>VZRS01014563.1:263031-286186 GCA_013398055.1 Ifrita kowaldi
AAAAAAAAAAATCCCCAAGCTGAAAGCATAAGCTGATTACTGTCAAAGTCTATGTTCTTACAAGCTGCGAAGTTATAACCTGGGATTTCAGCAGTGGTGGAAACCTTGGGATGTCAGTTTCCCACTCCCTCACAGGCTGCAGGCAAAACAAAAATGCGATGCCTTAGTATGAGACTTGCCAATGCAGAATTCCACTCTAAAGGTAAAACATATATTTGCTGTTGTAGGTGATAAGAAAGCAAAACGGTGCAGAGATAGCAGCTCTTTGCTGTAGAAGATTTGGGAATTTTGAAACTTATGTTTTTGACTGGAGATTAAAGCCAAAACTCAATCTCAATTCTATGAAAGATAATTAAGATAAATTATTCAGGAAATTACTTAGATTGCTTTAGGACACAATAAAGAAGGATTTTTTTAAAATTTGTAAGGAGGAGCTGAACTGTATCTTCACAGACTTTTGATCATTGTCTCCAATATATCAACTGGAATGAACTTAATTTAATCAACAACCTTACGAATTTCCAGAACAGGATCCTTTTTCAGCAATGCATTTTAAAAGTCTGGGTTTTCATTTAAACTTGCCATTATGAAGGCACCAATGCATCTTCTCTGGCCAAAGAATTTCTTCTCTTTTGAGAATATCTGATGTTCTGATATTCTGTAGACAATCCTGCCACAGATGAGCTCCGTCTGTGGGACAGAAGTCCCAGATCAGTTTCTCTGGACATCTTCTATTAATGATATTATGGTGTTAATTCAGATTAAATTGAAGGTCAGGACACTCAGAAAACACCTACAGAAACCACCTCCTCATTTGAAAGGTGAATGCACTTCCATCTCCCAATGACATTGAAATTCAGTTTCCCAAAGATGAAAAACGGGGCCCTTAGAAAAACTGTAGTTTTTCATTTGTTTGGGGTTTTTTTTGTTTTGTTTTGTTTTTTTTGTTGTTGGTTTTTTTTTGTTGTTGCTGTTGTTTTGTTGTTGTTGTTGTTCTGAGGGTTTTTTGAGGGAGAGAGTGTATTGTGCAGGGTAGAGGGTTGGGTCTTTTTTAAATTTTTTGTAAATATTTAACCAAGAAGAGGAAAGACTATTCAGTAGGTAATTTACTGCCTATTCCTACTTCACAACTCCCTGAGGACAATTTATCTTAACCTGTTTGGATCAGAACTAAGGCTCTTTGATCCTAGAGAGTATTTCATTTTTTAAAATAAATTTGAACACACAGAAGTAGAAGACAGTAGAGTTCAGAAGGAAACCAATGCAAAGTTTGGCACGGCTATGCAAAACCAACATAATGCATACTCTAGAAAATTCTTTCATCTCTCCTTAATTGCTTCTCCTTTGAGAAACACTGACAAAAAAAAAAAGCAAGTTCAGTTCAAGGATTAATATTTGTATTACTAATATCTCATAAAAGACTTGGAATGGGTTGGACAAAAAAAACCCAATCCAAATCCATTTCAAAAAGACAATTTTGTTTTCATGCTGCTGTACATTTCTTCTGAGTGAATAATAATAATGTGCAAGATTGCAAGGAGAGGTTTGCCGTGGCTGAGGCTACAACTAAATGAGACTTGAAAAAGCCAACAAATAAGACCAAAAGGACAATTTCCCAAGCTGCAGGATCCTGATGGTTGGCTGTCACAGGAGGAGCCACGCTGTGGTACTGAGACTATTATTCTCTCTCACAATCTGAGACATAAATGATCCATAAGAGAACTCATTGCCTTTCTACCCAATTAAATAACAAGTTACTAAAACAGAGAAACAAAACCAAATCAAAGTCCAAATTAAATATGTCAATTTTTTTTTCTATTACATTCTCTGAAAAAGGAAGGTAGAGCCAGTGGAGCTGAAAAAGCTCAGGACTCCACAGAGTCCCAAAATGTGGCAAAACGGAAACTTTTAGTGCTTGGAGGAAGCAGATGGCAAAACATGGGAACTTCTTAGCCACCTCCTCTTCTACCATCCTGCTCCATCGGATGTGAGCCAAGAAATTGGCTCATTCTCTTGAAGTTCACTGGAGATCTTCCCATACGGGATTTATTGGCAGCTTGGATATTACTTCAAGCTTGTTGTAAACCACCTGGTTTAATCTTAACATCAAAGAGCTGGGGATTTAATTTATGAAACTTTTTTTAAGTTTTTCGGAGCCCGTAGCAGCTAAGTATATTTCACATCCCATCTGCTTTCATTCTTGTTTCTTCCTCACAAGAAACTATTCTGGTAACAATCACACTTGGGCAGAAGTTAAAGCCAGAAAATGCAATAAATGAATATTCTGAAAAATACAGGAATGAGGAGCATGTTCATATCTATTTCACTGCAGAAGAGAATTACACTTATAAAATTTTTTCTGAGAAAAAATTATTATAGATTTTTGTCATAACCATGAAAAATACAAGTTTCAAGTAGTTCTGAGGGTGAGAGGAGAAGGAACGAGGAGAAATAAGTACCTGTTAATACAGTAGAATTCCACTGCAGGGATTATCAAGTATTTCCACTTTTTCATCAACAAAGCACAATGGTAAAGTTCGCAGTGTTATGTTTTTTGGTGGTCCATTACTCCATCTTTCTGACAGCTGCTTCCATTCATAGCGTACAGAGTCATGTTAATATTCTCCAATGTTGTAATGAACATTAAAGAATCAAATATTTTCCTTTCTCTAACAAGAGATATTCTATTTCCAACAGCACACAAAAGCTCTGAAGGCCTTTCTTCCTAGTCAGATTCCCTGATATGTTCCTGAAAATGGCTTGTTAAAGGCACAATTTTTCTGTAATGACTTAGTATTTAAGTTGAAGCTGAACTAAATTTGTAGTATAGAAAGAAATTCTAGAACATGTACCATATTGCCTTAGCACAAAATTGGATCAGCCCTTTGTGCCTTTAATATCTTAGGTATCTACCCCCATCAGGTACATAAACAAAAGCAACAATAATTTTTTTTTCTCTGAAAAACTGGATATTATGTTGTGCAGTATAATCCACCTCAGTATCACTTCAAATCTGCAGCCTTTAAAGCACCACCAGAATTCCTCTGTCATCACTCTCATTTTCCTTAGGTCTCTCACAAGCTCCATTTCAACCCTTCCTGGTGTGTTCCACCACTGCTGCTCCTAATGCAAGATATTTGCAGCATTACTTTTGCTGCCACTGACAGAAATTCTTTTTATTAGATGCACCTATGACCTACTAAAACATCTTTCTTTAAATAAAGAAACCCAGACCTGCTGGTTGTGATAAATTAAATGAAAGGTTTGAATACAAATCTACTCCCCACCCACGCTGTCCAGTTTTAGCCCTCAGGAAGAACCTCACTGTGCTTTTTATGCAGTGTTTTCACATTAGTCTTTACTCACTTCTTTGGGTTAGTTTTTGATGTCAAGCAAGAAAAAGACAATTTTAGGAAAATTGGCAAATATATTTGGGTTGGTTTTTGTTTTTTCCCCTGTTGCTTATTTTAAATTATTGCCCTCTTATGTGATAGTGTCCAAAGAAACAAGAGTGTATCTCACTGGTATTTTCTGAAAATTAAAATTCCTCATAAAGTGCTAATTATTTTCCACAGGGATAGCAGTTTACTTTAGCAAAAAGATTAACAAAGAACATTTCAGAAGAAAAAATTCTGTTAAGCAGCTCCAGAGCCAAATTTCCTCTCTTTGGAATAAAGTGAGTCCACTGTTACTGAAACATTCTGCCTTTTCCAGCCCATTGAGCTTTCCAGAAAAAAGGGCTGAGGAAACTGCTGGCCCACAGGAGAAAATCAGTACTTTTATGGCATCACTTTCCCCACACAAGGAGACATTTCAAACACAACATTTTTTGTTCATCAATATATTTAGAACACTTTTTACATGTCTTGTATTAACCAGGGTTGTATCTGGAGCCACAGTTCTTGGAAAGAAGCATTTCACATCAGTGCATTTGTTATGTTTGGACAGTTGTAAACAAGCACATGAAGGAAAATGACATGAAGAAACCAAGAAAATCAAGCTGGTGTTGGGCTGATTGGCACGAGGATGGTTGGGCTGCCTGTATTGACTGAAAACTGGGAAAATGCAATGACTATTTCTGAGAGGGCAGCAAGGCATCCAGGAGGATGTCAAGAAGAAAGGTTTTATATAAAACTTCATCAAGAGAGAGTTTTGGATAGAGATGGAGCCGCCAGTGAATAAATAATTGGAATACATATAATATAATGTACAACAGGAGCAAACAAAGGGTGCAGAGAAAGAAGAAAGCAAAGAGAGCCCAGGGAAAATCCCACAGACAGGAGATTCACCAGAGATGCTCACAGAACAGCCACAGATTGGACACAACTAGAAGAAGATGGATTCACAAAATATGAGGAAACCTCAGTTTCCTTACCCAAATTACGATGGGCAATGCCAAAAATACCATCATTCTCTTAAGCTGAACTAGAAATTTCTTCTCCAGTTTTACCAGCACTCTCCACCCTTTCCTTAGCGAGGTGGGTAGAAACAGCACATCTGACATTTACATTGTGATATAATGAACCAAACTAAAGTTTGTGAAGCCTTTTAAAACAAACACTTTCCTTCAGACCTACCCAGAACAATAACTTTCAGTGACGTCGAAATAATTACAGCCCATTTCCAAAGTGCCAATACAAGGCACAGTAATTGAAAGCACCATTTAAACAACAATAATAAGGATATGAAACATGTACCCATAGTTTATAATAACACGATGGGCTCTATACCATTAACTTTTAATTAACTCCAATTTTGCCACAATTAAACTCAATTAGAGCAGAATGTCTGACACTGCAATTAGCTGTATATAAACACCCCAGTTGGTGTCACATTGAATTAATGTCTCCTGGTGGTGGCCTCTCTTTCCAAGGATAATGGATTTACCACCATCAGACTGTTAATTGGACCTGGCACCTCGTGTGTTGTGTGTATCTGAGACATAACACCAGATCTTTGCTTCCTGAGCAACTGTGCTTGTCAGAGCTACACAGATTCCAAATGCAACCAGCCAAATTCTTTACTGCACTGTACATTCTGTAATCATTCCCATATAGAAAAGCTCTTAGAAAAATTGTGCATCCTGTTTTTTAAATCCCAAATTTTACGTTCGATTTTCTCTACAATTGCTTGTCAACTATGAAAATTATTAGACAGTTAAAAAATGCCATCACACATGTAGAAAAAGAAATCACATCTATTAGCAAGCACTGTGTTTAATGGAATAACCTGTTGCTTTTTAACAGAGTTGAGTCTGGATTTTGTATTTTTTCTGTCCTTCTACATGTTAGAAGTTCAATCATGGCTCATGAACAGTACTGAAATTATTGTGGTTTGGCCTAATCCATCACAATCTCAATGGGAAGCATTGAGACAACAGTTAGTCTTAGTTTAATTTTGGATGCTGATGCAGTTATGCAGCTCCAAAGACAGATATTAAGACAACACCACCCATCAGTTCATTGCCACCTCACCACTGCTGAACAATGTGTGTAACACAACATTAGTCATAGAGCAAATCAACATTTACTACTACTGAGAGCACTACTACCCTACTTCAAGCAGCAAATCTGTGAGATTAAGGGTGACAGCATAAGGAAAGAAAGAAATCTGATCCTAACACCTGTAGGAGAATGGTTATCTAAATCCTCAGGATTCCCTAACAACTGTTAGAAAAAAGTTACAACCAAATCTAGCTCAACAGGTGATACTGAAGCACTGGCTTCACAAGGGAAAAATGAGCACTCAGTTCCCTGCATATTTAACCCTAAAAAATCCGTAGAAAAACAATTACACAAAGTCCTACAAAAATACAGAAAGTTGGGTGATAATCTACCACATCTTGCAAAGACCTAAATCTTGTCCCAAGGGATCCCAAGTATCTAACACTAAGTGAAGACAATGGGCAGGAGAGTTACAGAAATGCTGAGTTTGTTGTTTGTGGATTTTTTTGAAAATTATGCATTTCACCCCCAAATTGTATCAAACCTCTGCTTCTTTTCTTGCTGTCCTAACACCTCCATTTCAACCCTCTTCAGAACACAGCAAAGAGCTTGTGCAGGAGCTGGCAAACTCTCTATGCTACTCACACATGGCAAGTTTTGCGCTATGAAAAGGAAAACATTCTCATTAATAAGCAGCTTTAATAAGTCTAGTTTAAAATGATGTTTATAAACTTCATATGTATGTCCTGGTGTTCTCTGTGAGCGGATAAAGAGAATTGACCCGGTGGAAATGACTTTCCATAATTATATGCTTCTCCAAAGTTTGGGGATTTAGAGCAGAATGCATAATTGGTTCAAATCACACCTTTTACAGTTGCCATAAAATACTGTAATTTATGGTGCTGAATAGCAAAAATTAAACCCAAGTAGCTCATAACAGCACATTTGCTTCTCACTTCACCAAGATGATAATATCAGCAGGAGCAAAGGATCCTCCAGCAGAGCTGTAGTTTGAATCCCTGCTGATGCTGTGTGAGGAGCAGCAGCTACTACACCACTAAAAGCACCTCTGTGGGGATTAGGATGTGCCCTGCATGGCCACGGGGTGAGGTGAGCAAAATACAGGCATTTTGCAAGGTCTACTGAGGTCTAAAAGTTGTGTTCTGTGGCTATTTCCAGTAACATGGGACAATCTCACAGACAGATGGAGAAAGTTGGATGATGGAGACAGAATAAATTATGAAAATATGTTCAGAAAGACTTTTTTGCCCCCAGAGGGTGGTCAGGAACTGAACAGGCTCCCCAGGGCAGTAGTCACACCACCAAGGTTGCCAGAGCTCATGGAGATTTGAACAATGTGCTCAGGCACAGGGGAGGAATTGTGGGAGGGTCCAGTGCAGGGCCAGGGTTGGACTGGATGATCCTGGTGGGTTCCTTACAGTTCAGGATATTCTGTGGGAAGGAAGGAGGGAAGGAGGGAAGGAGGGAAGGAGGGAAGGAAGGAAGGAAGGAAGGAAGGAAGGAAGGAAGGAAGGAATTTTCCCTGTCATCAGGAAAGCTTCTGGCGCAGTCCCTAATGCAAAGGTTCATGCCTGAAATATGTCCCGAGTTCTGCTATAGCAAAGTATATATCAATAATCTACAAATACTTACTGCAATTTAATATACAATGTCCATATTGTCATTTTAAATACTTTGAGCTGAATCTATTGGAAAAAAAATCATTCTATGCTACTGATGGCATTTGTTGGTAATTATTTTCCCTGAATCACATCTTCGGTATTTTCAAAAATCAATGGAATTTCCCCTTTAAGCTGAAAAACTGGAAAAAAAAAATTACATCTTTTTGTTTAGTAATTCCTAATAATCTAAGAGATTGATTTATAAACAGAAAAAGAGAAAAGGTTGTTGAAAACAGTTTTTATTCATAATACAAACCTGGTCAAAAGCCTGCTGCTACACTTTGAGCAAATGACTTGAAGCCCAAGAGATACAATTTTGCCTTTAATTGCAATTTTAATTCCGAATTCAACTAATCAATTCACTAATCCCACTGACAAGAATTTAGGAGACAACTTGCCTTCCATATATCAGCCTGGCTAGATGAGCCAGGAATTGACATGGGAAATTATTTATACACTTGCATCTACAAGTTCAAAGCATGTGGCAGAGGTAGCGAGCACAGCATTGATCAAAGCTCCCAGGGAAGAAATGAAATTAAATGCACATCCTCAAACACCTCCATTCCTTTAAAGCATCTCCCTAATAAATACATTGCACATATCAATTGCAAGCAGGCTGAACGGGAGATCGGTGTCTTTGGGTGACTCAGTACCTGAAAATTAATAGTGGCTCTTAATTTTGCAATTTGGAACCGGGCAGAATGCAGTGCATCCCTCAAATTGAGGCGTTGTTGAGATGTTAAAGGGCACAAATGAGCTAGAGGCTCCCAGTTCTGTAGTACCACATCCATGTCCCACAGAGCTGGGGGACAAGGGAGTGACTCGTCTGGAGAACCAGGTCCTTGAAGGCCATAAACAACACTGTGCTTTAATTTGCTAAGTTTGTGGACAGCACATCCATGGTTCCTTCAGGTCATTGTCACTGGATATACAGCACAGATGTGTGCATCCCAGGATATCAATTTAGGAACACTTTAGGCCCAACAAGTACCAAAATTGCTGGTTTTCCTCCAAGTCTCTACTGGAAGCTCTAGATTTTTCACTGCACAAAGGCTGCAACTTTCTCTGAAGGAAAAGCTTCAGTTTCTGGGAATAAGGCCTTCACACCTGAGAATCCAGGATGATCACATCACACCGATCACTAGACTAGGTCAAACTAGAATTCGTATGAACTGGGAAAGAGAGTAAGGCATTCTGCCACAGCAAATGTCCTCTTTAGAGAGGAAAATATAAAATACAATAAAGCTTTGTAGCATTTAGGCAATATATGTTATTTTTAGAACAACTTTTTTACCTCTTTTTTATTCTCTCCCCTATGTTTCCTTAGCAGCAAGGAAAAAAAAAATGGAAGTTTTTTGCAGGTTGTTTTAGACAACAAGAGAAAATGGTAGTTTAAAACTGTCATGATTTTCCTCCCTCTTAGTAATTTCTAAATAGTAAATCATAATCCTGTTATTTAACTCTATTAAATCTTCTAAACCTAACAGAAATGTAACTGTAGCACATCGCTTTATTTGTTCCCATCCACAAATAAAATCCGTACTCTGTATATGAACACAGATCTCCTGTGCTTTATGGATACATAATATACTTAAAAAATACACATCATAACAGAGCCTTAATAGATAATAGGTATTTTCAATGCATTCCATTCAGACATCTGAATTGTCAGTATGTAAAACAAATATTAAGAATTACGTCAAGAGCAGAGGTTGTGAAGAACTCTGCAAAGATGAACTGTCTCTGCTTTGCAAATTTAAACTGCAGATGCAGCTGCATGGCAGGGTACAGCGTATCACACTTGTTCATGACAAAACTAGAAGAAATAATTTGTATTTCTCCAGGCTCCCCATGAACAGAACCATTTCAGATGGAGCTTTTCTGGCTCCACAACACCTTCTCCAATATTCCCCCTGCTTTCCCACTCAGAAGCCTTCAATCCTAACTGGACTGTGTGATGTTCTTCCGTGTTTTAGTGCTGGACTTGAGAAGAGTTTGAAGCAGAACATTTCCCAGCCCAGGCTCCTGCTGCCAGCAGGTAAACAAGTTGAGAGAAAATGTTTTGAAGGTTATAAAAATCAGAGAAAAAATGTCCTTATGGGGCAACCTCAAAGGGTCAGGATGCCAGTGGCTGTCCTTGCAACCTTCCAGTCTCACACCTACAGAAGTTTTGCCAGCAGCTACCGAGACCTGTTCTATTCTCTACAGAAAAAGTGCAAAACCACTCAAAACAAAGAGATCCATCACATGAGTGTAAACACATGGTGTTTTACATGAACTCACATCAGCAAATTATCTCTTGAAAATTTGTAAACTAAAGTCCTGTCTCTTGTTAATGAGCTGCTAGAAGAGGAAAAATAAACCAAGACATTTAAATAAATGTAGATTAATTTTAGGGAATTTGTCTAATTAAGAAATAATTAGTTATGACCTGACTAAACCAGGATAAAAATAGCAAGACTTTTATCGTTTGCATGCTAGCAAAACCATGCCAAAGTAAAACATCCATAATATTGAGTCTCTTCATGCAATATTCTCTAAATATTTATAAATTTAGTTCCCTCAACCTCTCTCTCATTTGCTCTTATGCAGTGAAATAGACCTAAAGAAAGAAAAATGTGAACACAGAAGGATCACCTGTTTCCATGAATGTTTCCATCACAAATGAATAACAAAGGAAAAAAGGGAAATTATCCCTGCTCTGCTTGCAGTGTGCAGTGTTGCAAACTTACATTTTCCTGAGTTTCATCACAGTTAGTGGTTTTTGTGAACTTCCACCTATCGAGTCCTGTCCCATTTTCAGTTTAAATAATTAAATATATAACTGCCAAAAACAATTCCAGAGTTCAGATGTTGTGAATCAAAAATTCCCCCCCCAGAAGCCAGGTTAAAAGGATACACTCAAGGTTGATGGTATCATACATTTGTGCTTGTGCACTGACGTGTTTTGGACACATTTGTAGGTATTTAATCAAAGTATAGTAAAAGAGCAGCCTGAACACACGCATGTGTAACAGAGTGATGTGCAGCTGTATTTTTTTAATGGACTGGTCTATAAGGTAATCTCTTATTGCTTGCTTGGTAAATGTATCGGTCAGAACCATATCAAAAAATCATTTTATTTCTTATAAACACCTGTTCACCCGTGATGCCACAGGAAAATGGATTCTATTTCTGCTCCTGCAGAATTTGTGAGCTCGGTTCCAGCTGCAGGGCCCAGTGCTGCTGTAGCTGCCCCCAAGGCACAGAGCTCCAGTGAATTTCCAGCACTGCCGCAGCAGAGGGACAGCTGATATATTCTGGGGTGTGGGAGACACAACCCACAGAGGGTTCTAATTTCATTGCCACAGATCAAAATATAAAATGTTACTGTCACCTACCCACAGGTGGTCATCTGCCTCACCCGTGGGCTGAGATACAGATGACTCCCTGCAATGGACTTAAAACGTAACAGTCAAAAAACTTTGAAGGTCACCTGGCCAGGTGGAACCTGGAATCCAATCTTCTGTCTTTTTTTTAATTTCTTCTTACAGCACACAGTAATTTTTGTATCATTTGGACAATGGGGACCCCACGGTCCATAGTGTTGCTTTTCCTCCAAGTCCCTTACAGACATGTTAAAAATACATAACAATGAGCAGGCCCTGTTTGGTGGCCAATCAAACTGTTGCATTATATAAGGACTCCTAAAGCTTGGTGTAAAACAGAACAGACACCAAAATATTGGATTTTGCAGATAACTGCACATTCAGCTGGGCAGTGATATTTAAATTTTATCTCTTGTAGCCCAATTCCCTCTAATGATGTTACAGTAACTCACAGAGTACACAAGTGAACGCTTGAAGCATCCTTATTTCTTAATTTTATACAAATTATTTTCACACATTGTGCAAAAATGTCACATTAATTAAAATTTACCTCTGCATTTAAATTAAAAACCTGTTCAGTGTTTTTGCCCCAAACACATGCAGATACAGCTTTAAAATTATGGCCCATTATCCTAAGATAATTTTACAGAGATCAAGCATTAAACTCACAGTTCTGAAGTCACAGAAATAATTATTATATCAGGGGTTCTGTGGTGCAGCTCACTTTTGAGCAGACCACAATTCCAGGTCTGACAGAACTATGCATTAGAGTTACTTTAATAAACTAAATGCTAGGAATTTCCAGATAATCATACACTTCTTCAACTCATATCCATAAGTTGATGGAGGAGATATACAGATGAAAGGCACCAACATGGGAACAAAGTTCAATTTTCCACTGAAATTTTCTCAGCATCAGATATTTACAAACTGGGCTGTTTCACAAAAATTGCAGAAATGGCAGAGTCCTGTGAAGTCAAAGGTTTCCAGAACACAGGCTTCTAAAGGGATTTATTTATGGGCACTGCTGATTAGAATGGATAAAGCAGCACAGCTTTTGCAAAGGCAGTGGAAAGGTTCTACACAATGACCAAACAAATTTATGCTCAGATGATGGTTGTGTGCTCCCCTCGCAACATTATTTATAAAGAGCAGAAAACAGGTCAGTGTCTGAAGAAGGAAGTGCAGAGATTGTAAGAAAAGTGGAAGTGAATGACATAAAACATCAAGAAAGACAGAGGGAGTAAAATGTTGTGGAATGAAGCTAAAAGTGCAAGGGGAAAAGATGCAAGAAGGTGGAAAATGAAAAGAAGATGGCAGGAAAGGATAAGACAGGAAATGCGGGTTTCTTCAGGTACATAAAGAACAAGAAGTCAGAAAGGAGGCAGAAGCTCCTCTAGCTGCAGACAGGGAATTATTGACAAAAATATAATTAATTTGTTGCTTCAGTTCTTCAAAAAAAAAGAAAAAGAAAAAAATAAAGTTATTACAGACCACACTTGTCTTCTGTAGAAAGATAATCTATAGGTAGTCATGGACCCACTTTTCTAGGTTCAGGACATAGCCATAGAAATCAAGATATTTCCATCAATTAGAACATTAAGATTCTGAATTTTGACTAAATATCTAAGACAGAATTCTTTCTGTGTTGTGAGGAGCAAGAGATATGGAGGTTTGAGCAGCTGAACCTCAAAAATGTCTATATTATATTCTGAATGTTACTGATGGATGACAAAAAGCTTATTATTAAATTAGCAAGTAAGGCCAGGCCTTAAAAACTTTGTCTTGAGCCCAGCACGGGTTTAAATTAAAACCTACGTTTAAATTCCCACTTTTACATTCCTGCACTCTCTAGCAAAGGATCAGGACTCTCAGAACTTGGGCATTTTTCCAGAAAAGCAAACCAACAAAAATTTACACCTAAGAAGAGACGGAAAAAGATCCTCTTTCCCATTCATAAAGATGAGATATTTAGTTTCTCTTTAACCTCTGGTTGGTTGTGTGTCAGGCTGGTTCAAGAAAGGTTTATGAGCAAATAAAGTTTTCCTGCCCAAGCTGTTTGACTCGCACCAACCAGAAAAACAGATGTTCCCATCTTTCCCCTGAACTCCTAAGATTCCTTCCTTTCCTGCAGGAAAACACAAGTTCTGAGGAAAGGGCAAAGTGTCTTCCTGGATATTGTTGTTGCACCCAGAGCAGTGAGGCCTCAGCGAGATATTTTGAGGGTTATTATAGCACAAACAGGGAAAAGAAACAAACAAACCCATCATGCTAAGCAGCAAAGAAGCATCATGATGACTTTTAAATGCCTTAAAATGCAATTAACATATAATAACGAAAGTGGTTTCACAGATAATTAACATAATACAACAAAAAATGTTATTAGTCTCCTTGTGTTTTACTGAACACATCATTATTCTTTCCAAGAGTGTTCTATTAGAAAATAATTTTAGAAAAAACAAAGCAAACTAACAAAACAACAGACAAAAACCCTACAAAACTAAATAACCATGCAAACAAATTTTATGACATTTGTTACTGTCTCAAAAAATTCACATTTTTCCATAGTTCCTATTGCTCTGCATGTCCATTCTCCCACTCCTCAATAAGAAAATACTCATTTTTCCTGGTGTTTGGAGGGTGTGTGTTGTTAGGATAGAAATCCATGCCTTGACAATTATAGGTTACAAACAAAGCTCTGTTGATTTCTCCTTTTTTACAAAATTTCTCTCTATTCCTGCTACAAATGGCACGACAGTGCTGCGGAGCAGCAGGGATGGCAAAGCCATGCGAGCAGTCAGAGCTCAGAATAAAGCAAATGCCCTCCAACAAAACCAACTGTTGACTTTTGCAGGCTTTCCCCAGAAATAAAATGAGGATGTTACTGCCTTCTGAAAGGAGTCACAGTACCCTGCTGATATCTCGTAACATTAGGATGTATTGATTTACATACAGTATTTATTGAACAGACTATTGCCAGTAAAAATGAACAAGATATGGTAAATTTGAGAGTTTATGTAGAGTATTTTGTGCCCCTGAGACAAAATAGCAGAATATACATAACAATAGCATGAATTTGAGCTTCACTTCCTATCAGATTTTCTCTTTATCCCACAAACCAACCTTGGGAGAGAAATATTTCCAATAGCTGGAAATCCCATCTCTATCCCAGCTGTGCAAGCAATTATTTAAATCATAATTTTAAGAAATGTGACTCCACTTCAAATTTATATGCTCAAATATTTTATTTATGCCCTCAGTTATGGTGATCACCTTGGCTTTCACCTTGGTAAACAATCAATGCCAGAAAGTTCCCCATGAATTCAGGAGCCTGCCCATGTGGATCTCATGGAAGGATCCAGGCCTTTGCTTCTGCTGGGTTTGTTTCTGCCTCCAGGTTTTTTGAAGAGTCCTCTCTCAATTTACCTGGTGCCCCAACATTAATGAATATATTTGTAAACTTAGCAAAATAAAGAAAAAGCACCATATATCTCATGCACTTCCTAAATATAACATGCAAGAAAATCTGCAGAGATCTTTTCCACTGCCAGAATTTTCAGCTGTATTTCAGTTGATCTGACTGCAACTCGTGTACATAAATAATTTTCTATCTGATTAATAATCATATTTTATACTTCCACAAGAACTTGCTAAAGAGTCAGGATTCCTCCCTGAAACTTTGAACTCTGCCATTACTCTATGATTTTTTGATGTAATAGATGCAATTTGAAACCAGCAGTATTTTAACAGGCTGGCTCTGTGTATTGATGATTCTTTAATTAAATCAAGCACATTTTACTGAAATTTATATCTCTACAAGACCAAATCCTTCTTGCCATGAAAGATTGAGTGCCTTCTCTTTTTTGGGATATTAGTAGGAGATGACTGGGGTCTGACATTCCCCATCAACTCAAAACAGAGCAGATCAGTTACACCCCAGACAAATCTGCCAGTGCAGATAACAGGATTAAAATTCATTTTAGACCAGTCTTAAAGTTAGAAGCAAACTCGTGACTTTCCTTGTAAAAGAGCAGAATGTTTCTGTGAGCTGTCCGTAGATCCCCAGCCAGCATCAGCAGAGATTCAGCATCAGGGGATGATAAATCATTCCAAAAAGGATGTGGCTGCACTAAAACCGACTTACATAGACGACAAATTCCTTCTCCGGCACACGATAAATTACAGCCATTCCCTTCCAGGGTTTTGCTACAGTAACACTTCCCTTATCTGCACAAATGCATTAAAGTACTTACAAATCTTTCCCACAAAACCCTCCTCAGCACCTGACCAAGCTCGTTTTCCTCATCACTGTGAAGCATTTCCATTCTTTGCTCCCTATTAAACACGGAAATTGAGCCCATCAGGGCTGCAGCCTCACCCTCAATGTTTGACTCCATCACATGAACCTAAAGTGAGGCAGCTCACACCAGAGAGCTGTTGATGGGTCTGGAATCGTTACCCTCCTCTCAGCCTACTCGTTAGCCAGCATGTGGAAACAATTCTCCATAGAACCACACACTCTCAGTTTGCTTTTCAATCCTGCTAACATAAGTTTTCTAAATATCTCAGTCTGTCACTACCAGTTGCAAGGCATCCGTGTGATCTGTCATTATAAAAAAGCTGAGGGCTGATTTCACACCTCTGCTTGTTAAGTATTTTTTTAAAGCAAATAAAGCTCTTTACTAAAAAAATAATTAAAACTAACTCTTCATTAGCAGTTCAAATTGCCTAGGTAAATTTGGTCACAGCTCTAATTTGCACAGTTTTATCAAGCTGGTTCATTTCATGCTTGCAGAGGATCACTTTCTGATTATTCCCCTTGCACACACATTTGTTGCCTTTCAACGACGGCAACACCCTTTAAAAGCCTGAGTCCCAGCTGGAGCTCCCCAATGGCACTTTGCTACTGATGCTTTAGAGGCTGCAGGAATTCCATGGGAAACGAGCTTCTGCAACTGGGGGCTTTGTCCTGTACCCAAGGAATGCTGAACCCCAAATCTCACGCATGAGCAGTAAAAAAATAATGGAATATTGTTGCCAATTCTTCTGCACCCACCTAACTTGAAGTAAAGAACAAAACATGGTTCTTGTAACTTAGAAACTTTTTGTCATCTCGGTGGTGGCCATCAGCCTCTGCCTCTCTTCCTGCTGTTTCTTGCATTCTGCCTACAAATAAGTTATCCAGGTAAATGTGAGGTTTTGAAAACGAGCCCAGGGGTTTTAAATAACAGATTACCCCATAATCACTGGCTTTCAGACTTCTATTTTCACCGGCCCTCTATTTGACACTTTGTATCCCAATTCATTGGGATTTTATCAACACTGAGCACAAGCAGCCTTCCAGCTTCACTGGAATCCTTTTGCTCTGTTATCACAGCTCTTTATAGAAGCACTTGATTTTTTTTTTTGCTCAAGGAAAGAACCAAAAAGTCACAAATGTTTCTGCTCTGCTGGAATCAGAAAATACTATGGGTCTGAGGTGGACTCTGAATTGCATAAATTATTGGCAGGTTTTGGATGCTGCACACCTCACTGATTTGGGCTAGAAAACCCATCTTAAATCTCCCCACCAAGGTCCTTCATCTGTTTTTCCACATCTGCACTTTTCCATAGCAAATAAATAAACTCTTTGCCATTGTCTGAAATTTCTGACTCAGTCTGAATTTATTCAAATCTGGAGAGAAAACCCAATATGCTTGAGAACATATTAGTACAACGGAACACCTTTTGCTCCCTCTAAATAGGGGCTCTAGGCTACCTCTTATCTCACCAGCCCAGAAGCAATTCCAGAACGTGCCCAGAGCCTGCTTAAGTCCCCTCTTCAGAGCATCATTTAGCAGCTTTGTCAACAAGCTCCAGCAAGCCCCAAAGTAAAACCATTCCATGTAAATCCACCGGTGTACTCTGACCTGCAGAATTCCGATCAGGATGCTCCTTAACAAACCTCCTTAGAAGGAAAAAGGAGCTGCTACACAGTCTTCTAAACCAGACTGTCTTTGCTGGGCATAACATTATCCCTGAATCCTCCTGCTCTTCTTCACAAGCAGCTTTTCCTTAAAACTGGAGCTGACTGACATTCCCTGGCCTTTAAGAACACAAACCACAGTTCCATAAGAAATAAGCTCATAAACCAAGTGGATAAAGAAGTTTATTTCAGAGGGCAAAGGTGGTGTCACTAAAACGAGCTGCCTTAGTTTCTCTTGCCAGCTTCAGTTCCTTTGCTAAAAAACAAATTTTAAACTCATCTGAAAACACAACTTCCACACAAATGGGCTGCACCAAAAGGGCTGGCAGGCCCTGATCTTCAGACAAAGGTTTTCATTCTATTTTAAAATATTTCCTAACTTTCATTAGAAAAAAAATACTTAAAAACAAACCATAGGAAGAAGGGATTAACTCAAACAATAAACAAAGTTGTGTGTGTATAGTTTAGCACTCTCCAATTTAATCATGTTCTCTTGCTGTGAATCCAGAGAAAACCTCCTACAAGTTTTTCAATATTCCTCCAGGAGAAAGAGGGCAGCAAAACCCAGATTTTCAAATGTTCAGTGAAAAAAAAACCAAACCAATTTTTTTAACAGATTAAATATTCTTCACTAATTTAAAATATTCTGAGGTGGTAAAATCTGCGAAGTTCTATGAAATACTGTGATCACCAAAGCTCTGTTTTGTGCTCTATTAACAATTTTCAATTCTTACCCCTCGAGTACATTATGCAGTAAGTGTACCAAATGAATCAGTGCTCAGGCAGAGCCTCCCTGGGTGTAGCTGAAGGATTCAAACAGATTTTATCTTTTCATCCATACCCCACCTCTGATTGTACACTTGATATTCCAATAGTTTGCAAAGAAATTGTATTTTTTCACAATGTTCTCTTCTTTGCTTGTTTGCCTTTTGCTTTGCATTTCGTCTTTCAAAACAGCAATGCTGGGCAGGGGGAAACTCAAACAAAACCAGAAAACCTTTTTTGAGAGAAATTCTAGGATATTTCAGGTTATTCACCTCTCAGTGCACCAACGAAATCAGGGAGAAAATTCTGTTGTTTTCCCGACATCATGACACATCCTTATTGGAAAATAATGGGCTGGATTTGAGACAGAGTAATCAAGTTGAGGGTTCTCCTACAGGAGATTCCAACCCCATTTTTTGCTGCAGGACGGGGGTGAGCTGCTGAGCAGAGTGCTGGATAACAGCACAGAAAGCACCACAGCCTCTCAGGCTGTACATTCACATTGCTCTGCATCACCTGCTGCACCACATTCCTCGTGTGTAACTTACACTGCTTCAAAAAGGCTCCTCTAGGGAAATGGGTTGGTCTTAATTTAAGTGTGCCTTTTGCCAGATCAGATACGAGGGCCATTTGTGGTTTGCTGCATTAAGTTGAAAAGTCTACTCTGATTTTTCCAGGAGAAAAAAATATTCAAAGTTTATACTCAATACGTTAAGGTGGAAAGCCACTGATAAAATGAGAAACAGCTGGCAAATGAAGACAAGGAACAGTGTTAAAAAGAGAAACTGCAATGTTTTTCTTACAAGAAGGATGTCAGCAGCTCCCATAAATCCTGTGCGAGTGCTTAACATACATTTCACTGCAGACCCAGATACGAAGTAGATGTTTAAGTGTTGAAAACCAGCATATGGTAAACTTTAGCAGTGCTGTTTGAGCAGTAGGACCAACCATCCAACTGGGAAACTCTCCCAGAGGAGGAGGGAAACAGCGCTGGGGGTACAAGTGTTGATTATTACGCTGCAGAACACAAAACTGAGGGGTCAGGGATGGCAGCCAGGACTGTCCCCAGAGCCTGTGCCCCACAGGGGCCAGGGCACCATGCCAGAGGGTGGGAGGTGATCCCTGTGGTGGGACACCAGAGGCAACATGCACCGACCAGTGAGCACTTGGAATTCTGCTGCTCCCCTGGATCAACATGGCCAGGGACAAGCTCCATGAGTGCACATTCCCAGAGCTGTGTAGAAAACATGAACTGACAGATCCTCTGTTTATTTTATTATTTTGGGACAATGTGGAGCAGTTGCTTTGCAGATTTCAGAGATCATTTGTTGGGTATTCAATGGAGAGAAATATTTTTATTGACAAGGAAAGGAATCTTTAGCAAGACCTTTGTAGGTGGTGTACATCCCATATGTAACATTTTCATATTATCAGAACCTTCTTTATCTCTATTAAAGACACCCATTACTAAAAATGGAGTTCAGTAGTTCCATTGACCATTTCACAATAAAAAGGTATAATTCTGTCGTACCATAGTGACAACTTCCCCAAAAGTTCTTCCTTTGTCCAAAATAAAATTTCTATTCAGAAATCAAATGCATACACAATGTTCAGACAATATTTCCACTAGAGATAAATGACAGAAATTCCATGCAGAAGGCAGAGGAGTTTCAATTGTGTGAGAAACAAACACATTTACCATTTCCAATGGTTCTTCTTGAAATTTTATAGAACAGTAGCTGCAACTGAGTCTTCAATTTAACTGCAGATCTTTCACATTCAGAAAATACACATTCAGAAAACACACACTATCAACAGAGAGGCAGAGATGTTATTGCTCTGAGCACTCACCTCATAATTGGCAATCGCTTCTCGATCAAGGGTTCGGGTCACGGAGACGTCCCCATTCATCTCATTGATTCTAAAAATTCCTTTTGGGTCTTGATCTACTCCCTTTCCAGAGAGCCGAAACTTTACTCCCTCTGTCCCTTCACTTCTGATGACCTGCATGGCAGGAAACAAGTGACAGGCCACGTTGAAAAATCTTTTAAAGTCATCCCAAAACCACATAAGTAATTTCAGTCTTTTAACTAATGCTGAGCTATGGTCCCTGCCAATAAAATGTAACTATAAAATATGATTTCAATCATTCACAAGACACTGTGCAATTTTTGCGTTAAACCCTGGAAAAGCTACTCATGTTCTCGGCCAGTTCCTATCTTATCTTTAGTGTCTTCAATTTCACTACTTAAAGTTTCTGTTATTCTATCACTGAATTCACTCTATGTCTTGAATTTGACATTTCGCTTAATGCTATTTCTTCTTTCTTTGTTAAATTGATAGAACAGCTACAGACTTACGAAAAAAAGAAAAAGACATATTCTATTGATTGCCAAGAAGCACTCTTATTTCACAACAACACTTACCATACCAGAGAGCCATCACACAATGTTTTATTAGTCATTGTGAAGTTATTACACATTACTTTGAGGTTGGGTTTTTTCCCCCAATTCCCTTTCAAACTCTTTCTTTCCCAGGATTTTAAATCAATGGAAAAAACTCTTCATGAAAATATTGAAGTATCCTGCCCAGAACACTCCTGAGTCACACAGCTGGAATTAGTCCACTTCCCAAATTTCTATTTATGTATATGCACGCACCCATGTGTGTATGGCAACTCCTTGTTACTATCACCTTATTTTCCCATGAGAACAAAATCCCTAAAAATCCGATTTCAAGGCAGCCTCACATTAGCAACAGTAACATTTACAAACCTGCTGAGCCACACAATGTTAGTTATAAACTACACGCTTTGCAAATTTGTATTTGTACACCACAATCTGAGGGATTACGAATTAATCTTGCCCTTTAAGGCTGAAAATCTTGCCAAGCCTTTTTTTCCCTCTGCTGTTCCACATTCTTTTGTTTCTAACAATTTCATATCGCTGATTTCCACAGAAACACCAAGACAAAAATTTATATGCTGGTCTGAATTACAGCTCAGGAAGAGGAAGGGAGAAAGTGGCCTTAGAAATCTGGACCTTCTCCAATTTTGAGATAATAAATATGCAGGGTGGTTAATAATGTCCCCGAGGAAATAAATGTTTGCTGCCCTACTGCTGTGGGTTGAGAAACGCTGGTTTGCAGATTACTGGGCAGTGAGATTTTGACTTAACTCCTTAATCATTATTCCTTTATTTTAATTGAGAAGAAATTGCCACGAGTTACTAACTAAGAAATCAGCATTTTCAGAGATAAAGTTTCGCTTCGCAAACCCTTTGGGGAAGGGAGACATTTCAAAGTAAAAACCTGTTTCACCTCTTTTTCTCCCCTCCTTCCAACACTCAGAAACACTAATGGATGAAGTTTTCTTCCTGTGTATTTTTGAGCAAGTCATGACAAAACACAGAGGCAGAGAGCACTGCAGGTGACAAAAGGGCAAAGTCACTTTGCGACTTCTGGTTTGGTGTTGCAACTGAAACTTTAATGGCTCCTACTGAAAAGTTACCTGCTGTTCAGGTCCTTTTTTGACCATTTTCTGGCATTTTTATGTCAATCCTAAAAATACATGTTTTTTGTTAACACAAAGCTATGCTTGAGATTTTGCAATGTCATGACCATTGCTCATTTTTCTAAGGAAAAGATGAATTGATCCTTTTCTGCCCTGATGCCTGAGACTTATTATGAGGCAAGTGTCCCTTCCCATATAAGAGCAGTTGTCTGAAAGGCCTGAAATCAGCCCCAGGCCAGCACAAAAATCTAATTCAGAGATGTTTATCCTACAGCCATTTCCACCAGAGCCATCAAATATTACCAGTTTATGACAATTTTAAGACATAGTATAAACACAATGGCCCAGTTGTAACAACCCACAATAAGAAGGAAAAATAAATATTGGGTTCTGAAAGCGAATTTGTGAAAAAAATCCAGGAATTCATACAGAGATTTTTCTCCATACTGGATAGAAAAGCAAGAATGTAATAATAATGATAATGATAATAATAGTAGTAGTAGTAGTAGTAGTAATAGTGGTCCCTGCAAACCCAACTGGTGGGAAGATTTCTTCTCAACATCAAATCTAGCAAAGATCTTAACCTTGAATTCGAGGTTGAGACATCCCAAAGTGGTGCCTGGAAGATTTGTGCTCCTTGAAGCTGACACATCCCATATCTCATCCCCACTCCAGATTCAAACCCTTCTTCAGCATCTAATGTACGGCAGTTGCAGAGTTACCAGAGAGCAGAGGTTTTCTAAATGACTGGATGAGCTCACTCAGCTTTTTGAAGACTTCAGGGAGCCGTCACACTCACAGTGCAACCCTTTGCAGACCTCTTTCTGTTATCTATTTACCTGTCCGTGCCTCCAGGTATGGCACAGCATCTTCAGCCTGATCTTGTGACACAGAGCCCAGCACTGAGCTGCTCGGGGCACCACGGCAGCGTTTGCCCAAGAGCTGTGGGCGGCTCACAAATAGTCATCTTCAGGAGGCTCGCTAAAACGCTTAATTAGCCACAAGAGGGAGCCGCAAACTCCCAGGAATGTCAGGGAGAACATTAACATTTCCTAATTAAGATGCTTATATAATGGCTGCATAGTTCAAAGAAAGTGCATTTCCCAGTTCACACGGAGCTCGTACAATGAAAAGTTTAATAAAAATCAGGCTTAATTTGCCATATGGTTTGGTGCTTCAACGAGAGCAAGGAAGAAAACAGGAAGATTGTCTGACATCTCCTCTGGCAAGGCTGAGATTCTGAGCACTGGCATAAACACAGCACTGTTCACATGAAGATTTCCTAGCTCACCGTGCAGAACAATGCTTGCCCAATATCCTGGAGGAGATAAAACAAGGCCAGATTATATCTGCTGGAATGTTTACTTTGGGATTTCATTTTTACTTTTCTAAAACACATAAATGAAATCCCACAGTCACTGCTACCTGAAGCCCAGACAGACACGGTTATTTCCATAATTTTTTCACAGCTTCAGGAACTTCAGTGCAGGTTCTAATACTGAAAATGTCTGCACCATATGGCAGTGGCTACGTGTTGCATATAAAGGCTCTGCATTCCTAGGAAATGGTTGTTAAGGCAGCACAAGACCCCACCACCCACCCACTCTATCTGGCATCCCAATTTCTACCTATTTCATTTTCCCTTGTTGTGATGTCACAGTTCAGAGGGGACTTTCTGTGGGCAGATGGCTCAGAATAGACACCAGCTGAGCATCCCACAATAATATGGACTGTGGACGGCTATTTCCTCACCCAGGACCCAAGGACAGCACTGGATGGAGACTCAGACATCACTCACTTTCCCATCTCAAGGGTACTCCAGAGAATAATTAGGAATCGAAGTGATCCATCCCACAGACACAGCACCCACCACAGCCCAGCAAAAGGCAGAGGCTTTGTGATCCTGCTCGCCTGAAAGACACTTCCAAGCAAACAGAGCATCACGTAGCTGACAGGAGCTGCTTTCTGCTGAACCATGGCCAGAACGTATTTCCCCAGTGCTATTTTTCAGCTGACATTATGTATCCCTCGCAGCTAAACTCATTTCAGCAATGTGATCCCCCTGTTGTTACGGGTTTATCGCAAAAGTAAATCAGAGTGTTCTCAAGAGAAGAAGAGAAATAGAAGTATAAAAACCCCACGCTGCCCCGAGAGAGAGGATTCACAGTTCTGCAGTGCCAGCAAATCTGTCCTAAGCAGCACCATCCTCAGTTTTATTCTTTAAGAAGTGTTCGCCTCAACTACTCCCATAATTTCTTAGTTCTTGATGCCAGGTGAATTATAGATGCATCGTAATAGTTTCACTTTTTAATTAGAAAACTAATCCCACCCCCAGACAGAAATATTTGGTTCATGCTCCAGTTCCTTTCATTTCAGAGCTTTACAGTGTCTCTCTTGAGGGGCTTTTTTTTTTTTTTTTT
>VZRS01014563.1:286233-571717 GCA_013398055.1 Ifrita kowaldi
GGGTTGTTTGGTTTTGGTGTTTCCTGCTTCCCCCCTCCCCTCGCCCCCAGCCTCTTAGGAAGCAAATTTATTCATGGAATATTTAAAGGTGAACTATTTTTTTCCTCTAATCACTGAGCAAAACAAGAGCACAAGAACAAAACAATGGTTTAGGGCCATTGTTTAGATATTGGGTAAATAAACAGACACTTCCTGTCCTGCCACACTGAAAATTACTCTTTGCAGTCAGACGATCCATCTGCTCCACGCTGACTCAAATACTCTTTCAACCAAAACAAATGCAAAATATTCCCATCGTTATTCAAAAGCATTAACCAACAGACACTGCTTCATTACTGTAAGCTAAACATACAAAACCTGTGGCTAGAAAGGAATTTATATAAATTGTTGATTTTAATAATTTATTATGCAAAAATTAATACCTCTAGCTTCTTTAATGAAATTTTAGATAAACTGGCTGAGCATGGGAGCCAAATTGTGCTCTTTGAGGAAGGCTGATGTTGGCCAAACCTGACTGTGGCTTTCTCTCTGATTTTAACTTTCTCCAGCTACACTCCATGTACAGGTGACAGGCAAGAAAATCCAGGGGATTCATTCGCATAATGGCAACAGGAATTATAAAGCTTCTCTAAGTGACTGTGTCCTTTATTCCTGATAATTAGGGATAAACCCAGCACAGGATATCTTTCAAGTACGACTTTCTCTTGTTCACACAAAGGGCTATTAGTTTCACTCTATTATCAATCAAAGCAAATCTGGGCAAATGCCCTTTCAGGGTGTTATCCAAAACAATTTAATGGAGACAAGAATGAACAATTTTGTGAAATTGAAGTAAACAAAATAAATATTCAGCAATTAAAGATGTTTATGGAAAGCAAAAACAGGTGATATCAAGGTTCTAAATTTCAAGCCATTTCCAGATCAGTTTTCAGTCTCCAGTCTATGTAAGAGGCAAAGTTTTCAAAGCTGTGTCCATCTCCACGAGCTTTCCTGCAAAGCTGAAGCCAGCCAGTCAATCACTCCCTGAAACCCTGATATCTGTGCTTGCAACTGGAAGGTCACTCCAGAATCCACGGGCATGGGATGGAAAGGGAAATGTGACCAGCAATGGGAATGTACAACACAAACCCAACCTCTGTGACAGCCAAGGCAAGGGAAGACAACACTGAGGTGAAAGGTTTGGGTTCTGGGGGAAGAAGAGCTGGGGAAAACTACATTTAGTACCCCAGACATTCCTTCTGTGCCATCAGCTCCAAGCATTTTGCTTGATGCTGTTGACAATCTAGATGACAATGCACATATAGAGATCTCCCAGAGAAAGAATATGTATGTAGACAACAGACTGGGTTTTACCCAGCAAAGAAAGCCACAATTCAGTTATTTTAAACTTTAAGGACCTATTTTCTATTTCAGATCCTGGGTGAAACACATTACTACAAAATACCTGAATTTTGCACTTTAAAATGAAGATTTGGCTGAATTATTGCACAATGCTTCTCAATCAAAGAGATTACCTAAAACTTTAAATACAAGGTGATTAATCCTTTAACAAAGTTTACACTCTGTGTTTACTTCTGTGGATTATTTGTTATTTATTCTTATATATTCATACACATTTAAACCTCAGTGGCACTGGACAAAACTCTTACTACAAGAGTAGCAATTACTTCTTAGTCACATTCTTTTGCACTGGTTCTCTTATTGCTCTTATGAATTACAGAGGAAAAAAGGAACATGTGTATTATTACAATAGTGCATCTGTAAACTGCAGTGTTTTAATATCTGTGTAAAATTTCTGAAATATTCAGTACTGGGTGTACTAGTACCTTGAACATGGAAACTTTTATACCAACTTTCAGAGAAGGAACATGGGAATTAAAAAACTCAGGCGTCGAAATTAAATGAATTATGAAAATGAAAAAACATACACTGATATTCTCAAGAGGGTCCTTTTAAACATTTTAACTCTGAGCTTTGTCATGCGAAACATTTCAGAAGCGTCAGATTTAGGAACAATGTTGGGAGAATTAAAGCACACGGGTTTAGCATACTTTTGATGCGTGTTTGCAAGGCTGATTGGGGCTGCAAAAGGTACCAATGTTCCTCGCCTGAAGCCATTCAGACAAAACTGTGAATGCTCTGATCAAGCACCACACTGAGGACTTTATGTACATGAAGGAAATAGAATGTGCACTGCTCAAAAAGTGGGTGGAAC
Organism: Ifrita kowaldi; assembly: GCA_013398055.1. Taxonomy (NCBI): domain Eukaryota; kingdom Metazoa; phylum Chordata; class Aves; order Passeriformes; family Cinclosomatidae; genus Ifrita; species Ifrita kowaldi. Next base: position 288,449 of record VZRS01014563.1, read on the forward strand.
ACGGAAGGATCTTTTTTGGACTGGGGCTCTACTTCCTGTAAAATGTACTATACCAACTATGATTTTGTTACATCAGTGCAAACACAATGTTTTACTAAGTAGAAACAACTGCAAATCTGAAATTTGACAAGGTTCGTATATTCCACAGGCAAATATTTCAACAAAATAACTCAGTGTTTGAAAATGACACAATATATTAAAAACCAGTGAAGTTGTTTCACCACCAGGGCTCCATTATGCAGGTCTTTTTAGAATAATCAAAACAAATAGGATATTTGATATTCAACCAAAAAATATCTTCTCAACATAATGGCTTTTTATCATAATTACGCATAAATGTTTACAAAATTCAGATCAACTTTGTAGTGGGGTGCACAGGTGTTCAAGTGAAGCAAAATGAATTTATGCATGTGGGAGCCCTGGGCACTGGTGGATCCCTTCAGCCCCAGTTTCATTATTGTAGTTGTACAAGGATGCAAGAATTCCCCCTGAAGAACCCTTTCCAGCAGTTGCAGGGATTTAAATTTGAGGATTTAACTAATATAAATAGCTAACAGTGAGCATTTGCTCAGAGATCGAAGCAAAGTAATTCAATAAACACATCAAGATGTGCATTAGCTTTTGTAGCAGGTAATTCCTCAGCTTCCTTTTACTCCTAATTTATAAAGAGCAAGAAGATTCATTACAAATAATTTTCCCTTTCCGTGTTCCTAGCAGTCTGTTTCACAAATACATCTGCAGACTCAGAATTCTGTACATAACAATATCTCCCTATTGACAGCACAGAATCCACAAACAGGTTTTTGTCATCTCAAAGGAAGAGGACTCAGAGGTGTTCTTTGTCACAGAAGGCCCAGCTGTTTCACTGGCTGGTTTGGCCTTTCAGGGGCCATTGAATCACCATATTTTATTTGCTACTTAAGTGGCTGACTTGCAAACCGTGTCCCTTGAAGGAATTGGAGCACCACTCTCTGCTGAGTGACAGCCAGACAGAGTAGCTCCAAGGCTGTGGTCTGCTAGGAAAAATCTGACTGTGATTGACAATATTAAGAGAAGAACTCAAAATATCCCCTTAAAAACAAACAAACCAATGCATTATTTGGATTTATAGAGGAGCTTTATTGAAAGCTTTTCACAGATCTAAAAGGGCAGAAATTAAGAGGCAACATTGCCCCATGTAATGGTTTGGAATTGCAGCAATTCAGGACTCAGAACAGAAAACACAATGTGTCATCACCACAGGTGTAGCTAAATCTGGAAGAAATGGGAGTAAAGAAGAGAACAGACCCAACTTACAGCACCTCTTCCCAGGTGTTTCACAATGCTATTTATTCTGAATTAGATCAAAGTCTTAATTTATTACTGAGGGCCTCTTGTGCAGCATCCAGACAAGCACAAGGCGCTGATCTGGCCCTGGGCTGGGAGCACCAGGGCAGCATTTCAGCTGGAATAATCTGCTGATGAGGTCTGGAGAAGTCTGCCCTGGGTTGTCTGGAGAATACAAAAACCTGGCTGCTTCCTCTCCCTGCAGCCACATTCACTGCCCCTGGGACTCAGCTACAAATGTTATCTTTAGATCCATGCACACAGCAAAGAAAGAAATCGAGATCTGGATTAAGTGGAACCCTCCAGCTGGGCAGAGTAATTGGAATTGCAGAATAAGACACTGAAGTTGCAGAGCCAAGGTGAAGAACTGAATAGGAGTAGTAAAGTGAGAAAAAGGAGCTGATGAGAATGATTCACCTAAAATGCTCTTGAAAATTAAGACTCAGTTGAAGAAATTTCTTGGAAGATTTTGACTAATTTTATTTTTGCTTTAGCTAGTGACCTGATGAGTCTTGGATGTGAAAATATTTTGCAATTAAAATGAACTTAGATAAGTACCCTATCAAAAATATTTAATTTTTATAATTGAAGATATTAAAAAAAGAAATATCATGATGAAGGGTATTTTTTCTAAATTTGGTTCGATTACATGAAGTCTGTCTAATACTGGATACTTTAAGAACCTGCTTAGCACCCAATTCCCACTTGTAGCAAACAACCCACAGATCTAATTATAGATTTTCCTCAGTCACTAGTTCCCTAGGAAACAAATCCATGGCTCATGTCTTCTTCATGGAAGGTCAAAGGAGGAAGATAAATATTTTTCTGCGTATAGAAACTTATCTAGAGGTCACAGGTCTGCACCCCAGCAGATGCTGGTGCTTCTGCCGAGGGCAGATGGCAGCTGTGTTTGACAGTTATCTGGGATATTTAAAACTTTTAAGCATTTCAGTCTGATGAAGCACTGAATGCTTCTATTGGTAACAATGCTCCATGATACTTTATACTGCAAATAAAGATTTTAATTTTGGTTCTCTAAACTCATTTCAATTTTTATCAGTGAATCCACCCCACTTTTCATCTCAAACCATCAGAGGTCAATTCAAAACAGCTGTGAGTAGCTGCAACTTCTTAAAAATTATAGGTAGAAATGTAACTTAAAAGTTATGAATGGTAAATATAATTTGTGTTTTCTTCATATTGGCCCTTAAGTTATCAATGTCATCACAAACCTGATCAAAAATTTCACCTACATGCTTGGGGGAAAAAAAAGTATAATTAATGTTACTCATGATTTAGTTCTAATTCATTGCTGGAAAATAGACAAAATATAATTCATTGGAAAGTCAGATACATGTGAATACATAACCCGAACAGAAGTTAATTAGAATGAATTCAAGGGTGGCAGAGGGAAGATTTGTCAGATTTCTCCTCCTCATTTATAACACAAATCCACCATTCAGCTCTCTCCTGACCCACCTACAATGACAGCATAAAAGGTGTAAAATCGGGGAACAATCCTACCCACACTCAGGGTAATACCCAGCCTGACTTCAGATCAAATAAAGGATTTGAGCAAAGCCAGAAAGTCTTTAATCTGTGGGAAGGAAGCCTAAACTGCCAGCACATCTCAATAAACATGCAGTGACTCCTGACAACCGGCCCACAAGCCCTACCTCAAGTCTTGACCCAATGTCTTACTCCACTTTTCTCCATGCTGAAAACCATCCAGATCCAAGCCCTCCACTAACAACCACTGCTTCCCTCCCTGGGTCACTGGATGGGTACATAAATGGATGTAAAAATACTTCTCAGAAATATTTTTGGCTCCCTACTTTGTCCTGTTAAATTTACATTCTTTCCCCACATGCTTTTTCCTTAATTATTACTATTTTTGATTCCCTCAGTCTTTCTTCCTTTCTTTCACCTTTGGCAGATATCACCAGTTGTGCTGCCTTTGTTTCTGTAGCTCGAATGGGATGAATTCTCATCAGCTAGAGGTGAAAAAAATCCTCACAGCTGAGGAAATTGCTACGACTGGAGAGCATTTCAAATCTCCTAATGACTCCTACACCCTCATTGGAGTTTCTTTGCTGAGTGAGGGTTCCACAGTTTATCACTCAAAGTGCAAACATTCCTTTTGTTAGCAATTCCATAAGTGACTCTGTGTTTGGAGATCTAACACAGACTGCACAGCAGAAACCTCTGATGATGTTATATACTCAAAAGAAAGTTTTAACTACACCTTGGTAAATTTGACTGCCTCTAATTTGAAACAAAAGCCGTCTGTAGTGACTAAATGATAGCATAAATGACTTTTTAAAATCTAAAAATAGACAATTTTAATAATATCATATTAATCTACTGTACTAGTAAAAATCCTAATCGTACTAATATTAAAAAGAGATTTAAAAAAAAACAACAAATGAAGTATCTATTAGAGTGACTTCTGCTTGGTTTTAATAAAGCCAAGTAATCAGATCATAGAGTTGAATCATTACTTGAGAAGCTAGAAGAAAATGAAGGCTGAATCTCTGATCCTGATATTTTCTCTACAGGTTTTGCCATTTCTTCTATGGCAGTTTTATTTCTAAGTAGCAATTTGAGTATGAGCAGACTGTACCCTGAGATACAACATGCTAAACACCCAGTAATTCAAGGGTTTTGGAGAGACCCAAAACACAGAACTGGTTTTTTCCCCAGGTGCCTGACAAAAATACAGGAGGTCTTTGGAGTGAACTTCTAAAACTACTGATGCATTTCTACGATCACACAAAGGGATCAAGTGTAATCAAAAATTGCTGGTAGGTGCCATGAAATCAGGATGGTTCTTGTCACTGCTGCACACCAAGGATTTACTTTATGTATCCACTGTAAACAGATCTTCCCCTGTTTGTGGCCTTTTTAAGGGCTTTCCTCCAATAAAATCTTAGACAATAAAAAATTATTCCTGTTTACTCACATCAAGGTAACTCCATACACCTAATTCTGAACTTGCAAAACTATTTAATTCAATTTTGCAACAACACCAATTACCCAGCCTGAATTTATGCAGAAAACAGTCGCTCTAGGTTAGTGCAATAATTCATGTAAATTTTATAATTTCCTTCCTCGAAAAACTGGAAGCTGAGCCGTAAAATGTAACTACACAGAGCATCTACATTTTCTGACTCAGCAAGCCAAAAGTTGTAGCTGTTCCAAGTGAGGATGGCTTTGTTTTAGTCTCATCTCCTACTGACACAGATATTGGTATCAATATTTCTCCATAAACATTTGCATTTGTGTGCAAAGTTTGGCATCTATACCTGGAGAAACAGTCTGATGTACGAGCATGCAAACATTAATGTGCTTGCAGAAGTTTTGTGTCAGTCTCCACCAGCCAGCAAGAGAAAAACAGGGAAAAGGCAAATGCACATTCATCTGGTGGGATCCCTTCTGCAGCACGTCCGGCTAAAGCAGACTCACAGCAAACCTCAGTACCCCTGGAATGAATGATTTACTGAGGAAGCAAAGCACAAAGCTGTCATAACATCGACTTCACCTCACCAGAACGGTGGGAAAAGGCCAAATTTGGGACAGGAAATGCATTAACTACCCTTTCTACATAGCGAGAACTCTCACTGTGACAGTCCTTAGCAAGTGTTATCTTAAGTGAACCAGTTGCCACTGATTTTCTCTGCTGGCAAATAAATGTCAACCTGATTCAATCTAACTACTCATTTAGAATAAAAACTCCATATAAAGCCAAAAATCTCCTGCAGAAATAATCTGAAACGTTGAGGGGATTACAAGGATGTTGGAAAGACTTGCACAGCTGTTTGCTTTGAGCTTGAACAGATTATTTTAAGAGTATAAGTAAGATTTGCTGGTATCTCTGAGAATAAATAACAAATAATCCACAGACTGTTGAGTGATCAATTACATTGTATTTAAAGCTTGAAGTAATCTCTTTTTAGAAGCCTTATTCCAGAATTCAGCCAAACCAGTGTCTTGTTGACCATCATAAGAAAAAATGCCTTCAAGTCAGGCAACACAGATTCTTCAAAATGTTTTCCCAGTTTTCAAAGTGCATTGATAAATACAGATCTTTTCCTCACCTTTCGCAAAGTAACAAATAAAGCTATGTAATAGTGGGCAGTAATGGTTCTCACAACCCGCATCACCCATATTTGCAAAAGATTTCAACAAAATACATTAAAACTAAAAGCACAAATTTAGTTAATGCTTCAGTAAATAGCTTCTTTAAAGATTACACATAGCAACCTTTGCATGTTTCAACCAGCAATTATTAAATATGAGATTAAACTGTAAATGCTCTATTTGAATATTAAACATTCCCAAAGTCTAAGATGACTTCTACAGGAAGCTCTAGACTGAACCTATTCACATAACAATCTATACTTCATTCTGTTTAGAAAATAACTTTCTAAGCTGCCTAAAAGGTGTTACTGTTACACATTGTCATTTAAATAAATAAATAAATAAAATTTCAGAATGCAGCTTCAAAAAAACATTCCTCTTGGTCACTTATCTCTGTTTTTATCCCATATGCAGCTGAGCTTTTGAATGTTCTGTGAAACCCAGCCCATCAATGTCTAATTTATGTCTTTTCATAACAAATATACCTTAAAAAACTGTATTTCATGACATCTAAGACTGCAGGGAAAAAATATTCCGTATTGCAATTCATTAATGTAACAACTGTATTGTTAGGCTTCCATCACCAACTATTAGCAATGAAAATATTAACATTCAAGAACCCATACAGTACAGAAAGAACATAAATTCTGTTATTGAATGAGTTGAATAAAATTTACTTTTTAAAGAAATGAACTGGAGAGTAAATACACGCAAGGTTCTATAATAAAAGGTTTGATTTTGCCTAATGGTGGCCTGAGGCCAAGAAAAAATTGTAGGCAATAGAAATAATGGATTTTGGTTTTTTTTTAAACACTACATTTCATAAACTTGCAATTTAGTATCAGCCTCTGAATTTATCATTTATCATTACTTAAATCTTAATTACAGTTATTATACAATTAAAACTAAAAATTTCTGAGCTTTCTAATCCACTTGTGGCTAAATACAAAATATTTTTCCACTACCTGTAACAGCTTTATCTTTTCTAACTCTGACAAAATTAGATGCTTTCCAGTCACATGCAATTGCTTTGCCATAACACTGTTCAAAGTCAAAAAATACTATTTAAAGCTAATAGTAAGATTTTGGGAAAGTTGGAGCTGTTAAATTACTAAAGTGTTACATCCATAGGATTGGTGGATAATGGCTATGGCATTCTTTATCTTGCAGAATGTAAATGTAGCTAATAGTGTGGAAAAAAACCTTTTAGTGCTTTAGCTGAGATTGAAGAAAATAAAGGGTAGAGAAAGACATTCAAGAGGTAAAAGTCTTCACACTGAATAAACCAGAGCAAAAAAGAAAAAGGGGAACGTTTGTATAAAGTATTCTAAACGTTAGAAAGAAATTCTCTCTTTTGTAACAAGATCTTGCTTCTAAATGAGCTGAGAAGTCGAGGAGGTTCTGTTCCATCTACCAGAACAAGCTTAAGCAATTTTAAACCCGACTTAAAAAGAGCTGTTTAATGCTGTTTAATGGCAATGAAACTGACATAATCTGCTACTCCAAGGGACGTATTCTGTTCCAAGAGAAAAAGCGCATTGATCTGTGCTCTGGTAATGTCTGGAACAGGAGATTGGAGGTGGATTCACCCCAGGAGTGATCCTGATGCCAGAGCATCCTTGGAGTGGTTCACCCTTCTGCGCTCACCCTTCAGTCAGAAATGGGAAGGTGATGCCAGAGTCTGGAAGATGGACTGAGAGAAAGGAGGGTTTGGTGTCTCCCTTAATTCAGTGTTCTCAGGGCTTTATCCTATGGTGCTTAACAAACATGTCATCTATCCTGTAATGATAGAAATAAAATAGGAGTCAAACAGAAAAATAGCTCTCCAGTGCCATTTTAAACTGGCAAAATACAAATATCCAACCAGTACCTGCTCCACATTAGTGTGCAGAGAGAGGATCCAGCTGGGTTGCACACCAGCATTGCAGCCACAGCTATTCTGGGCCTTGGCTTTACCTCTGGAACAACACCCAGCCACTGCTGAGGCCTTGGGTTTACAGCCCTTACAAGGCACTGACGGCATTGCTAATGCAGGGAAAAGAGAAGACACACCCAAAAACCAAAACAGGACTCCATTCCAGGGCTGCTTCCACTTCTCATTAACCACTCCTTACTGATAGTGGCATTATTAAGTGATAATCTATAACCACCCCGTGGCCATATTTGACTTCAATTACATAGGTGGGAATCCAAAATACACCTGGTTTCCACAGGCATTGCTTCAGCTCAGTGCTAACAAACAGCCCAATCCATTCTCACCAGTTTATACAGGCCCAGATCATTACTGTAGTTCCATTATTCAGAACAAAAGAAAGCATTAACAGCTATTTCTGGTGTGATTAATTGCTGTGTCCCTATATTTAACTGCAGTTATGACTAAACATCCAAAGATAACAAATATTGTATTAAGTATACCACTGAACCTGCTTTACTACAAATTTACTACATATTTTCAGGTAAAAGGGACTGGACTTCTCTAAAATATTAGTGAGTCTCATATGAAAAGAGAATTAAAATATATGGAGGTCATCCAAATAATATGCTGATGCCTACAAAGAGGAAGGCACAAGAGTGTAAAGACCCTCACAAAGAATTCAGCAATAAACCTAAAATAATGTGTTTTTCTCTTCTAATTTAAGGGAAATGAAGGTAAAACCACAGCAATAATTAATGAGGCAAAAAGAGCCTTTAGATTAATGAAGCAAGTTACTTTCCCCAGGATCAGGTATTGTTGTTTACTTTTTACCAGAAGTTAAGGCTGCAGGCATATGATCATAATTCTCAAATAGAAGTAAAACAATATTTAATGGTATTAGTAACTTTTTAAAAATGTAAATTAGTCAACAACCCATTGTGGAGGTACAAAAATAATTTAGCAATGTCTGCCAGGTTTATTAATAATTAAAATCACCTTAATATGTATGTTTCTATGGTTACACTTAATATATTCAGAATACAGAAAGATCTTAAAACAGTCCCAGGATTTCCCAGCTAATATGAAGAGCAGAGACGGTTTTGAAATTGATCTTCAGAAAGAATAGTCAAGTCACTTCAACTGCAAATCATTCATTTCATTTTCAGCCAGAGAAATCAATGGGCAAGAAAACAGATCTCTCATCAATTAGGTCTGCTTCTCTGCATCTATCACTTTGACCTGTCTTGGGAATTTTCAACTGACAGCACAGTATATCAGCATTAAACTAAATCTACAGAAAAATAAATATTAGAGATATTTATATTAGAAAATTTAGTTGCTACATCTAGCCCTTCTGCAGTACTTTGGAGAGAAAGAGGTGGAACTGAAGCATGAAACCACCCAGTTAAAAACCCCAAGTTCAAATGTCCCCAGCCTCCAGGACACCTCCTGCACGTTGAACAGCTCAGGACAGTTTTACCTGCAAACAGGGGATGTGTCAGCCCAGCACCCCAGAGGAACAGCAGCAAGGAACCAAACTAAAGACCAGCAGCCCTTTAAAACACAAGAGAGCAATTCTTTCCAAAAGAAGTCGCAAGGGACTTCTTTCTGAGCAACTTTCAGAACTGCACAATATTCAGGAGCATCCAGGACTTCCCCAGAGCCTTTTGGGGCTTATTCAAGGGGTTATACTTGGTGCAAGGCTGTGGCTCCTTCTGACCAATGCACTTTTCCACCTATTTCAATAAACAGACATTATAATATCTCCCTTTACACTACAGGACAACTGGAGATGCACAAATTATCAGAAATGCCAGAAGAAGTAACTGTCTAACTCCATTTAGCTGTGGATTACACACACTATTGTGATGAAGGAAATGGGACACCTAAATTCCCCTGAAATTGTGCGCCTTGGTAACTTAAATCTCACTGCTTTCAGAAACAGCTTTTTGTTTCTACCATTGCCTACATGCTTTTGAAATGCAGAACGACTCTATAAATAATAAAGCAATATTTGAAGACAAATAATGAGTCAGACATTCCTCACCCCTTCTCTCTGCTTTCCAGACGCGTTTGAATGATAGAAATTGTGTTTGGAAGAACAAGAGCTTAACCTAGGCATGGTTTGTGGAAATACAGAACTGCAAAGTAACTATTTGTGCAGCCACCCTGAAATGTTTCTGCAGTGTGTTTCCTTTACAAAGAGCAGTACAAATAATTCAAAGATGAACCAAAAATTACACAGGCATGGCTGGGGGTCATTCCTGGATACATCTGCCCCTGGATTCTCCCTGCAGTGTTGATCGATGCCATCCTGTTCCAGCATCAGACACCCTCAGGCATAACAGCAAGGACACCTTTTCCTTTTGGCCTCTACATCTTGTGTCAATATACAGAATATCACAATGCTTGACAAAAATTATCAACCAGCTCTAACCTTCAGTACTGTTAAATCGCTCTGCAACACTCTAATCTTTCTATTACTTGTCAGTCTCTTGACTCCTTTTGGATGATCTGCAAACTCTGTCACTGCAATGTCTCCTTTTCCAGATAATTTCTGTTGTGTTAAACAACACACATCACTGTATAAATCCTTGAAAACATTTATTGGTAAAATGCTTCCTATGGAAATCTATTTCCACACTGATGTTTCAATCATTTTTAGCTGAAGGAAGCATTTCCTCTCAGTAGAGAAACCCAAGTATGGCTTATTGATCAGATTTATCTACACCTTCAGCTTCTCCACAGATCTTAATACATTTAGGAAATATGATTTGCCTTAAAAAGATCCATATTGACTGCTCACTTCATGATCGTTCCAAAGTTTATCTATTCCAGTGACTGCTACAGCTTGGCTTTGACTGATTGCCTGGTGGAGGAATGGCACTCAGTGGGCTGTAGTTCCAAACGTTTTTCAAGGCTTCCTAGGGTGCTTTTCAAAAAGAATGGGAAGGATGAGACCACAATAATTCCCAGTTTGAACTCTCTACAAACTTGCTCTTTCCTATTTTATAATATCCATTTTTTCTCTTTTGCTCTGAATCCATTTCTTTTGACACCTGGTTTGGAGATGCTCCTTCAGACTCCTGTCCCCTTCCTTCACTGAGAACATCTGCAGTGTGGCAAAGACTCCTTTCTTTCTGAAATACTTGAAGTGTTTACTGGTAGTTTATAGTTTTCCACTTTGACAGGACTTTCACTTTTTTAAGGGAGGTTGGGGATTTTGAAGAGCTCTCTTACAGTCTTTTTGATCCTCCAATAGAAGTAAAACTGTTTGTATGAACTGCTTGCCAGGTACTTGGTTGTCAACCAGATCTATGAAACTCAAAATCTCTGGACTGTAAATTCACGACTGAAACCAATGGCAGATTCTGCTCCTAAATTATGTGCAATGAGATAATTTCTCTCTCTCTTCAACATAACAATTTCTTACTTTGAAAGCTACTGCATAAGGGTCTACATGGTTCATTACACAAGCAACAGGGAGTTCCTCCTTGAGAGAATGAAGGACAAAAAAATGACAACTGAGTTGTATTTTGCCTCTAGTCTTTGATTTAAAAAGCTGACGGGAAAATTTTGGTCTAGTTCTAAAAATCTAATTAACTCTGATGCCCAATAAAAATTTTAGAAAATTGCTCTTTTGAAAAGCATGTGAAGAAGAATTTATTTTTTGTTCTTGGCTCTGCTGCACGGGACTGGATTGTACCTGTCTCCATCTGCTATAAATTATACACGCCTTTGCATACACGCAAGTTATCATCAGGGAACATGTGCTTCATTTGTTCCCAGAATTAAAAGGCTGTTCAGGATGGGAATTTTCAACATGAAAAATGTGGTCAAAGCTTGTTTTCTAGTACATGAGAAAAAGAGCTGGTGGGCACAAACAGCAGCAGCACATCCTGAGCTCATAGCAGGTGACTCTGAACCACATCTATATCTCTTCAGATGAAGAGTTTGGAATTACCAAGCTTCGTGGAATCTTGGGGAATAAGTACAATCAATTTTCTACTACTTACAAAAGTAACTTTCTAGTACTTACAAAGAACATCCTTTGTCAGTCATCCCCTAAAGGAAACAATATGTGGTTTTTAAGATTTCTCATTAACAGATAATTACACTTTTTTTTTTCCCAAAGCATTATTGTATCATTATTGTGTTGGGTTTTTTTAAAAAAAGAAAAAAGAATATGATTTGTTAACCAACAATTAGGATTCTCATAAAAAAATTACTTAATGAAGTAATGATTGTATAGGAGATTGAAGAAAATAATCCATGTATAATAAATTCTATTAATTCAAATTAATTTTCGTGTTCCAGTGACCCTTAGCAAATTCAGGTTTGCCCAACAGCACAGTAATACTGGATGGAGTTGATTCATTATGTTTTCCTATTTACACACTTTCAACATGCTCTGCATTGCCCATTTTGTTGTATGAAATTCATACAGATCCTCACAGTTTTTCTTTTATATAATTAGCAAGTTGCCCACTGCAGGCATTGCTCTTTCCATGTGTCTGATTTAACCATTATTCCAACCCTACAACAGCTTCTTTAGGAACATTTAAGGGCTTCTTGGTCAAGTAGAAAAGGATCTGTTGAGGAAAGGCTGTTTTGTTAAACACCTGATTCTTCAGTCTGATCTCCTGAAAAAAAATAATGTTTAAATGATCCATTTAAAGTATTTTGGCTATTTTGAACCAAATTTGACCAAAAAACATCCAGCCTATGAGGTTCCTAGAAGTTCCACAAAAATTGGAGCAATGCAGACTGAAAAGACCTATTGGCACCTGCAGAGACAGAAGGGAAGCAGGAATTTCCATTTTTCACATGTATATTCATTGCCTGCTCAGGTCAACTGCAGCTCCAGGATTTGCACCCTTTTATCCCAGTTGGAAATGTCAGGAGGCAGAAAATAACCCCAGTGGTGCTGAAGGGATTATTTAGGGTCATTGTGCTCGAGGTGTTATCATGGATAAGAGCACCTGGGTTTGTTGCAAGGAACTACCATTTGTAGGAAAGCTGCTTTCATCACTTCAATTATCATGAAATACTTGTAATATATTGTAAATCAGGCTTGGACATGAATTCTGTTAAATTAATATAGTCCCTGAATTCAAGTTATAGCCAAGCTCAGCTACATCTACACTGCTTTTTATTATTTTTTTTTCAATTCTAATAAGTAAAAAATATATTAAGACACATGTTATTGGATTATAGGGATCACTACTACTTTCAATTTCTGGACTTCATTGTTGAACAGACTCCTATTATCAATTCCATTCTCAAGCTCAATTGGAAATGTAAGCTTAATAGTTTCGTCCATGCTTTGTAGAAATGAAAAGAAAAACTTCTGAAGCTGTTTGAACCTTGATGAAAATCCTATTTTCCAAGCGCACTTTAAAATTTTTACCTAAAAACATATTGAATAAAGTAGAATTTGATATGTACATGATCAGCATAACTCACACTTCCTTCAAGGGTCCTTTTTTCCCCCTGCAATCTCCCAGGAGGGTTGGCCTTATCAAAATTCCTTTCCCACTTTGATGGGAGAATTTCTGTCAGTTTCAATGTGCTTGGGGTCAGGCAGTGATACAGGAAAGTGAAATGCTTTAGTGCGCCCTTCCAGACTCCACGGCTGTGCTGAGGGATGAGCACAAGCTTACAAAGACTCGGCTTAAACTGCAACTCAAGCTAAAGAACATTACTAAAATAATGCCCCAGCAAAACTGTGCAAATATTTTAACAGTCACTTCAATTCTTAGACAGAATTTGTATAAACATTTATCCCATGTTATCCACCTGCTCTTCAGGAACATGAAGCAGATGGAAACATGGCAGGAAAATTAATTTAGAAGAGCAGCAATGCAATGGATATTTGTGGATGGAAAAGCAGCTGAAACTGGGAGACTTTCCAATGACAGTGAGAAGAACTCACAGCAGCAACTTACAGATTAAAATGGGAGAAAAACACCTACAAAGCCAACAGCATTGACCAATAAGTGAGTTCATGAAAGTCTGGATACGTTGTACAAGCCAGTAGCCATTTACTGCTGTGCATCTCTGGAATGTATAGATATATATATGTATATTATATATTCGCATATTATGTGTATAATATATTTATATTATGTGGATATAAATACAGCATGGAGGGCATGAGTCCTGTGTTTAAACCCCAAATGTGTAAATTCTAATAATCATCAGGACTTCATAAACAGCCTGAGAAATTTTAAGGAACATCATGGCCAAACCAAAAGACAATGCTCTCGCTAAGTTAAATACAGAACTTTGGAAAGCAGGTTAATCCAAAAGTACAGCTCTCTGAATTCTTAATTTGCCTTTGTTTAAGCAAAATTTCAGTGGCAGAAAGTGATTTTTCCCTTTGTGAGTCATTTTAGAGAAAGTAGAGTGGTCAAACTAAAGTCTTCTTTTCCAAACACAAGCAAAAGGAAATTGCACAATAGAGGGGCTTCTGTCATTAAAAATTTTAGGTCAACAGTGAATCACTGATTACAGTGAAATAATTTACATTTTTATGTATTTGACTCTGAAAGAAAAATAGGTCAATAGATTAGAATGACATTAACTTCAAAATTAAATATTCCAGAAAACTTTTCCAACCTCAACATTGCATGATTCTGCCCTGTAGACTATGGCTTACTTAGTCCATTTCTGAATTCAGCCAACAGGGTTGTACAGTAAATTATAAAGATGATGAACCAGAAAGGTTGAAAAAGGTGCCTTTAGAGGGCAGCTGGAAAAGAGCACCAGATGTTTTGGAAATGAGAAGGGAAAATGTTTCCTGAATTAAAACACAGCTGTCATTATGGATAATGGCATCATACTCCTTTATTCACTCTATTGATCTCTTGCTATACATCACCCTAAAATGCAAGGAAAAAAAAAAATAAACCAACCCAGGAATCATCCATGTATGATAAAAGCAAGGGCAAAACACAAAAAGGTTAAAATTCTCTTCAATTAATCATTGAAGAGAATCAGCAGTTAGAGAGAAGGAAGAAAATTACTGTTGTTCCCTGAGTGACAGCTATTTACTCCACCTTACAGATGAGCCATATGTAATACATATAATTTTTCCTTCTGGAAATGCTCTGCCAGCCATCTTTACTTAATACCGCTTTAACAAGCCACAGCTGGTAATATCAAATTTGTCGCCAGACCAGTCTGCAAAATGCCTTTATTAAAGTCTTTCATTAATGAAAGCACCAAGGTTGACAGTATGACAGTATTTAGTTTGTAAATTGGCAGGGATAAGTTAATTTTGTTCCTAAAATGTCATTCACTTGGATATTGCTTTATATTATATTATAAACTTGCTAACAACTGACTGTATAACAAGAAACCAGAGGAATTAGCTGGAATGGAACAGGAAAACAGTCACATTTGAAGCAGTATGAATCAGTTCACAGCTATCAAATAAATATCTTAATTGATTTAAAGGAAGCTCTGCTGGTTGTGTTCTCTCCCCTGACTTTGATATTATGCAGTTTTTATGTTTTTACTGGTAACATATTAACACAGCACTGCTAAATAAAGCTGGATAAGTCTGGTGCATCTCTCATCCCACTTAAAATAAAGTGTTACTCTAAGTAGATTTGTAGGAAGAAACTTTACAGATTAAAGAGACTAAGCAAGCAGAAATCCTGGATCCAAATATCCTGTTCTACCAACACAAGATTACAGAATTAGGCTCTACATCTTGTTAAGTTTAAAATTTGGCCCTACTAAGAATGCAGAGACCAAGTTTCTGCTCAAAACTACACATTCAATAAGAAAATAGATCCTAGAAACTGGGCAGATCAAGGGGTTATTCCAAACAACTGAATTAAAACAAGACAGAAAGAAAGTCAAGGTGGAAAACAGCTTCCCATCAGTCAACTGAGGATAGAGGATCATTTTGGAAGACTGTAAAGATGAAAGTTATAAAAAAATCAGTCTGGTTCCATGAAAACCAGAGGGAACGGAGTTAGGGAATGGAGATTCTTATTCTCCATCCCTACAAGCGGGTTTGTGGCTGCTGCTGTCGATGCCACTCCCCATTCACAGTAAGACCAGGTACAGACTCTCACCCTACACGTGATCCTTAAAACATCAACCTGGGAGCTTATTTTGGGTGAGAAAGCTGGAACGGGCTTGGACTATTGGGGAGACGCTTCAGGTCTGCTTTTTCACAGGTGATTATCATTAACCATTTAAGAAAAACAACATCATGGGAAGGTGTCTAACATTGAGCATCATTCGGTGAGATGGTTGTTATCTCTGAAAATAATCCAAACATTCTAAATTTGTACCTACAATTAAGTTAGTGAGCCAATGAGAAATTGCTTGCCAGGGTTTGATTTCATCTTAGTTACTTTACACAGGCAATTTACTGGCAGGACAGGCTTTTTTCTCACCTGTACCTTAATTCACAACTCAGTTTAAAATTATCAACTTCTGAAACCAAAGTTAACACAAAGTGTGGCAGTTAAACTGCAGCATGCTTTGCTGAACAGCTTTAGAGCAGAGAATCTCTTCTGTTTGCTGCTTTCCTTCAGGTCATTAACATGATTTATTATGAAGCAGGAAATTAGGTACTGGATATATCAATATTATTCAGAAAATTCGATTCCATCATTGCCATATAACTGCTTTATCTCCAACAAACTTGTAGCCATAGTAACTAGATTAGAAAGTACTCCCCAAATGTTTTAAAATTCTTTTATTCTTATTAGCAACACCAAACACTGAAAAAAATAGTAAATTATTATTTTCCAGTTTTCCAACATATTTGCTACTCATGTGTGATTCTTCTGAAACTCTTAAGTAAACAAGTGTATTCTAACAAATTTTTCCAATAAAATTCTGTCAGCTGAAAGAAAACAAATGTGTTCTGTTGGAATTGTTTATGTGAACATCAGTATTCTTAAAAAAAGGAAGGTTGAAGAGAGACCTCTCAGAAAAAAGAGACAAATTTGAAGTGCTGTTTTCACTTAATGGTTTGTTAGGACATCAAATACATATCCTTTAATGAAAATTAATATGCTGTAGCTTAATAATTCATGTACTTGCAATGAAAGCCCTTTAATTTAATGGAGTGGTGTTCCTTTCATTACTTTCCTTGCTGAGGTAGGTTGGTATTTTTCCATGAAGGTCAGGACTGTGCCATTCCTCCATAGAAGCCATGAATTTAATCAGGTGTTAAACTCTGACATCTCCAGCCGCCCGTTCAGGCCCAGCTCAGCAGGGTCTTACACATTTTCAGGAACACCAGAGTGGGAGGAAATCTCGAGGTGTCTGTTCTGTCAGGATCAGAAGCAGCTGTGATCACATATTTATCAAATTTTGTGTTCCCTCCTCAGTGCTGCTGTTGGAAATTAATTCCTCTTCTCTGGGTACCAGAAACTTTTCTTTTAATCTTATGCCAAAATTTATATCCATTAGTTATTACACCAGTGTATTCCTCTTGCTTAAATCATCTGGATTTACAGAAAATGCTTGTGCTAGGCCGAGCAAATTGAGCTCATATATATTTCTGCCCAATCTTACTGTAGCTCTACCGTAACGTGATTTTTCTCTAAGCCCAATCTTTGTTTCTTGATGGATTTGAAAGAGCTTTATTTATTGCCTAAGTACTATTCATAAATAACACCCTTCTCCACCTGAAAACTTTTTTACCTTGTTTGCTTCTTGATTCCATATCCTCATCTGTGGAAATGCCTTTCCCACATGGAATTATAGATATATATATGCAGAATGCACTCCTATAAGCCATCAGAAAGATTAAAGAAATCAGAGTTCCTTGTGCCTCTGTAATTCCATCTTCTCTCTGACAAAGTTCCTCACACACTTCTTCAGCTGTCACCAAGATATTCTCATCTTCTGGACAAGTCAGAATTGTTGCTGATGACCACGTCCTGTTTTCTGAGCATACTCTGGCACAGCACAATCACTGCATTTGACATGGTGATGATTTAAAAACAAGAAAATGGATATTAAATCACAATTTAAAAAAAATCCAGTAGATTTTTCCTGTAGACCCTTGTCTAGTTCCATCATGAGAAATACATTCTCTTGCTTCCACATCATTTTTAGTCACTGAAACAGAGATTCCAGCCAAGAATTGGGATTCAGACCTTTCCCAACTGTGCAGAGGATAAGCAGTCACACAGATCTCTCTCGTGGTGTTGGAAAGGTTCTGAGGTGCTGCTCCTCTTTCTGCACGTCATTCTGTCCTCTGTGAGCACACACCGTTATCTTCCAGGCTTGGACACCCATCCTTGCCAGGTCCTTTCCTCCTCCCCTTCTCTTTAGACTCCCTCCCATTTTCTGCCTAATTTTCCTGTGGGACCAAAGCACTTCTTAATTCAGCTTTTATTTCACTGTTGCTCCTCTCCTGTGTTTCTCATGTCTTCCTCTAACCTGTAAACCTTCTCTCTAGGTTCTCTTCCCAGGTTGGTAGATCATGATCATCTCTTTTGACACTTCAGTTTTTTGCCTGAAGTTTGACATCTTTTACAGCTGCTTCTTTAGTCCATGACAATTCTCTTCTGTGAAGCATATAATTTATTGCATATAAATAGTTGCACTAAGATAGCCACTCAAAAATAGCAAACTTCCAGCAGCTTTTTACATCCAGTCTTCTTCAGCTTCCTCCCCTCTTCAAGTGCTTTTCTACTGCTGCTTTAACAGACAAGATGCATTTGCTCTTTGCCTTAAATTCACACCTCAGAGAAGGAAAAAAAACCCACTTCCTCACAGATCTTAAAGATTTTTATCCTGTTTGCAAGCCTGGACCACTTTTAGTCTTGAGCTTTCGCTGAGGTCAACCCTGCCATGTAACTGCAGCTAACAGCCAGATCAGAGGCAGGAAATATAGTTTCTGATCCAAAACACCTGGTTCATCCCCAGCCCCCTTACAAAAAGAAAAAACAGACATAGAACCATAAAAAAAATTCTTATGGGGAAAAAAATAAAGTTTTGTGTTTAATTTATTCAGTAATTTCCTGCAGTCTCCTCTGTACCTCTCTCTGTGTTCTGCCCTTCACTGGGCATGAAATGTCCTGCCAATTTTCACCAGGTCAGTCGTAGCTTCCATGTTTTACATGGCAACAATTACAATACTCATTCTTATGCAGGACAATTCCTTTAAATGGAAGAATAGAATCCTTGATTCACCATTTGTCTGTCAATAACATGCAGGGCAAACCCTCTGAGCCTGGATGAACAAGGTGTCACTTTGCAGGTGTCCTTCTCTTCTAATGTGTGGGAAAAGAGCTGGGATTTGTTGACCATCTCCACAATTCCCTTCCTGCTCTTTGAGCTCTGCATTTAGTGTGAGGATTAAATTTCAAAAAGCACCATCATCACCACAGTTAAAGGATGCCAAAAGATTGTTGTGTAGATGCACAGAACCACCACTCTAAGTTAGTCTTAGAAAACATTTCCATGGTGCAGTGGAGAATAACCTGTCAGTGTAAGTACAAAATAATCCTGCATCCCACTGCTTTGAACTTCATTTGACTTGATGTGGACAAATAAACCAGAAAAGTAACATATGGAGAGAGACTAAAAACTGAATATCATATCCCTGTGCTCTATCAGCACGAGCTAAACAAAACACATCAATAACAGTCAAGAGTTGTAGCCGGGGCCATCTGGTCACAAAGGCCCACACTACCCAGATTGTATTAAACTATTTTATTCTCAGTGTTTTCCCTCAGGCACGAACTATGATATGCAAAATCTTAAATCCTGCTAAAAGGTGAGATTTCTCCACCTACAAACACAGCATGTCTGTGATAGTTATTTAATTAAGAGCTACCCTAGTGAAGGGTGTGGAAACGGCAAGGCAATAATCCAATTCCTGAGTGGGGATGCTGGAAAGCCAGTAACAGCACAGAGAATAGACTCTACACATGTACTTCCTTGTTAAGCTAAATACTAATTGGAGTTTTGTTTTCACTTGTCCAGTGCAGTATCACCTTCCTGATATATATATAAAAAACAAAACTTCATGAATGAAGTCCTCTAAAATTCCTATTTTTTTTTCTTCATGGTATTGTTTCCTAGCTGTGAGATAAAACTCAATTAATTGTTCTCCCCTTGCTCTCCTCTTTCTGCGTATCTGCCCTGCTCCCCACTAAGTGCTAATCAGCATTTCACCTGTTGGCTGCTGCAATCACTTCCAAACAACCTTGTGCAACTCCAGCCAACACAGCGTGAGGTGGAACGCAAGAGGAAGTCAGGAGAGATGAATAAACTACACTGGTAATTTGCTAAAGCAGGGGAAAGAAAGGGAAAATAAGAAAGAAAGGGAAAATAACACACTGGAAACCTGATTTCCATGTGAACATCCAAATAGGACCACGTGGCAGTGTCAAACATAACAGTCATACCTGAAATTACCACTAGCATCCATTTCATTCAGTCAGGACAGCGTCATATTCCTTCTCATTTTTGAAATTCTATTATAACATGCAATTTATTCATTCTCTGGATGTTTTGTCTCTTCCCCAAAACAGCTAATCTGCAGTGTCCTTCTGCAAGGATTACAGCAGAGCAGAGATGGCAAAGCTGAGGTTCAAGAGAAATCCATGCCCAGCAGAAGCTGTGATCCATCAGTCCATGTGATGCCCTGCCAAGGCTTCTCAAGATAAGCCCCAAAATATTTTGGAAGAGGAAATAAATACGTTCTTCACACCTTACAGAAGTGGGCAACTAAGTGATTATTTTAAAATTCATAGAGCTATGGAAAGTTGACAATAAATATCTAAATTTGAGGGAGGGAGATGAACAACTTTTTCTGCAGTTTGTGCAGGATCTGAAACAGGTACAGGAGCCAGTACTCTGGGTTAGTACAGACATTTACTGTATTCAGGAAGACCTCACAGTGTATCTTATGAAGATCTGTGACAAGTCAAAAATACCTGAAATAATTGCTTTTATTTTCAGCATTGATTTTGACTGAATTTCTTCCCTACCAGCAGTATGTCTGAGACTCCAAATCTTTTTATTTATGCTTTGTTCAGCATTCAGTTGCAAATTACCACAGTTGACCTAGAAGGTGTCATTGCATTATTTTAAATACCTGTAAAATTTTTGCCTCCCCTGACAAAAACATAATCTCTCTTTCTATTTGCAATACACTCCAGCCAAATTAATCATCTGGATACCTAAATTAGAGCTATGATGAAAAAAAACCCATAAAGGATTGTAAAAATTATGACAGCTCCAAGTATTTCAAGGCGCTGATCACTTGCAGTTGCTATAATTTAAACATTAGTTGAGGACAGGTTTCTCAGGGCCTTTGAAAAACAGCCTGCCACATGCTCTCACATTTCTGTGTTTGTACATCCTCTAAGGTGCTTGTGATCCCCGAGTAGCACTTCAGGAACGGGAACAAATCAGGACGACAAGATGCCAGGAAAACATTGCCGTACAAACAGGGCTGGGTGTGTCCCCTTGTGCCTAAGGAGCCTCAGTTACCAGAACTCTCATCCTAAACGCCCAATAAAAAATTCTTCATGGAGGAACTTCTACAGAGTGACTCAGACTGCCTGAGATCAAAAAATTCAGTGTTCACAAGCAGGAAGGATGGAAGAGGGTAGGAAGGAATCTGGGATATTACTACCAATGTGATAGGTACTGCAGAACTATAAGAGTAATAGATCGATTACTTAATATCAAAATTTGATCCAGTTTTTGTTGACTTACCTTGCCAACTAATCTGGGGAATGGAGGTCTTTGATTCTCAGGAATTAATATTGGAGTTGCCAAAATAGCCCTTTTTTGTCTTGGAATTCCAAGGTTGCCTTCTAGTTTTAAGACTTCCTAAAAAAGAAAAAGACCAGTTAGAAAAGCTTCCAAATATTCAGTCGTTATTCCCTTTCCTTGCATCTTTAGGCAAAATTACCATGAACCACCAGATTCTAAGTTTCATATTATACATTTTCCAGCAATTAGTGATAACATATCAAACGATGTATTTAATCTCTCCAGTTGCTGCACTTATTTCAGTAACTGCAGACAGCCCATATTCATTTTGTACTCATGTAAACAAGTTATAAACCTGAGCAGATGTGTCTGTAATCCTAACCTGATGACTGCTTAAATCACAAGCCTTAAGCAAGGTCCGGGTTACCTCAAGTACTTGCACAAGAGCAGTAAAAAGCCACACTTTGAATGTCTTTACATAATTTTCATATCATCCATCCTCAGTCATTTCTCAGTCCAGGCTTTCTATCAAACAGAATTTAGAGTGAATTTGCAAACACAGTCTGCAGGTAATGAACTCTCAATAAACACCAAAAGCTTGTAACTTAAAATTAGACACCAAAACCCAAGTGCAATTTAAAATATGAGCTAGTAGGTTATTGCTGTTGGGTGTTTTGTGTTGGGGTTTGCTTTCTCTTAGAGAAAGCTTCATGCTGCGCTGCCAGAAAGAACAAAAATCGAAGTGGTTTATACACAAGACTTCTTTTTCTGCCGCATTTTCTGGAGTGTTTCTTTCTATCTGAACTTCAGGGAGCTCAGCACTTTATGAGCTACAGTGAACTCTCCACAGTGGCCTCTGGCCCCTGGAAAACTCTGCCCACAACACCTTTGCTCTCTTCCCTTTTGCTCTCTGATCCACTCAGTGCTCTCCCTGCAGGAGCTGCAGCTTCTCAGAGACCACCCTCCTTCCTTTGCTTCCTCCTACAGTGTCTGCAATTCTCTTCTCCAAGCACAGTTACTACCAAGGTCAGAAAGAGCCTCTCCCTATCTCCCAAAGCTCTCCCCATGGTCCAAGCCTTCTTTTGGAAGAGAAAAAAACCAACAAAAATCCCCACAAAACAAACACCCACAAAAAACAAACCAAAACAAAACCAGCTAACCAAAAGCCCAACAAGAACAAAGAAGTAAAGATTCGTAGTGTATTGGGAACTGTGGAACTGAGAAATATTTCGATCACTGTTTTTCATTCAGGTTGTCATGAGAGTTTTGTAAAAAAATCACAGGTTGAATTAAATGTCTAATTCCAATCAGGCAGTTATATTCTACAGATAACACTTTGCTCTCTTAATACAGAAACTCCAAACACCTAAGTGTTCAGTCAGTTCTGGAATCCATGTTGTCATTTTAATAACTGATTCTTCATTACATAAGGAAAGCTCCACCCCTGGGCTGTGATTTTATAAAACTTCAGAGCTGAACGAGTTTTCTTGGTGGCACAATCTGGATGCATCAGCCAAGATCTCCACAGGCTGCTCCTGCCTCCATCCGTCTCAATGCCTCCCGTCTAAGGAGCCTCTCACCATCAACACTCTGCTCTACCTCTACGGGCTTTAGCATCGTTTCTCAAGTTTGACAACAAACAGCAGCAAGGGAAACTCAAGTTTTCACCAGTTTGCTTTAGTCATGACAAAGTCAAAGAGCAGTGGGAACCACTCAGAGAATCCCTTCTCACAATGTTGCCAATTTTCATAACTTTTTAAGGCTCCCCTTGGTAGAGTTCCCAGCTCTTCCAAAGGCTTTGCCATTTCTCTCTAATCTTCCCGTCTGAAGGCCACTTGGGTCCCCGTTTTTGTCTTTCAACTCCTCTCCCAAGAGAATTTTCCTTAATAAAAATTCATGAGAAAGTTCAAGATAAAAACATTTGAAGTGTCAAACGAAAAGAGCTGAATCCTGTCCAAAGGCAAATGCACAGAGCAGTAAAGCTTTCAAAATCACTTACACTGTAAACACAGATGGGCTGACACGTGCCCGAGATGATCCTGAGGAGCAATAGTGACTCCCAGGATGTCCACGAGGAAATCCCAGTCCTTTAGCTCAGCAGCAGCAACATTTATCTGAGCACACCTTTCACTCCTGCTCCTACTGTCATGGTCTTCCTTCTACTCAGGAAGATGTAGGGCAGAACTCCCAGGTCTTTGTAAATGAACAACACACCCAGATTTGCTTATATTTATGTCATAGAATGGTTTGGACTGAAGGGGACCTTTAAAGGCCATCTGGTCCCACCTGCAAAAAGCAGGGACGTCATCCACCAGATCAGTGTTCTCAGAGTCCCGTCCAACATGACCTTGAATGTGTCACATTTCTTTCTGTGATAGGTTGAGGAGCAAAAGGAATTTCTAGATTGTTCAATATCTGGGTCTCACAGTTGTGGTAGTTACAGACCCATAAGCAATTAACTCATCACTTTCCCATGACAGGTTATCCTTCCACTTTCCCAAAGGTTCTCAAATGGAAGGAAAACCCAAATTATATTCAGCGAGTCATTAATATAGAGTGAAGTTCTAAAGGAAAGCAGTAGGGTGGTAAGACTTAATGCCTTTAAATCCAGATTTCTGAGCAGAAATTTCAGATAAAAAAAAATTAAATAAAATTATTGTCTTTTGTTTCTAAGACAATTATGGTGTTTCATGGAGAAGGAAGTTCTGCAGACTGGACACAGAAATATAAGTATTTCTCTAAGTGTGTTTCATACTGTTAATTCTTCAAATCTCACTACGTTTTTCTAAATAGTGATTTCTTGGTGATGATTTCTTTCTTCTCATCCCCTGGTGTCTAACAGCAATTCCTGATTAAATGAGTAGCCAAAAGCACCGCTAGGGAATGCAGGTAAGCAGAGAAGAAAAGGTCAAGAGTACTTCGCCAACAGGTTGAATAATTCGCTGCTGTTTGTGGTTATCATAATGATTTCCCCATTTCGAAAGAACAGGGAAAAAGGAAAAACATTTTGCTTAATGCCAAGCAGCTGCAACTGCAGGTTTGATCCTCAGTCAGTGTAAAAGCAGAAGCCAAGGAAGCTGAAATTATGTGTGCACTGAACACCTGACTCAACAGTTAAAGCACTGATAACTCTCATTCATGGATGGATACATTGTATATATAATAACTTTTACTCAATTCACCTATTTAATTTCTTGGAGAAGCAACTCACAAGGGATATAAAATTACTCCAGATAGAGCAGGCAATTTTGCTTCAAATTTTCTTAAAATATGAGGCTGGCACTATCACAGGAGTCGTCTTTTGGACCTTTCCATGAGTGAACCCCACAAAGGAGTTCTTCATCATCTTTGCTGGAACCAGTTGATCAAAGACTACAGTGGCTACAACAACTCCAGCCATGCCAGGAACGTGGAGAGGTTGGAATGGCCTGTGCCAGGTGGATGTGTCCCACCAGGACCCAGAGAGATGATGGCTGAGCTCACATCTGCCTCTCCCACAGCTGCTGTCCCGCATGAAATACAGGAACATAAAGGTGTGTGTCCACAAACACCCATCCACAGGCAAAATTTAAAATATTTATAATATCATGAATACATGCCTACCCAAAAAAAAGTGCACCAAAAATAAAATTTGATCTTTTTGACTGTTTTGGTCCTTTTTTTTAAACAAAAATGGTAGGAGAGAAATCCTATCTGGTTAGTTATTTTTACTACTTAACTACAATACCACATTTGTGATCATTATATTTCACATGGTCAGTGAAATACACATTTCATGGTCAGTAGATTATGATCAGAATCCAACTATTATTTCACTGCCACGATTTCATAACCAACTTTTACACCCTCCTTCTGACTTCCTTAATTTCCCTTTCTAGACATGGAATCAGCTGAGCCGTAGTTTAGCTGATTCACTGGCAATAAAGTTTGATTCTCTATTCACAATAAACAAGTACCAAACACGGCCTCCTCATTTCTCCAGCATTTTGGCTAAACTTTAATTGAGAGATGCCAGTCTTCCCAAACTACAATGCCATGCAAGTTGCAATCTCCCTACGTCCCTAGAGAACTCTCCTCTTTGTTTTGTTTTTCTTTCTTTTCACCAGGGCTTCTTGCAAAGCTTGAATATTTGAATGAATGGCCCAGTCACTCTCCAGCAGCACAAACCATTACTCTTGGCAAAGAAAATTTCATTAGAACTTGTCATGGGAATAAGGTGGCTGAATTCTGATATCAATTTGTCACAATAAGGGTTGGAAACACCACTGGAGAGGCAATCTGTAATCCACTATGGTGACCAGAAAAGTGCTCGAGTTTCTTGTCATTTATTTGGTTTTATATACTAAGGTTGATGGCATAAAATGGGGTCAGTCCTAAATACAAAAAATAAAATTAATTGGATGCTTGTTGCAAGCAAAGTTCAATTGAAATAGGGAATGGGATGTGGTAATCCGAGGTATATTGGTTTTCCAACGAAACAACATCTCCACAAAATGCTGAAAAACCTCCAACACAAGGGAACTTAAGGAATAATTTTTATATAATTCTCAGCTGAAATTTTAAATCGTGCTGTAATACTTAATTCCTTTATATATGTTATTTCTATCATCCAAATACTGTTATTATCAGCAGTATTGAAGATAGTTATTTCTAAATTATGTGCCAAACCAGAAAAAATATTTTCTCATGTTGGTAGTAATATTAAAAAATCTAAGAAATGTGCTGGAACTTTACTCATAAGTTAATGAACAACTGTTTAAACAAATAATGAACTCAATGAATAAATTTAAGAAATGTAAAGGTCAATGGCATTCACACAAACATCTGCTCAAAAGTAGTCTGTCCTCAATGCCCGTAAATGTCACCCTAAAAATCACTTTGTATGCTTGGGAAGAGTAAACCCAGCTAAAATGCAGCTGGCTAAGGGGAATTGGGTATTTCAGAGAACAAAAACTCCCAGGTTTGTGAAGCATGGTAAGATACAACATCTGGGTCACGGAAATTGTTGGTGAAACTTGATTTAATTAATCTGGGTGTTTCTATTCCTATAATTGTTCCGTAAGTGGAGAGGCAGAGCCGCACACTGTCCCATCTGGTATATTCATTAGCTGGAGAGACACCTGGTAATCTCAGCCCACAGCTTGCTCCTGGGCCATCCATCTGCCTGGGCCACAGGTATTTTTATAAGATGGAGGCTCCTGTAATCTTTAGAGGAGTCAAGAACACAGGTGAAAAAAGTTATTCTTGTTCAAACCATTTGGTCACGTGTAAATCAGAACCATTCTAAAGCTAATATATTCTAGAGTATTTTTTATGCATAGGTGGCAAAAACTATGGTGGAGATACACCTGAATTTTTGCTTTGTGAAATAATTTGTTCAATTATTGTCCAGAATTTCTGCAAGATCTTTTGTGATGGAAAAGTCCTGTTTCTATCCAAACATAAGTTTCATTTATCTACACACCTGTCTTATTCTGTGACAGGGAAAAGTTTTTCTAAGATGAAAACAAAGTACCATTAACTTTGCTTTAGCCATGGGAGTTACCTGTACAGAGAATAATACATTCTTCTTTTAAATTAATATTTCATGCTTTTTTGTCATTATTTAGAGAATGTTATTCTCATTTTGAACTATATGTGAATCGCCCCCTCTTACAGGAAATCTCATATTGGTTCAACACTGCTCATTAAATATAATGAGGTGTCCCTTATACACAAACAACCAAATATGCTCTGACTGCCTCATCTGTCAAACAGCACTGAAATTCAGGCTTGAGGAGAAAGACAATGGCTGACCTTCTGCCTCTGTCTTCACCAGGATACATTAGCATAACATCACTTATCACTGGTAAAAATACCCTTTTCTCCCTCTCTGCTGTGCTTACACTTGTTACAAAGCAAACAAAGCCAGACTGCTTTTACAGCATGCCAGGAGAAATGAAAAATTCCTTAAGATGGCCCAAAACCCTCAGTACCTAAAATAAATGTAACCGAAATAAGGAGAGCATTTGTTGATGCCATTGCCAAGGTGAAAAAGTCTTAAGAAAAGTGCACTGTAATGAAAATTTACATTAAAAATAGGGGGGTTTGGTTTGGTTTTTCTTTTCTCATTTAATGAAATCATCTGCTTCTGGGTCAGATACCAAATTGCTACTGAAAATAGTACCAGAAACACAGCAGCGTTCTGAAGCAATTAAAATCTTTCAAAAACATGATTCTTTTGGGACTTAACCAAAGCCACGTGGAAAATACATTGCGCAGCGTGGACACAAGGCCTTAACTTCTTACTCTCAATATTCCTGCTCTCAAAATTCCACTGAGTGGACTCATTTCTCTGCTTATATTGGACGAACTCAAAACTCAAGAGAGCCCCTTTAATGCCCAGCAAGGAGAAAGAACGCATAGAACACATCTCTCGGTTCCAGGGCATGATAAATGAGTCAAAGAAGAATTTTTGGTGGGGCAATAACCTACGTGAAGCCACAAAATCTGCAGATCAGTAGCACACAAATGACAAATCTGAATGTGGAATAACACAAGCAACCATGAGCAAGCAGTTCCATGTTCCCCTCCTGGGATATAAGGACAATTTCTAATAAAGTAAGTTTATTTCTTATGTAAAATATTATTCATAGCAGAAGAAGTTTTACCTTGGAAAACCAGCTTTCTATGTCTTGCTGCAGGGCAGCTGTAAGTGTGTGCAGAAAACCAACACATTTTATACCCATATTCTGGGCTTAAGTGCCATGGAATTCACTGCATTATAACAGTGCTGCACAAAAGCAATTCCATGATACCCTACAGCAAAAATAGTCTATGTTAGAGCCATGTGTGCTGTTTAATGGATCGAGCAGCTGCAGTGCCAGGCCCCTGTCTGAATGGACACATAAACCACATTTCTTCCCACCTCCTACAAGGTTCCAAGCTGGGATTACAACTCAAACCTTCTCAGTCCTGCTCCCCAACAATTTCTTTCAAGTTTTATTGCCACATATTCCTCATTATCCCTCAATTCCTTTATTATCATTATTCCCTCAACAAAAAAAACCCTGTCATCCAATAGAACCATGGAATTCTTTGGGCTGGAACTTAAAGATCATCTTGTTCCACCCCCTGCCGTGGTCAGGGATACCTTCCACTATCCCAGGTTGCTCCAAGCCCCATCCAACCTGGCCTTGGACACTTCCAGGGATGGGGCAGCCTGTGCCAGGGAAGGATTTCTTCCTGAAATCTAACCTAAATCTACTCCCTTTCAATTTAAAGCCGTTACCTCTTGTCCTATCACTACATGCCCTTGTAAATTCTAATTCCAAACAGTGATTATTTACCTTGCTATTCATTTCTAAACTCTGCACAGTCCCTTTGTTCTTCCTGTCGCCTCCCGAATTCCCAAATAGCAACACACATTCTCCTGCTTCAGCTCTCAGTGTAATTCTGAAACTCTCCTTTTTCTTTTGCAAATATTCCTTCCTTAACACTCATTTAGGGCATTTTCTTGTAAACATTGATAATAAAATTTTACCCAAACTGAAGTAATCTCAAATTTTACTTTTTAAAAATATTTTATAACTTCTTTTTTTTAATGAGTACCTTCTGTCTTGGCATACCACTTGACATTATTAAAGCGAATAGAGCTTTATTTACCTGATCTTTATCTGATAATCAGATATAAACAAGAAAGTTAACAGCAATTGCTCGTAATGTTGTGTTTTAACCCCTGCCTTTCCCCCTGGGAGCTGACAAGGCATGCAGGAAGTACTGCAGCCAATAGATTTTTATCTGTCATAGAACAGTCTGGAGCTGGTGAAATCCCACCAGAACACTTCCAGAACCTGGTTCTCCCCTCCCCTGCCCTTTTCTCTATGCACATCTACACAAGCCAGTTCAAGGAATGCATAAATGCTGTCAAATCCCAACAGTGGCCTTTTCAATTCAGTGTGCATGCTGGAAGCAGCAATTCCAGGAGCGGAACAGCACACAGAAGCCCAGTTAAGCTCCCCGCAGACCCATGGGTTCCAGACCTTCCATGTCATTATTTCTCACTTTAAATAAAAGCAGCTCTTTATTCAGGATGAGAATTGATGTCATGTTGGACAGATACACACATTAAACATTCTCTCTTCCTTCCCTCACCATCTATCACTAATCCTGTCTGTCCAGAGAAACACTTTCTTTTCCCATGCTATAAAATCCTCAGGAGGGAATGAGGAATTCAGCCCTTGGCCTGAGATTTCACAAAAAGCACCGAAAAGAAATCACAGTGCAGACACTGACACTGTATGTCCTACACCCTGCCCTGTGTATGTTGGTCACCTGACCCGTGCAGGTGCATCAGTTGGGCACCTCCAGATGAATCCTGCTCTTTGCACAGCATTAATCACATAGAGGAGACCCAGTTATGGATCTATTTCCATTTACCTTATGCTGAAAAACAAAACTAGACCACTTTTGTTAAAAGTGTGGTAAGTCTGTTTCTAGTTGGAGCAATCAAGGACAGTTTAACTGGGAGGAACTTTCAATACTTTCCATTAGAACTGGTACTCTCTTGCATGTATAATATTGCAGTCATGTGCCTGCACAACTTCCTTCCTCCTTTCCTGCTCTACTGACTCCTAGCAAAAATAATGCTGCCTAAGACTGCAGAGCAGGGCTGCATTATGTTTAGATCGCAATAAAAAAGTCTGGGTATATTCTATTGCGCCTGACTATGCATGCAGGGTGCACTCCAGAGCTGCAGTCCTGAGCTTTCCCGTACAGGAGCTGCCACGCTGACAAATGAAGCTGTGGTCTGTGATGAAGACAAAATGCCCACTTAGATCTAGGCTACAGCAAAGCTCCTCAGTCACCAGGCTGGATTTCAAACTTGTTCGAAAGAAGGAATGTTAGTGCATTAATCCACTTCACTGCTTGGTCCAGCTACTCAGAACAAATTAATTAACGGGCATTAACTGAGTCCAAAAAGCTAAAATCATGGTGTATTAACCCACTTCACAGTTTGGGCTGTAGCTTTACTCTTCAACACAAATTAACAGGCAGTAACTGCCTGACAGCAGCAGCTTAACTCTGTTGTGTGGCACAATAAAGAGACAATGCTGTAGTGCCTCGTGGACAGCTCTTCATTATCACCTGAGTGCTGCTGGGCTTCGTGCTGCACTTTGGCTGCATTTTTCAAAGATGAGAATACAAGACCTAAACATGACCTGTGTTATTTGTTCCCACCACAGCGACCCAATTAAATTCACAGGAACTAAGAGGACAATGCCTCTTAGTTCCAAACCTTTCATTAGTCTGGACAGTCTCAAAGACCCACATAGTATTACAAAAGAAGAGAGTACCCAGGCAAAGTTCTGACTTAGATGAAAGCTACCTAAAAATTCACATGCAATAAACCAAGGTTTAAAAGCTATTACTTCCAAGACACATTAAAAAAACCCAGTCATTCACTCAAATTTGACTTCTAGATTTAATTCCTGCAGATTTTTTAAATATGCTGGCTAGAAATAGCAACAGTGTTTTGGTTTTGCCGTATATATTTTGGGCTAGAAAATCAAAGCTCAGCTTTTTTTGCAGAAGATTCCCAAAAGAAAAGTCAAACGTGCGAGATGGAGACCCAGACACAGACTTGGACATCTTGGTGGATTCTCACATTTCTCCTTAATCACAGGCTGGCAATTAAGTCTACTTCAGGAAATTCAAAGAGTGTACCTGTCAGGAATCAGAGGCAAATTAATTGCTATACTGGAACAGATCAATGATTCATGAGCTGTAACATCAAGCTGCTAAAAATATTAATTGCCACACACTTCAGGAAGAAGAACCTAAAATGGCAGGATCATGGTTTACAATGGTTTGAGGGTGTTGTTTTTTCTGGATTATACCTGCTGAAACTAAAGCCAAGTACACTTTAAAATACATGAAATGTGACATGATGGCTCCCAACTGTAAATCATTCCAATTCATACGTTTGAATCGGAGCATCTTGCCCTAACAACCTGCAGCCAGAGGAGCACAGAAATATTTATATTCCTCGCTTCACACCTGCTGACCTTTAACTGAGCATCTCCGTGGTACGAGAACAGTTCCCACATACACAAACACCAACTAAACAGGTTTTATTAGAGTTTCCTGGCCAAGACAAGACAGATCCAAACTTACTCCCTGCCTGCATGACATTTGCCTGGCAACTATAGTGCTACTTGTGTGCATAGCATTGGCCATGGGCTATTCACTCTGTGTTTCTGAGCAGTGGGAAGCAGCATCCGAGCTTATTTAAAGGAAATGATGCTCTCAAAGCTGTCAGAGCAGGGCTGGAGCACTCCAGTGCTCCTTGTTAGCTCCAATGCAGTGACTGAGCAGGGACAGACAGCCCAGCAGCCACAGCATTCACAGGGGACAGAGGAGACACAGGTTCTCTATTGTTCTAATAATTGCTCCCACAGACCTTCCAGTGAATGCTGTTATTTCAGCACTCCACACCCAGCAGATCTGAAAACCCTGCTCAGGTCTTGATTTCTAATCCAGCGTGTTTCTGAGGAAGAAATGATGCATTCAAATGCATTCAAAAACCTGGGCTCTGACCAAAAGAGATTATCTACCCCTTTATTTCCACTTTACCTTTTGTTCATATTTCATATCTGTTCAGTTCTGTCAGATAAGGTCTATTTTTATGCATTTTCTTGCTCCCAAAGTAACTGAAGTCATTAAAGCCAGACCTGTGATGTCCACTCCCTTTACTGACATATTAGAATTTAAACAGGACAATTCTAGAATTGAAAACCTGGGTTCGCACAGCTTGAGGTAAATCAGCAATATTTCTCTACCCCTCATAATTATCCATCATGCAGCCAGCCCCAGAAGAACCTCGACTGGACTGTATTTAAATGGCTTTATGAATTTGTAAGATGGATTCTTCAGTTCTCATCGCACATGCCAAGTACAAACGTCCTGCCTCAAAACATGACCAAAGACCATTGTGTCTGTCAGACCATGCACAGCATGCTGCTCCTGTAAAGTGCAGAATTTCCAAGGAATGTAAGAAAATTAATTCTGCTCAGTATTGTTCAACTTCCTTCACACCATTCCCTTTGGTATCCCTGCTCCAAAATCAAACCTTCAGCACAGTGCTTAAGGGTCTGGCCGCTCTTGCCTGACCATTGCACAGAGCAGTGAAGTGCAGTATCACTTTCTTAGCCTAAAATAGCTTTATTTTGCTGGAGCTATCTAATAGAGACAAGTAAATAAATTGCAGCATTCCTAATTTGATACATTTTTGGTCCTGTTTCAGTTTACAAACTGTCCATTAGCAGACCCTGAAATCTGTGAACAAATACATTATCTACCATTATACGCAAGTTTTTCAGATGAGTAATTTTTGATCTTCAGATTGCTCAGGCAGTTGCTTGGAAACATTTGTCTGTATTAGTTACACAAGTCATGTGGCATTATTTGTCTTTTCAGATTGGATGGCTTCCGTGAATAAGCAACAGAGCATGAAATGCAAATTTCATGATATAAAATTCAGAACTTGCTTTTGGCAAGGATTTGATTTATTACATTTAGAGCACAAGATGAAAACAAAAAGGTTATCTCTGTGATCTGAATGACTTGACGGGAAGTGATGCCTGTGCCACTTGGAGGAGCAATGGCATAAATTACAAAGCCAAAAAAAAATTTGGAAGATGGAATGAGGTTTGAAATAGTCATGCTATGGAGAAATGAACTCATGCAATGGAAGTACTTCTGTTGATTAGTACTTTCCAGGGATTAGTACTTTTCTAGATTAAAACATAGGTAGGTAGGTCAGAAAATTCATGGGGGCTCAAGTAAACTATTATTTTTCTTTTTTTAGAATTTTGAGCAAGCAAAGAAATAGAAGCAAATAGTTTTGTTCATATTGATGGTAACAGCCTGGTATCATTCAATAAGGTTGAAAAGAGTGTTCATTGGTATTTCACTGCACATTATACAAAATACAACAGAATCATTTCTCTGCTGATTCTATCAGTATGAGGGAATTGGAAACTCACATGTTTTCGCTTTTAACTTTGTAAAAGAACCACTTGCATTTGCCTAAGTGTTTCTGCACTGATAGTAATGATTTTTCCTCTCTATTGGATGCAACAATTTATAAAAGCAAAATCATTGGTTTGAAACTAAATATAGAATTTTACCAGCAGAGACTGGTCCTTTCAGTTAAAGAGAACCAAATAAGGTCAAACAATGTTACTGAGCACATTCAGACTGTGATCCAGGCTACTTGTACCAATTACAAATCCCACATTCAAAACATAGCCAGAGTCCAGAAGGCTGAACCTAACTAACCCTGAAGGAGGAAATAGTGATAAAACAAGAAAGAAAAAGTTAGAAAACAACAGGGTTGGGGTTTTTTCCCAATAAAAATTTAAACCCAGAGTGCAAGGGCAGTAAAAATCATTTCCAAAGAAGAAAGTATGTCTGAGGTTTTTTTCTGAATTCTAATGCCACAAGCGACTCTAAAAGTGCTGGGTCTGATTTTTAGTGATGCTTGTGGGAGCTGACAGAAACATATCCCACTGCTAATTAGGTAAGGTCTCTGACTAACTTCCCTGGTATTCCCAGGCTTTCCCTGGTACTTTTCAGGCTGGCATCTTTGCTAGGAACGAATGCCAGCAGGTCCCAAATGACAGCCAGTGCCTGGCAGCTGCAGCCTGACATCAGAGCAAAATATTTGTGCCACCCCTGATTTAAAACAGGCTTAGTTTTAAGTGGACTATGAGTAACCCATGATTAGGATCACATCCTCCTGCTGGCAGAGACAGCCCTGAGTGTGTGTGAGATATGGGTGTGCAGTCCTTGGTTACTGTTTAATGCTCTGTCCCATAAATCCCAGCAAAGGCGCTGCACGGAACCAGCCAGGAGCGGTGTCACACTCTGGGCACCTCTCACAGTGCAGTCAGATGCCAAGGGGTTATTAATGAACTGTTCAAACGCTAAATATAAACTTGTTTAGAAAACAAAGCCATCAATTTTTGTTTTAACAAAACCAAATGCTTCAACAACCCCAAATTTCTCCACTGCATGCTTTCTATGTTTGCATAAAAAGTCACACATTTCCTAAATGCCAAAGAATCACTTTTTTGTCTCCCTCCTTTCTCCAGCACACATCTCAGTCAGATCATGCTCATCCATTTTCAATAGCATGTTGTTCCCTTCATAACTGCATACAGAAACTTGCTTTAAGGAATATGAGCTTATAAATCACCACCCTACGCCTGAGCTTTAAATCAGGCATTAAAAAAAAACAAACTAAAAGAACCGACATCCTGGGCTAAGATTAAAAGCTGGATTCATATTAAAGAATGGTGCCTTTTTACCACTGAAACTGAAGCTGTAGATTATTCTGTGCTGATAAAGTACTACAGTGGGCAAAGGACTTTCTCATAATGAACACTGCTGTAAAACAATTTATCTACAAGAAAGGAAACAAGTTTGCATAATCCATTTATGGTTGATTCAGCTTTAGAGGAATTTGTTATATAAATATATCTCACCCTGGGGAATTGTTTTGCCAAAATAACTAATGAAAG
Organism: Ifrita kowaldi; assembly: GCA_013398055.1. Lineage (NCBI taxonomy): Eukaryota > Metazoa > Chordata > Aves > Passeriformes > Cinclosomatidae > Ifrita > Ifrita kowaldi. The sequence goes on from VZRS01014563.1 coordinate 323,111, forward strand.
TGTTTGAACAACTTAACACTGATAATTAATAGGATTTTTCAGTATCACAATGGAAAGGGACATCTTCCCATGTACGTTAACTATCACATCAGTGAGAGACAAAAACTTGGCAAACTCCAAGAGCCGAACACATCACAAAGTGGAAAATGAATTAATGAATGAATTTAGCACATGCAAAATTGCTAAGCTGGTGACATGTTTCAACTGATCCTCAAAAGGTGTTTAACAATACTTTCTTAAAAAACATTCCATAGCTCAGTAATTATCAATTTTAAAAAATCTCAATTAATAGTTCAATTGTTCAAGTGACATCACTAATATTCTGCTATCATGCTGGAATGTTTGACTAAACATTATCAAGTCCCATTACGTTGTTATATACTTTGCTGGCAATCACAAGAATGTTTTAAGTTTAGGTGTCAATATTTAATCACCAAGAAGGATCACAAGCTCATCAATCATGCCTTGCCAACTGCAATTCCCTGGAGACTTAAAGCTTACAGTGAACCTCACCTGCTTTTGTGGTCACATAATTATTTTTATTATGCTTTGTGGCAATGTTGGCTGCCAAAAAAGGTTGTCCTAAAATCCCAGTGTGACAAAAATCAATTTTCAGATGCAAATGAGGGTGCCATAGGTGACATTTTTCATACCCAATAAATTGCCTGTCTGTGGCTTTGAACTAATGGACACATAAACAAGAGAGATTGGTGCCAAGGTATTGCATTATAATCTTAGTGAAGTTTTATGAGACTCATGCTACAGGCTGCAAAGGGAAAATAAAACAGAGGGAGGGGGCAAGAACAATTTGAGGAAAACTGTAAGAATAGATAGAGTCTTTTTTTATACAGTATTTTCTTTATTTTTTTTTCCTGAGCTCTGATTTTCCATCCAGGTATTTCTGCTCTCCTCTCCTCCCTCGTTTGTTATTTTTAATTTTAGGGCTCTTCATGACCCATTCTGTCTGTCACGACTGTTACCTCATCAAGATCCTCCACTTATCTTCTTCTGTGTCCCTCACCTGTCTTCCCAATTTTTCTCCCAGACAATTTGTACAAACAAAATTCCTTCCTGTCATTCATTTTTAATTCTGTCAGCACTGTGTCCATCTATCTCCACCTCCTTGAGCTGATAACTAAACTTTCTAAAAAATTACAACAAATACACTGAAACTCTCATTACCTTTATGAACAACAAAGACTTTAAGTGAACTCTGCTCGTATCAGGCGTGGCTACACTTCAATGAGGAGATCTGCATTTGCACCAAGCAAATAGCTGGGATTTCATAGGCTTGTCTGAAGCTTATCCTGAATAATCACAAATTTCTTGAGCCTGTGAATTTAGGTTGGAAGTCCTGTGAGATATTTACACTTGCAATACAAATAGAAACAAGATAAAAACCATATTTTTATGCTATGTTGATAGTATTGTTTCCAACTATAGCTGAAATGAAAGATATGATTGCATAATAGCTTTTCAAGCCTCTTCAAGAGATTTAGGTAAAGTTCAAATCTTAAGCTTTTGAAACTTTAATCTTGAAATGAGAACAATCTTTTTGTTATTTCCCATTTCTCTCCTGTTAGGAAAGCATGAATGATACAAAAATGACAAAGAACTGAATCCTTCATCATACTTATCCCCATGCATATCCAGCTGCAAGAGCTGAATAGTAATTTTGGGAAAAGATTTGAAAAATACCCACCTCACCCTCTCATCCTGGCATCTTTAATAAACAACATTATTGCTGCTGATTCTCCTTAGCTGTGTTTTGAGTCCTGTTTGGGGTAAAAGGGAGGAAAAGATACTGTTTCTGCTGCACATTTATTTCCCTCCTCCCGAAAAAGCCCTCTGAAGCCAAGAAACCACTGCTCCTTGTCTTTGCCCATGAGCATCACGTTCAGTGTTGGAGAAGTGTTGGGACAACGCTCCCAGGCACAGGGTGGGATTGTTGGGGTGTCCTGTGCAGGGACAGGAACTGGACTTTGGTGATCCCAGTGCATCCCTTCCAATTTAGGATATTCTGTGACCATCAGCATGACAGCGAGGCAGAACTGGTGTCTCAAACTGTGCAGGCACAGCCCTGTAAATGCAGCTTTAAAATTGTGTTTATGCCACTGCTCTGGTTGGCCAAACACCATCAGTGTATTCCCCAGAGACAACAGTTTATTCCCATTGCCGGAGCAACGCCGGGCAAGGCGTGCAGCTGGAATTCAGGGCAGAATGCCACAGCCTTCTCCACCCCGTTCTTCTGAAAAGAGAACCCATGGTGGAAAGTATGAAACGTCCTGTTCCCTGCCTTTTACGGTCACCACAGGCATTTGCTGCCCAAGCCAGTGAATACCCACGGCTTCTCTCTCTTCTGTCACTCCATTGCTGCATGGGCTTGTTAGACACGCAAACATTTAGAGAGTCTTTAATTCCAAAAGTCCACAAGTGGCTTCAGTGGTCAAATTCCCTGGCCAGATTAATTATCTCTGTCACTGCTGGCAGTGCAGGAAGTGTCTAATAGAAAATTCCCAGATGGTGGAGAATTACCTTCTAGTAAATTCACACCACAGAGGAGTACCAGAATCTGCTTCTCCTCCAAAGCAACAGGAATATTTCGGGGGTTGCTCACACCACAGGTTGGTATCAGCTAAGATAAAATTCAGATTTCACCCAGTTTTACAATACTTCCTTTCTGGATGCAGCTTCAAATTGCATGGACAAAAGATCTCCCCATACGGCTACAAAATAGGATTTGAAGTTTTTTTTCTGATGCTGAACAAGATTTGACCAGCTCACAGCTCCCAGCAGCAGGACATACCAGCCAAAATATTAATTAAATCAGATTCAACAATTTAGCTGTGGAAAACAACACCAAAACAGAACTTGGAATAACTTCTTAGATACCAGATATGTTAATTACAAGTAAAGATGTACAAACAAGTTCTGAAAGCTGGTTCTGTAGTCCTGATCTCTACTGCCACTGTCCAAAGCTATTAATTTATACAAGACGTTAATTGAAAAATAAAGGATATAACATAGAATAATTTTATGAATCTTTACCCAACATAGAGCCCTAGGACTCAGTGTACCTTCACATTGTATTCCACCTGTAAATAATAATTATTTAAAAATACTGGGATAAATTGAGGTAGATTTGCTTAAAGGTTCTATAAACAGCCCTCTGCTGTGTCACTTTTCCAGGTGTCTGCTTTGTTGACAGTCACTTTATTCCAGTTCTCCTGTAGTGAACATGAAACAGTCACCTAAAGAAAACCTTTCATAATTAGAACAAGGCAAGTACTAAACCTATCCCATGGCTTATCTCTGTATTTGTAGCTGGAGTTCATTAACTTGTCAGCACCGATTCCTTTTGAATAGGAAAGTGAAATGAAAAAATGACGTGCAAATCAATATCAACTGTTAAGCCATGTTCTCATTTAGCACAGTGTCAGATATGAAATATTGAGGATCAAAATGAAAATTTCTGGTGGAAAAACATGCTTAGTATGCCATTTTTGTAAGACAATTATTACAGTTGAATTAAGGTAGTTGACACCCCATGGTAAAAGTTACAACCTGTTGAAAGTTAAAAGAAAATCTTCTAAACTTTTTGTCTGTTTGTTTTCAGATTTTTTTAAACAACATTAAGCTTGATAAATGGAAGAAGCATTTAAGAATGTATAATTCATGCTTATTTGTTGAGACAAAATCACATATAGCACATTCACATATATCTAGAGAGAGAGACAGACGTCTGCTTAAATGACTCCCACAGAACTCAGCATTCCATCACAAGTCCACTGATATTTTTGAGAAATATACTTCACACATGTAAATCTGTTTTCAGAAGATTACAAATTAGTCTCCTTGGACTAGATAACAATGATGCTAATGGGGTGTCAAAGATCAGAGGAAATTTGTTGGAGATGAGCACAAGGTAAAGGCAAAGACATCCTGGTATGAGTTGAATTTCTTACTACTTTCTTAGGGAGAAACCAAATCAGGCAGCTCCACCTGGAGAACTGCAGGGCACGTCCAGACCTCCAAGATGCCACTGCACGTGCCCCTGGAGCTGAGCTCAGATGGCCCCCACCGAGCAGATGGGATAAAGTTCAGCCATGCAGTGGGACAGCCTCAATCTCTAACTGCTGAAAGTCCAGCAGCAAAGGTAAAAGGTTCCTGTCACCCTGTACCCAAGCACCTCACCTTCAGTGTGCTTATTGAGTAACTCCATTTTCTACAGGAACTGGATGCAAAGAGGTACCAAAGTGAAGACTGTCAGCAGTGCAGTACAGCACAGTACAACTTTTTCCTCTTGTCCAACTTCGGCTTTTTCTGGAAGCTCTTTGCTGTATTTCCTGCATGTATTTCCTAAAGCCACAATCTTTCTCAGTGCTTCTACAATACCGCAGTAAACTGAAGGAGAAATGCCAATGCAGGAGATTTTTGGTCTCCCTTCATTCTCCTAAGCACACACACTCACACTGGAAACCAGAGTCTTATCTTCCCACTGTCTAGACGTGAGGTTAATTCATGTTATTTTCTCATTTTATAGTTTTAAAGAATGAGTTTTAATCAAGCCACTTATCTAATTCACAATTGTTCAGAAACATATTTTCCATTAATAGAATGATCCTAAGTGCAGCCTAATGCATTGAGTGCCAACAAAAAGAAAAGACACAATAATTACCAGCACTGACAAGGAATTCAGAAAGCCATTAAACAAAAACAATAATTTCTCCCCCCCAGTCCTCTAACTATAACTCTCCCTTATTTTTATACCATTAGAAGCTACAGTAATTATGTCCCTCAAGTAAACCACGTACTTTTCTGTTTAGTAGAGAAAAATTAAAGGAACCCTTTCCTTTTTGTACTTCTAATATATGCCCCATGTTCTTCTCCTAATTGAATTAAATATGACAAGTTAAAGAAGGAAACATTTCCATTTGCTATACAGATATTGAACTTTTCTGGCAGATGTTAAATTTAATAAACATCGTAGGACCGAACAGAATCTTCTTTATGTTATTTACAAATTTGAGATATAATTTTAAAGTAATTACAGTCAGTACACAAAATCTGGGATTAAAAGCCACTGAATAAATGTGAAACTTCTGAGATGCTCTGAAGAGCTGCTTGATCAAAAAAACATTAATTTTGCAGGGATTCATCTGAAGGCAGAAGCGACATTAAAAATAACTGAAGAGATTTTTTTTTTTTCCCTTTTCACAGACACAAAATATAACTGGCAGACTGTGACTACACACTAACATTATGCACAATTAATATTACATATATCAACTTGATGCTAATAGTATCCAATAGACAGGACCACACCATATGATAGTCCCACTAATGTATTCAGCTTTCCTGGCAATTAAACAACATGGAAGCACTAACAATTAACATCAAGGTCACCCTCAGATAAATTTTGATTTGGACACTCCTCACAGCAGATTTATGAGTGGATTCAAAGCTCATTAAAGTCGGTGGAACGACTCCTGTTGACTTAATGGGGATTGCATTTGGTGCACTGCTTGCTGTGTTTTCCTATGACAGATTAATTACACGCTTTTGTGAATAATCAGGCCTAAAATCAACCCTGCAACTTAAAGCTCCAAGCCTCGCTCACACGCTCGTGTAGCTTTGTCAGTGATGAGTTTGAGTGTTACAGATGTGAGCCAAACTCGGAGCTAGATCTTCCCCAGCTTTGACTTTTAATCTTTAAACTGAACTTTTAACATCCCCTCGCCTCACCTCTGCCTGAATTCCTGATTTGAGGGTCAAGTCTGGCTTTAATGACCAAACCAGTTTCAAAAAGATGGTTGTAGGGAGCGGAGGGAAAGAGCGAAAATCACGTAAGGACAGCACAATACAGCAGCACAGAAAAAATTAAATTGTGTTTAAATAAAGTCAGAAAGTTCCTTAAGCTGCCCTGCACAGCCATGTAAGGGAGAAGGATGCAGAGTGTGAGCTCTCCACAGAAGAGCTGTACGATCACTACCCCAGGTGCCCTCTCAGTGAGAAACTGCATAAACCAAGGAGTAAAACTGTTTTTTCTCAGATGGATCAACTGCTTAATGGAAAGGTTATTCAGTTTGATTTGGTGGTGAAATAAGTGAGGAGATGGATGATTAATAACCCCAAGATGACTGCAAGCATTAGCAGAGTTGTTTATTACGAAGACACCAAATTGCTGTAAGCTTTATCTCTGTCATTCTTCAAGTTTCCAAGTTATTCTAGGTACTAAAAAAAAACCTAGCTGCAAAACAAGATGCAAAGAAATAATCATAAAAGCATCAAAATTGTAATGATCAACAAATATACAAGGAATTTTAGGTCCAAAAGGAGCCATCTGTCCTTGCAATGGCAGAATCAATTCTTGGGGGAGGACAAATGTAGATTTTTATCCTGTGATGCTCCATTAAAAGCTTAAGATGTGTGCTGAGATAGGTGTTACTGTAATAACCATAATAAATGTTCCTTCAGGATTGTGAAAATCAGCATGGAAACACTGGGACAATCATTAAGGAGTATTATGGATGTGTCCAGTGGAGACAAATTACTAAACCCTTACTCAGGGAATCATCTTTCCATGTGAATAATTTCTCCTATCGTGGGTCTCTCAAATCCATGCTGCTTCTGGATGCTGAGGGAGAAGCTGATAGTGGGAAAACACCAGCAATACTTTGTGTCTCTGACATAAAATAAAAGAACCTTGACTTTAGTTTTGGGCACAGTTAAGTTTGATTTCCTCTTGGAATTGTCTCTGTTCCTTAATAAATCTGAGAGCTCTCAGGTGGACCTGGGGTAGCTGTCGTGCACTGACTGCATCATTCCTGGTGCTGGATGAGAGAACAACCATGGAATGAATGGACAATTTTTCTTCTGCACCCTAAGTCTCACACGTTCTTCTGGTTTCTGTAATGTCTCTTCTTCAGGATGGATTTGAGGACATTAAGGCTGTCATGGCAATTCTAATATCGTATCAAAATCGCCAGGTCGTTTTCCCTAATCCCTCTTTTAAGAAGACTCTGTTCCTATCCTGATGTGAAAAAGTATTATGAAATAAGTATCAAAAATAAAGATATCTATGCAAATGCCTCTTTTTAGAGATGTTTGTATTAAGACAGGCACACACATATCCTGTCCCCATGTGCTTAATAGTTGCACTTTGAGGATCTTACAGGATGAAAGCCACTTTATAAATGAAAGATATTACATATCCTAAGAGACATCTACTTATCCTTTATGATCTTGCTTAATGTTCTACTAAATCATGCTTAGCCTCTTGCTTTCTTACTTATATCCTCATTTACTACATGAATTTTAAATTCAAACCTTTCACAAAGGGTTTCTTTAACTGTTCCCCACACCTCTGGCACAAGTTTCCACACAACTGTATCAATCTCTGAGGGTCAAGGCACAGGATTGGCACAGTTTTGTCTGTCCCAGAATACTTCTAGACTGGACTCAGAATAATAAATACTTGAAAAAAAAAAATTATATGCCAGTTCATGATGGTTTATCACTCATCCACAACATTTAGTGGATTTTTTTCTTTTTACGGATAAAAGTCAGTTAATGTAATAGATCATAAAAAGAAGCTAATTAAATTCAAAATATCTTCTGACAACTTATCCACCATTCAAACTCTCATAAAATGTTTTAGTCACGAGAAGTAAATCGGTATTTTCTTGGCAGTATGTGCCACGATGAATTTTAGTTCAAATACAAGATTTTAGCACTCCTTGAGTAATTTCTCTCACTGAGATTTGTGGAAGCTTTGCCATAAGGTCTTATGGATGGAGGATAAGACCTCAGTGTGCTTTAAAAGAAAATAGAGCAAAATTAGTGCATTCCAGAACTGCATCTGGTTCTGAGCTTCCACAAAAAACTGAAGTTTCCACCACATGAAGCCATGATGAAATGGTACCTGTTGAAGCAGGGAGAACCCGCTGAGCAGCCCAAATGCAGCTCAGGGCTGAAAGGAATTCTGTTTGTAGCCGGTTTTAATAAAAAGCACTCATTATGAAGAATTTTGCCTGTCGTTTCACATTAGTCTGTAAATAATTTGAAATCGTTAACAAGGTCTGTGTTTGTCTCAAAAATAATCTAATTTCACCTCTGAATCACTGCTAAATATATTCGATACTTGTCTTAGCTCTGCTTGCTCCTGAAGAGCACAAAGTCCCTTTTCCTGGGTAAATACATCCCCAGCTCACATAAAATCTGAATGTAGATTACTCATAGAGAAAGGCACTGAACACTCACGGAAGTTAACACCTTCTTGTTTCACAGTCAATTATTCATGTTTCCAGTCTATAAGACCATTTTTCTCTCCTTAAATAACCAAGTACTTCTCATTTACATGCTGAAGTTGCACACTGAGGGAAATAGGAGGAAAGCGAGCCCACACATTTGATCTAAGCACTTACACACACAGTGAATAAACTTACGAGTCACACTTTGTCCAGAAAAGGAACATTAAATTAATGAAAACCACCAGTGACTCCTGTTCTTTATAGCATTTACTCTGGTATTCAACACAATATGTAATTGTTGCTATGGCAACTGCCACATCTCTTGGCACCATAATAATTCTCAGATAAATGGATCTTTGTCAGAGCACACTCCAAAGCCAGTGTACATGAAACCTGCATTTCCTTGGTGCTGGGGAAGGGTAAATTCAGTGCAGACCTGAGGAAGCACAAGCCTGGCAATGGAGGTGAGGGGAGGCTGCAGAGCTGAGCTAAAGGGGAGCGTGGGTGTCCATCAAATCAGAACTGCTCTGTGTGGGATTGCAGGGACACCCAAAAACTGCCCAGCAAAGGGGCACAGGAACCACAGCCACACAGCACTGCCAGGCACAGCTCCTGCTCCCAGAGCTTGAGCTAAAGCCACTGGAATCTGAATATTTCAGCAGATTCTCAATCAGGCTGATGGGTAAAAAGGGAAAATAGGTGACTGGAATTTCTATGGAAAAGAGTGGTTAAGAAGACTTCTGATATAAAAGGAGCTCTTTGTTGTTTCCACGACAGCAAGTGGTCTGCACGGAGGATTTTTATAAAAATGTAGTTTAAAAGGCAGCTAAATGACACTGCAGAATGACCCATTGATCAGAACAAGGTCTTGCTTTCATTGACATTAATTGAGATGTATTCTGTGAAATCCTAAATGTAGCAATGTAGACTTTAAAATTTAAAAAATCGCATCTATTCAATGGTGATTATAGCAGGGAAAAGTCATTTACGAAAATGCCACCAATACACAGGTATTAAATTCTAAAATCACTTTTACCTCAGCTTTTTATGCATGAATTCCAAGTCAATATGTGTTTGCAGTGCGATAACAAAAGTAACAGGAGTGATAATAACTTAATAACTTAATGGCTGGGAGAATGTTAATATGTTAAACTTTCTGCCAAACTGAACACAAAAGTGAGAAAATGATTTTTTTGTTGTTGTTGTTTGATCTTTAAGAAAATCCTTCTTTATATGCCTGAAGGACACTTTCATATCTGAAGGCAAAAGATCTCCCCAGCTTTTCTGGAAATGGTATTCTATGCACAGTTTTGATCAGTATAATAACTCAAACGTATCATAGATATTGATGCACCCCCTGTGACTTATTCTATTTTGTGCCTTAAAATTAAATGCAAAACATGGTATTTTATTTATGCAGTGCATCCCTTTCTGCAGCAACTGCTATATGCAAAATCTAATAACATGGAACTCTTCGAGCCTGTTTGTCAATATCTCATATGAGAGTCCATCTCCATACCTCTGCACAGTCATTTTCAGCCTATTTGGAATTCTATTCTGAACAGAAAAATGCTAATATACGTTAATGGGAACGATTGCCTGCTATATCAGGGAGGCTGATTCTTGATCTTATTTTCCAAATAACTTATTGAATTGCCAGATGACTAAACTCAACTATTCACACTTCCTTGCCTGAATATTTTCTGCTGTGAGAGAATCCTGATTCATAATAAGATTATTGATCCGTTATCATCTGTTCTAACGCAGAAAGCCATACATGTAGGATTTAAGGCTCTAGGCACTTTTTATCTCATATCCATAATATTTGCAATCTCTATCCTGTGGGGATAAGCAGAGAGCAAGACACAAGCAAGAAATGCTAAGGTTTAAATCCAAGGAGCTTAGTTTCATTATTTCTGTTTGATACTTTAGGAAACATGCACAGGCAGAAAGCAACTTGCACAAAAGGTATCCATGCAGGCTGTGGCTTAGTAGGAATGAGAATTCGGGTCTGCAGGGAAGTTTTCAGCCAGGATACTGAGGCTGCTGTCTCTGCTGTAACAAACACAGCCGAGTGCTGGTGTTGGGAAGTTGGGAAAAGCAGTGGTTTGACAAAGGGAAAAAAAGCAGCAGCTTTCTGCCCAGCCCCTGGCTGGTACAAAGTGCACTGGACAAAGTAGCAGGACTGGGGCAACTTCATTTCCTCCAGTCCGACCTTCTGCTGGAGATTACTTTAAACTTTGTCTGCAGCAGGCTGTCTCAGGGTGTGCTCCTCACTCTTATCTCTTCTTTTCTTTCTCCTGTTCCTTTTCTATCTAGTGCCTGAAATGTGTCCTGAGGGTTTGACAGTTTCTATTTAATCATTTCATCCTTCTGTATGGAAGACTGCTGAGCACCATACAGTGAAGTCACTACCAGCCTAGAATTTCTGAATATCTGCCTGCCCTCTTATCTGCTTTGGTGCCAGACTCTTGATATCTCACTCCCCTCCACCCCTCACCCTGTGTCTGTAATGGTGTAACAAATAAAAGTTCTAAATAACTCTCTTTGCTGTGGGGAAGGGGAAAAAAGTAAAAAAAGGCTGCCAACACACAGAAAGAGGCAGAGACAGATTGTTTCCCAAGGGTTCCTTTTAGCTCCCAGTATACTGAGGATATGTTCATTAAAACCAGTGTTAGATTTCAGAGGGGGAGCAGGACCAGCAGACACCATTTCATTTAGCCTCAGAGGACACTGTTCAAGTCCCAGCTTGCCACCTTTTGCAACTCACCATTTATCATGAGGCTCTACAAAACCCTGGCTACACTTTCTGCCTTCCACAAAACCTGACTCTTTCAATAAATACACTAATGTCTGGACAAATGTTCAGATGAGATGAAATTTCCAACTTTCAGTTGTCCCACATTCTCCATAAAACAAAGCAGGGATCAAGCATTGGACAAGACACAAGTTAAAAAAAAGAGAATGCTGCCAGCCATTGGCTTGGCCAGTTTCTCCCCAGCGAGGGTGTGTGAGTGATTTATTTTTCCATTAGGGATTTGAGGTTTAGCAACTCTTTGAATTATTCAGAATGAATCCAAAGTTCATTTGGGGAATCCTGAGTGAATCAGAACATTTCCAGGTCTCTCTTTTTTCATATCCCCAAGCACTCCAGTCCTGACTGTGAGAGAGGGCATCAAGCAAACACTGGGCAAAGCAGGGCACGAGCAGAGCTGTGCACATCCCAACACTGCTCCATGGGGAAAGCACCTGAAAGTCCTTTCTTTCACTGAGCTCTGATTGCATCAGGCTCCAAGGGTCTACAGGCACATATCTATTAAGGAGTGGTGTTACACCTTCCATAGGCTCTTCTGTGCACTCACATTCAAAGGCCTCTCAGAAATGACAGAAGATTTTTGGGAATAGTCCCCTCTGTCAAGACAGAGAGCAGTATCAAAATCATAGGAGGAAAGGGGCGCCTCCAGCGGGCTGCAGAAAGCAATTCCAGCTGGAATCTGATCTGGAATCTGATGTGGAATCTGATGGACAGATTTCTGCATGTATACACATCTGTAGGTAGAGAGGTTCACGGGGTTTAGGGCATGTTAAACATGCAGACATCAGGAAAAGCAACAGTGCAGTGTCTGCTCCTGCAGCAGATTGTGGGATCAGAGAGCGATGGCCAAGCTGGCTGATGATGGAGGAACCACCTCTCTGCCCACCCTGTAGCCATGGCCACCCCTGGACAGAAAGCTGCAGGCACTGCAGATCTGTTGTGCTTCTGGCTGAGGAGAAGGAAAACAGGCCCTTCAGATGCAAATAACAGTTAAATAGGAAGTGATATTCCAACAGCCACTCATTGTACTCTGGCCATGAAGTTAATTTAGTTAATCACTTAGGACGGATCGGTGAGGCCAGCTGGAATCATCCCCCATCTTTAGCAGGAAAGAACTGCACCCCTTCACCAACAGAATACCAAAAGCTTTTCTGCACACTCCAGATTGCGCCTCTAAATAATTTCCATATTCATCCAAAGCATGGTTGGTAGCAATCAGAAAGTTTTAGGAGCTACACTCTGTTCCTAGGCTCCGAGTGTCAGTCAGCACATCAGAGATCATTGTTGAGAGCCATTCCCAAACACGTTGGGAATCTGCAATTAGCAACATTAACAATGGGATTTCACAGATGTAGGTTACATGCTTTCAGAAGAGAAATGGCAGTTGCTGGCAGTGGAGAAATACTTAAGAACTACTTATCCCCTAATTAGACAAGGTACTGTTCTCTAAGTACTGAATGCTAAGCACTGCTCCAGCATGTGCTCATCTTAACCCCACAGAATTCTGCTGAATTACTAAGGTTCCATCTGAGCATTTCTTAGCCAAGGCTCCTTGCATAAACAGATGGAGCAGTTCTGCTGTTTCCATGCTGACACATTTAGACTACAAAAGTACAGGATTAAGTTCAAATTTATCATAAAATCTCTTTAGATAGGACGCTGTAGTCTTTATAGCCTTCTCAAGTATGACAAACAGAAAGACAACACTGTCTGTGTGGTGTTCAAAATAGGCAAATAGATGACAAGGTTGGGAAGAAATTCTGGTTTAACAGCTACAGAGGGGCTGCTGAGAAGAGAGTAGGACAGCCAGCCCCAACGATCTTTCTATTCCCTAGAGGACGGGGATGATCCTCACTGGGTGGATTTCCCAGGACACATTAAGGCATCATGTAACTCACCGGGGCATTGCAAACACCACAGATCCCCACACCGAATGGGTAATCACCTGGGTATGGGCTGAATATCAAAACCCAGAAAGAGGTGATGAATGCATGTTGAGATGACGTTGTGATATCGTCACCTGCGAGGAAAGGCTGGCAAGTGGCACAATATGCCTGATTTAGACTGGTTCTCTCTGTCTGAAGAAACAAAAAGTGGTTGGAACAGAATCCAGGAGTGGGGCCAAATCAGCCCTGGCTTTCAAATATAGTCTGGAGAGAGATTCCAACACTAGGCATGAATTAATATTGCTGGAACATTCTGAGGGGAGACTCCTCAGAACCCAAACAGGACATAAGGAGAAAAGGTCACTGGCAGAGCTTGTCATAGTCTGTGCAAGTACACATCCAGCGACTCCTACTCATGAGACAAGATTTCGCCCAGACTGTAACTTCCATAGAATATCAGACCAGATTTCACTTCGATTGTAGCTTCTGTAGAATATCTCCTCTCACAGATATTGAAGGGCTGCTTCTCGAAGAAAACCAGAACAAAACTTCAGAATATGATTCTCAGAAAATGAGATCTTCACACATAAACCAGTCCCTTGAAGTTTAACTCCAGATCTCCTGTCAGAGACGTCTCAAACTCCTCTGTGGTTTTAGTGACTTCTAACCAGAGGATGATGATCCCCATTTTGAAACTGCTCCTAAGACTTCAAAATAAAACCATTTGAACATTCTTGTGAATGCACCAGAAAGAGCAAGACTTGCTAGTCTGAGGCACAGGACAGCCAAGTGCCCAGCTTGCTCCTGCAAGCGTAGTTTTCCTACTCTGAATTTGGCAGTCTCTAGTCCTAAAGTCACAGCTCCTCCACGTAAGAGACTCCCTCAAGTATGACTGTGTTAAAATTTAATTTTGTGAAGAAACGGCATATTTAAATAAAATTAAATTCCATTTCACTCTTCTGTTCAGCTTTCTGCAGTTACACATTCTGGTTCTTTCTCTGCCGCTGGCAATCCATATTCACATCGTGTGCTGCTTAAAGTGCAGAGCAAAACCTTTCCTCAGCCACAGACTTTCAGAAGTTTGTTCAACCTTTCTCCTCAAGATAATTTGGTTTTTTAGTGGAAGACTTAAGTATACTAATATATTGTTGGGAATATAATGAGAATACTGGCAATTTAATGTCTAAATACCAAATCAAGACAAGAGATCAGTCATTTTTATTGAGGGATTATTTATTTTTCTTTATATTTCTGTGAAATTAGAGGTCTGTAAAGGTACCAGGCTTAATTGTCTGGTGAGCCACTGCCTTGCCTGCCTCTCTCATAAATGCCAGGACACAGAAGTGAAGGCTATCTCGCATCTCCTTTTGTTACTTGCAGGGGTGTGAAGTAAACAATTCAATCAATTTGTGAAGTGCTTTATCCCCCAGAGAATGAGGTTTGTTTTACACTGAATTTCAGGAGGGGCAAAGAAAGGACAAAACATTCAGCGGACAGAGCAGAACAAAAATCACCACGGCATAGAGACAGACTGTAAATGTGTGCTGCTGTTTGTGTGCAGATATTTAAGCAGTTTACCACATAACAATGCCAGATAAGCAGACCAATATGAAAATTTAAATCTCACAGCATAGATTTCATTCGCACACAGTTAGACTTGGAGTGAAACATGAAGGTTCTGTAAATTCTAAGTTACACATTTAAACTATGATTTTCCATTTTCAGTTGTGGCCAAACTGTGATTACCTGGCATAACATACGCTGGAAGAACCAGCCAATTTTAATACTTGGTCTCTTTCATTTGAATAAACTCTCTATGAATGTTTACCATCCACACCTGAAGATGTAGTACATCTTCCAAAACCCGGGAAATCTGCATCACAAATTAAACCCAGTGCTAAAATGTTACAGCAATTCTGCGCTGAAGACTGATTTTGATCTCTGCTAACAGATTAAAATTGCTCACAATTCTAGGTGACACATGTAAATATTTAGCAGCAGCATCTCCTTGGCACTTTTTTTAAAAATCTTTGCTATTTATCTTACCTTTAGTGCACCACGTTTCTCATTTGCTTCAAGAATAAAGATTTCTGCCATATCCTCGGCGTGCTCCGACCGCGCGTGGACGAACAAGGCTCTGCCGACTTCTGATACATTCTTGAGTGCAACCAAATTCCCATCAAGTTCCACTGTAAAGTCTGGGTTAGAAACTTCGAAGTTCAATTTGTTGTTTCCCTTGCAGTCATCAAATTTCACTGGGAGGGAAAAAAAGGAAAAAAAGGAAAAAACACATTATAAGTATCCACTTTGGAACACGAGATTCAGATATCTTTACGTTATTAGCTTGTCTACAGATCTGGAAAAAAATGTCTCTCACTCTAAGGAAAAAACTTTCAAAGAAATTTTATATTTTTCTGACTCTACCTCATAAACAAATCTATGAATCTGTACCTTTGGAAGGATGAAGAGGCTTTGACCATCAAAGGCTTTGACCCTTCAAACTGGGTAGGAAATAAACAAACCGCTTTGGACGCGAGCCTTTTGTGATCACTGCAGTCAAATGCACACCCAGTTCCACAAATTGAGCAGTGGCAATAGAGACCTTGTTGTGCTCCTCATCACAGCCCAGGATCTCTAAAGGCTCTTCTGTGGCAAAGTGCTTTCAGATATTCAGTACATCTTTAGACTCAGCACGGGTTGTTTACAGAATATTCAGCCCCAGGCTACTGCAAAGGTTTTATAGAACAGAAAAGCCGAACTCTAACATTTCCTGCTACCAGGATTGTCACACAGTTTGTGAGGTGCACTGCATCTAAGGATTGTGAGAATTTTTAATTGAACAGTAGCTGTCAATAGTCATGTTTCACTTTACATGGAAGGTTTAAAATATTTAGGAAGGCTGGCATAAAGAGGAAAGTGTCCCTAAAGCACAAAGGTTTAAGCCCTTGTCTTAAATTTCTTCTCTGAGTCATTTTGCACAAAATACTGGATACAATGTTAGTGATTTAACAACCAGCTATATGAGCAAAAGATCTTCACACAAACTTGCAATTGCTAAATGAACTTTTCAGGTTTTGGCATCTCTGAGCAATATATTTGCATGTGAAAGGTTTTTCTGCAGACTATCTGTTTTGTATTCCCTACCTGCTCCTCAAGTTACTGCTGCTGCAGACTTTTCACTTACCTGTATGCTCTCACTATTTTTATTTTACATTTCACTTCCACTGGATCTTTAAAAACCGCATTATGCTTTCAGAAAAACTACAGGCAGGGATACCAGCTACATAAAATCAACAACAATGGAGTTTTACTACAAAATAAAACACTTTGTGTAATTGTTTAAATTCAATTTAATTGTTTAAAGTCTATACTTCTTGTATGGGGTCATTGTTTTTAAAGAAAGAGAAACAATCCCAGAGTCTCTCATGGCCAATCCCTAAACTCTTCCTGACTATGCAATCTCTACAACTGGTCCTAAAGCACAGAAATGGTCTCAGAGTGGGTGGCCACTCAACACTCCTGGGAAGTTACACAGAAATCCTCTTCAACATTTTCATCTCTCTCCAGACGGACCAACATGAAGACAGGGCTGCCAGAGGACCTTGTGGAGATCCTTCCTTTCTGGGTATTCACTGGGATAGAATCCCAGAGTAGCACACCACAGGGAACAAGAACCCTCGCTGGTTCCAGAATTCACAACTTCATTTTATGATGAATATTGATGAGATGGGTTAGATTAAAAATTAAACAATGCCAAAACCTCAAGCATTCAAACAGAATAAGGCACAAAAAGAGAGGTGGGGCACTATTTACCAAAGCAAGAGTGGAGGGTTGGCCTTGGGCTGCTCCCAGCCTCCCACCCAGCCACCCCCTCACTCCCCCACCTCAGCAGAACTGCGGAGGAAGATGGAAAAGATGAAGACAGGGAGGTCACTTACTAATTAGCATCACTGGCCAAACAGAAATGACTTGGGGAAAATTAATTTAATTGCAATTAAAATGGACGTGGATGTTGAGAACAAGACAATATTAAAACCACCCCACGAAGCCCTGATCCTGTGAATTCACACCAGGCAATTCTCCTCCCGAGGAGAGTCCAAACACTCTGACAGACACCACAGTCTCTGGCAGAAAAACTCCCCCAGCAGCTGAAGGATCTGCTGCTGCACAAGGTTTAAGCTCAATTACATGTTTTTAACTAAAAACTCCCATTTCTACCACTTTATGGCACGAGAGGTATCCTTGGATTCACAGTGGGACAGAAAACCAGAATTTCATGAGCTCATTTGCTGTTCCATTGAATTTTGCTGAAAGCAAGAGGGATTACAAATGAAAAAGAAACAAAAACTCTTTCCCCTCAGACATTCCAGTTTCTCCAGACAAACCTATCTCGGGCTGTCAGGTGGCAGGTCCTGCCTGCAAAGTCTTGTACTGAAGTAGAACCAGGAGGGAAAACCACCGAATGTGGGAGCAGCAGCAGCTCAAAGCAGTTTCAGAGTGCACAGAGTGTGCTGGTGCCCACACTCCGGGGCTGGGAACGGCTTCCAGGAAGGGTCTTGTGCTCACAGCAGGATTTTGATGGGAGGCTCCCTGAACAAGGCCTCCCTGGTGAAAAAACACCCATTGGAGTTTATGTTGTTTTTATGACAGGTGTTTTAACAGACTCACTTCAATTTCCTAAAGCTACCAGCCAAAAAACCCACAAAATTTTCCCATCACTACAAATGTGGGAAGTTGAAATTCCCTATGCAAACCACTGTATAGATACACATACTGCTTAGATTGCAGCCTTTGTGAATTACAAGTCTGTTATTCTTTTAATCCCCTAAAAAAAACCCCAAAACCCGACTGAATAATAATAATTTTAAAAAAAATGAAGCAAGGTTTAGGAACTTGTTGTACTGGTAGCATCCCTTCCCACTGCAGAGGGTTTGAAACTGCATGATCCTTAGGGTCACTTCCAACCTAAGCCAGTCTGTGATTCTCTGGGTAAATATGTGCTTCTCATAATCAAAAACTGCTGGTGATTTACTACTAACAGCTCACAACTGGAAAAAATTAGCATCAGCCTCTGAGAAATTATGTCAGGAATAAAAAGTTGAAAAAAAAATTAAAAAGCCAAAGAAAACTATCATAAAGTAATCCCTTAAAACCAAATGCCATATTTCAGAGCTGTAGCATCACCCAGCCAAACTCTACAGGTCCCTTTTAAGAAAAGGACAAACTGGGTTGTACTTCTGAGAGAGGGAGGACCTGGCAGGGAGTGCGCTGCTCCCACCTCGCTGCTCAGTGTTCACAAACCCTGGGATTCCTGCATCGCTGCCATCTGCGTGCTCTGGAGAAATTCAAAGACCACATACAGATTTGACACATGGAATCAGGAGAAGTGCTTGAATCTATTCTATATTCCCTTGGAACTATGAATTTGACGCTTTAAAACCTTTTATATTTTGCTGTCTATTCATCTTGCTTTATGAAACCCTGCAACTTTTTCCAACAAGGGCCAAGGCAGAGTTGTTTGAAGTAGGAAACTGAGGTTTTTTTACCATATCTCACCCAAAAGCACTGATGCTTTCAATTCCCAGTCCTACCACAGAAACGTATTTGGAGAGTATTTGGTGAGGTTAATAGCAAGGAGAAGGAAAGAAAATGAAAAGGTTCTGAGAAGTACTGATATGTGGGAGAGAAATTAGAAGTGGCAGGAAATGAAAAGTGATCGTGAGGATAGAAAACATTGAAGATTATTTGGCCTAAGGGCCAGCAGGGGTGAAACTGAAACCAATTGTTAAGAGGGTTGAAGGGATCTGTAGCCTTAGATAAAAGCCCTAGACTGAGCTTGGGATCTAATGTGGACCTTATCAGGATGATGTCTCCTGGACAGGGCTGACCAGGGAACATCACACAAGATTGAATTCCATTCCCAGTCATCCTCGCCATGCTCCTCACTGGGAATATTTGCTTCCTTAAACTCGCGTGGCTTCTGGGGAAGAGCCAGTGCAAATACCCAAAGCTTACAGCGCTTGGACTGCCCATAGCAGGCTACACAGTCTAAGGAGCTGGGCCTGGCACTGACCACACTGGCCTTCCCTGCCAGGCACTCCGGAGAGCTTTGACGAATTTCAGCTTCATCAGGTTACTCAGACTTCCCATCCACAGCACTACATCTATCTCTTAATCAAACCTGTACATTGTTAATGCCCATTAAATACAAGGGAAATAGGATTTTTGGTTCTTATTCTCTGGTGAAAAACTCTTGCTCTGTATATAAAGCCAGTGTAGAAATCTTTATGTAAAAGCTATAAAGTGTGATTGATTAATTACTCCTTATGTCTCCCAGGTACCACCCAGTGTAACAAGAAATGAGACAGAAGTTGTGGGATATCAGCTGTGGAAAGCGTCAGCCTGAGCTGCAAAGGTGCTCTCTCAATATTCAACACTCTGCTGCTTGGCAGCCCTGATAACATATGGTCTGTGTGATGGTGTTTGTGATCTTCGTGCATTTGTCACGGAGATGAGGTGTGAGGAAAGCCCTGAGATGGATAATTGACATTATTCCCCCTGCCCACATGCATTATAACAGGTTGGGTGAGTGGCAGCCTGATGAGAGGGGCCACACACCCCAAAACCTCCCATGTTCTCCTGCACACTCGCTCTGTGTTACAGCTTAAGGAGTTTAACTGGATTTTAAACTCCTCAGAGCAAAGGCCACTTGTTTACTCTGTCTGTACAGCACTCGCAACAAAATGATTCATGTTTGGTGCTCAGGGTGCTACAAAAGTGCAAAAAATGAATAATGGCAGCAGCTCAGCTCTAGCCCCAAACTAAAATGTTGGTATTGCTGCACCAGACATGACAAGTGAATGTCTCATTGACGAGAATTCAATGAGCAATTAGAACAATGATCTAATATTTATGTGAAGGTGGTGTTCTTCATTTACTGACGCATCTGTGACTCTTTTGATGTTCCTAGTCATGATCCAGCTGCCAAATGAACATCTTTATTGTGCCTAATATGCCACATGCTATGAGACATGCTCCAAAACTCCATGCAAGCAAAATGAAAATACTGCCAAGCAGCTCCCAGTGAAAAACATGAGTGTCATTCATCGCCCTCTGTTCATTTCTCAGCCTCCTGTGCTAGACTTTTACTCCTTTTTGTAAAATATGCATGTGAATTGCACAGAATATTTCTTTCCACCAAGCAATATTCATTATTAGCAATACCTGCATGCATCCCAAGGCTTTAATCACTGACTTTGAGCTTATCACAATCAAAAGACCTGTTGGAAGAACTTGTGCAGGATCTCAAGTCCATTAGTGCAAGGATGGGAAAAGTTGCAACTGGAAATATTAACCTTTATAGATCTCAGCACAAAAACTCAGGCTCCTGGCACTCATCCTTTCAGTGCATCCCATTTTCCCTGCTATAATATATCACAAGTGTGAGGTTTCTACACCACTGTGATATTTATGATAATGACACACAGATGTTTTAGAGGATACCATTTTAGAACATTGAAAGGTTAGCAGTTGCATTTCTTGTAAACTATAGAAAAAGAAAACAAGCCGAAACAGGTTTGCATTCAAAAGCATATATTGGCCTGATATATTCCACTTCCAAAGTAATTTTTTTCTGAGTTTAATTCTCAGAAGTTTAATTTGTTTTGAACAGAAATACTGAATCCATAATTTTCTCTCTGGTGAAATCTCCACAGTGGTATTCTGAATAAATAAATACACATATTTATCTATAAGCACACCAAAACTAGCTCTGTATGTCTCTATGTACAGGAATTCATATTTTTCTGTTAGCTGATCGTAACAAGCAACAAAGTGGCTCCTGAATGAGGAAATTTCACATTGAAACTACAGACTTAATTACTCTATCAGTGAATATTAGGATGCTCTTTGTAAATATAACCGAGCCCTGCTCAAATCCGTGGGAATTACAGCATCAAAGCAATATTATTCTGTGCATTTTTTTCTTATCCTTTCTAGCAAATAACTTTAGATCATATTGAAGCCACAAGTCAGAAGCTGTATCTGTGAGAGGTCTGGAGATGCAAGAAGAGTACGTTACAGCTGCACAAAGGCAACTTAACTTCCCAGCCCAGCAGGGATCCCCCAGCTCTGCTCACAGGTCCTCCCTGCTCAACAACATTAGCAAAACAGGGAAGTTAGACAGAGACTGGTGAAGGTGAGCTTCATTAACTACAGAGAGACAAAAGTGATGGTTGAGGCAAATGGAAATGCTTCTGAGTGCTGTTGTTGTACATAAAAATTCATAAAGCACCGTGCCCCGGCGAGGCTCTTGTTAGCAATGAGCAGTGAGTGAGAACAGCGGGAGAGCGGCTGGGGAGGGGGACGGCCCCAGAGACACCACTCATGGCTCAGTGCAAAGCCTGGCCCTGGGACAGGCCCTCAGCAGCTCAAACTGCACAGACACAAAGTGCTACGAGCCTCCAAGAGCTGAGTTATCCTCTCAGTGTGGGGAGGATAAAATCCACCTGGAACCAACACATCTGGACTACCTGAGTCCATCCGAGAACTAGAGGAAGCTGGCACAACAGCACCGGCACAGCAGCTGAAAAACAAAATAAATCCTGCCTTTCAAGCCAACAAAAATGTCCACTAGGAGAAGCAGTGTCTTTGCCTGCCTTTGAGGCGCCTTCAAAGCCACCTCTGGAACACGAGCTCTGGCAGTGAGCCCACAGCCTGCGGTTTCTGCTGTTTTCCTGCAAAAATACCTGAGCAGCAGAAGGAAAAAGTGCTGCCCCATGATACTTTTGAGGGCAAAATAATGCCCAGACAAGACACTGTCAACAGTTAAGTCAGACGGGTTGATCTTAAAGATACGATGTTATCATTATTTCATAGCTAAAAGTGCTGCAGAAATAATGGATTTATGGCTTAGAAGCCTGGCCTATTTACACACAAAAAAATTTATTGAACATTTAATAAAATGAACAAAATGAATTTTATGAAAACCCTTTTTGAAGGTTTTTTTACAGCTTAATGCTACATTCTAACTCTGCAGTAGAATTGCTACAGAATGATTTTTTTAACAAATCCAACAAGCAACAGTGGGTTATTATCTCGCACTGCATGTTTATGGTTTTCTTGCATTTATACAATTTCTTTATGTGCCCCCGAAGTAAATTACAATGCTGACTTACTTAGCATCCAGAGAGTCAAAAATTGAGGGAATATGAACAACAGCACAATGTTCATCACAACATAAGAATTGCTTAAGACAAATACACACTTATATTTGACTTCTTTGGAAGAACAAGTACTAAACAACAGACTCCATCCCTGCACACACTTTTCAAGTCTGAAAAAATAAACTGATTACCTAAACTGGCAAACATCCCTGTGTGGTTTATATGTGATGATTAGATTTGTGCAGAGCCCTGTTACGATGCAAAAATTAGGCCAGCAGTTCATCCATCGGGCACGGGGGGTTCATTCCTGCCCTTTGGAGAACACCCTTTCCACTGGAGAAATGGTACCTATTAATAGCCTCAGTTTTCTCTGTGCTGTCAGAAGTCATTGCAAGTACATATCACAGATAGGAGATAAGCTCCCTTAGATGATGAAAGACAAGGGATTTCACCCAGAAACCAGCTGCAGCCAAGGAGAGGTGTGATGTTTTTACAGAACAGTCACACTGGTCTCCCTCCTGCATGTCTTCTACCACTTACAGTCGTAGCAGAGCTGGAAAATTGCTAACAGCCAGAAATTCTGCAGCACAGCTCACCTGAGCAATAAGTGATACCTGACTGAAGGCTCCCCTGCCTTTGTGTGATGGGTCTGATGTGTGATTCCAGAACAAGTGACTCCATCCAAACCAAAACCCACATCAGCCATGCTCTGCCCTGCCCCTCTCCTCACCTTCTGCTCCACCCAACACTAGACTCTGGCATCTTTTCACATCTCACCGAGCTCTGCCTCCCTTCTCCTGGCACGTCACACCACCACTTGGCTGGATCTGAGTATCACATTCAGGGTGAACTAGAGGTGATCAACACTGCCCTAAAAACAGAGGCATCACAACTTGTATCAGCCCAGGTCTGGAGCAAAATATCCTGGCCCTGCAGCACTGGGGTTGCTGTTTGGGATTCCAGCAAGTGCTTGCACAGGGCACAAGTGAGCAAGATGTCTCCACTGGCACCAGACTCAAGGATTCCTGACTTTTTCCATGGCACTGCTTCTTCTTGCCTTTTCCCACCACGCTCCCTCTTTCCTTTCCCCTAGAAAGGAAGATCCCTCAGTAGTATCTCATGCTCTTCAACAAATTTATTCTGCCGACAGGACTCCATCAGCTGTCTGTGGCTGCTCGAAATTACAGGAAAACACAAACACTACAATCAAAACTGAAGGCATTCTCTCCTCCCCTAGCAGACTTCACCGGCTCACATTACATGATACCTTCACACATCATTTTGCCACATATTGTCTTATTTAGGGCAAAAATTTAATCAGGTGGAAGGAGCTGTAATGAGTTGTTCTCAGTTGGAAGTTATCTTGACTTATTCATTACATCACAGAGGTGTTATTGACTGATCTCCTGGGTCAGTGGCTGCATTATAAGGCACGGCAATACCACAGCTGCTGTTCTAAATCCAAGAGAAAAATTACTGTTCTAACAAAAATATTATGTCAAGGAGTGTGCCTGAAGAAAAAAATGTAAAAGTAAAACCTTTAGATGTTATATCACAGTCACTGATCTTCTGAGCACAACACAGAGTTCAGTTTAACCGGAGCTGTTGTCTCTCTGTAAATGCAGGGGACACAAACTGACACCACATTGGTGGAGCTCCAGTCTCAAAGGAGCTATCACATCTGGGGAGGAATGTGACATTTCCCTGTTAATGCTGCATTGATTCTGAGCAGCCCAAATGACCCCAGAGCCAGCAGTGATATGTAGAAAAGACACTTTTTAACTTTGTTGGTTTCTGTGAAAGGGTTTCCCATTGCAATGCAAATGATCAATAATTTTCCATTTTAGCAGATTTACACAACATTCTGCTAAGATCCCCAGGAGAACATAAGATGAAATTAACTTTTGATTCTTACAATATCTTCACTGGCTGGGTCTGAGACACAAGCAGACAGAATCAAAGACATTCAGATGCATTCAATACGTCTGTGGCTCTGCAGATTGCTGTGAGAAGTTCGTCGATATGAAATTAATCGTGTCCTATAGAGGAGGGAGATGGGACAGAAGTCTGAGTTTGTACAAGAATTCCCAGTGGGTTATAATGGATCGTTTCCTTTGAATGCTCCTGAATAAAGCTTGGAGAGGCAGTATACTACTGACCATGAATTTTCTTGTCTTCTGCACAGGTACACATCTGAACTTTGAGCAGTCACCCTAAGTGCTAACAAACCCAAATTTCTTGACATATGTAATTTATTGAGAACTAATCAGTGGAGGTTGTATTCAGGAAAAGAAACTGTCTCAGGAGATTTAACTGTATAAATAAAAGGCTGCCAGCAGATGTCAAAAAGTAACAACAAGCAATCACTCACAGGAAACACCCATAGTGAAACCAGCCCAGAAAGCACCTTATTTACACCAGTCTGTGTTTCAAATGCCTCCAAAGCCACAAATTTATTTAGTAAAGGTTTTCCATTAACTAGACAATTAGTCAAAGGTCATGGGGATATTTTGCCTGAAGTTGACAATTAAAACTGTTTATCTTCAAGGTCAGTTTGTTACAATTACAGTGATCTGTCATTTCTTAATGTGATCTGTCAAAATTTTTTCTTTTTTTTTTCTTTTTTTATTTTTTAAAGGCACAAGGTTCTGTCAGCACTCAACTAACCCAATTTTTCTATGAGTGTTAAATTAATCTAAGAGAAATTATGATATTCTATTAGATGAACAGAAGGTTCACTGAGTTACACACACATTTCCATTTGTCTGAGGTTGAGCCATCAGTAAGAAAGGAGAATGAATGATAGAAGTGAAATATCGGGCCTCACTGGAGGAATGAGAGCTTTGTCTGCTCCTCCAGTGGCAAGTTCAAATAATTGGATGATTTGAGGCTGGAAGAAGAAATTACTGTTGTAAAAAATATCTTTTGTTCTATACCACATCCATGGCAGCTACTCACAGCCTTATACACTTGCTTTTATCAGAGATGGGAGAAAAAATATTGCTTGACATATCTCTCCTGCTCTGGCAGTACTTGGAGACAAGAAGTCAAAGGGCAGGAGCTTTTCATTAAATAAGGCATCTCTGCAAAGTGCTTCTTTGCACATTACCCACAGATGCTGTGCGAGGCAATATTGCCTCCACCTCCTCAGTCTTGGGTCTTGGTTTCACCTTCTGTGTGGAATGACAACTAATCTGTAATTCAGTTCAGTGTTTCCTCGCCTCAACATTCCAACAGATCCCAAACTGTTGGTCAGCACATGCTAGGAAATGTTAAAACCCCCAAATACACGGACACCTACATACAGCTGCCCTTCTTCTGGAGTGATAATAATTATAAAAGTACAATAAAGTTTCCTTAAAAGACATGCCCAGGAATAAAGCTTTCAGCTTGTGCCCTGTGAAATAATTTCCAAACAGCACTCAGTGGTAGGAGTTTGTTTCAGGAATAGAGAATGACGCATCGTTTACAATACATAAAAGGAAATGAGAGTGAGTAATAAATCCACTGTGCAATATTTTCCTTTCAAAATGGATACTGTAGGTTGCTGGCCTATTTTCCCAGCTGCTGAATGAGTAATGCCATGCCTGAAAATCTGCTCAAACCATTTATTCTGTAGATTGTTCAGCTTTCTCAGTGAAAAACTGAAACAAAGTTCCTCCCAGTTTCAAGGGAAATCTTTGGGTTCTCATCTTCTCCATCAATGAACCTGACAGAGGAATAGCAATTCCTCTTAGTGGTTTTACCAAGTTCTCTCAAGTGACTTCCCTCAAAGTTTTTTTGAGAGTCACCAGTGCAAAGTTGATTTCTCCACACAGATCTGATAAATGTGCAAATTACAAACCTACACTCCTTTTCAGCCCTTAGTCTAAAAATCAGGGTAATAAAACAAAGCCCTTGGACACAGTTATTAATAGCTTTTCAGAAGGCTTTCAAAATCTAAACTGCATTTAGTTTTGAAAACTGAGTTGGTAGTTAACTTTGGTTTTACTCAAGTAACCATCCAATTCCAACACACAGATTATTCTATAAACCATGCAAAAATCAACCTGCTAAAGTACAAAACTTCTGAGAATAATGAGGAAAGCCACCTCTCAAACCTCTGCTGGATTTTAAACTTGCTAAACTTATCATCATTTCTTCCAGACAATATCAGTGCTTGACTAACAGTTACAGAACCAAATAACCTTGGTTTGAATTTTGACTCTCACACTAAGATCAGACAAGTTGCACTGCTGAGAACAATGTAATTAAAATTGCACCATGTAATCTTGCTCTGCACAGTCATTCCCAGAACACTTTCTATTCACATCAAACACAGTCTTTTATACTTTAAAGAAAGAAAGGCTTTGGCATCTTCCACAAAAGAACTGACCTGAGGGAAAGTATATTCTGTCAGTCAGGATCATTTATAAGCAACCTGAAATTTGTTTACACAGATAAACCAAGGAGAGAACATCAGTCTACTGAAGTTTGTGTCTCTTTTAATAACTAAGGAACAATGAAAAAAAAACAAACAAAAACGAGAGAAAACACAAACAGCTCAATAGTGACTATTTGATGATCTGGGTGATGCTGTTACTCATGTTTGCTACTGAAATGGGTGGAATTGCTCCATGTGCTCACACTTAAACAAGCACACTTAAACTGCACATGTAGCAAATGACAATGAAAAGTTGTGTCAATTATTCACACAATCTATATTTCAGATATAAACTCCTTGGGCCATTTGCTGCTGGCTGGTTGTCACAAGTGGATGTTCCACCTTCATTTGGCACCGTGTAGGTAACTCCGCCAACCTCAAGTTTGCACCACTGGAACCACCAGCTAAGACTGGGACCAAGGCAGTGCTTGATTCAAAGCCTTCTTGTCACATTCAGGAACACGGATCAGGCCCATAACTGACAGTTTCCACAGAAAGCTGTGACCAGTGGATAAAATTGTGTCTTGTATTAAACTCCACAGTCAACAAAAGAGTGCAGTGAAAAGCCATCTGAGAATTTTATTACCAGATACTCTCTTAGATTTAATAAATTACAGTTATGCCTAAAACTACAAGAATTCCAGCTGCCATCATAGTCGTCAACTCAACAAAATTTGTGTCAAAGTCAAATAAAGGGAAAAAAACCCTTGATTTCTCATCTTCCCTCATTTCTCCCTAGGCTTTGTATAGGTCCCACTAATGACAAATGCTCTGATGGCTGCACTGAGAATTACTCATACAAATTTCCTACACTCACCTCACTTTGCAGCATTAGAATGCAAAAACCTCAGCACATCTGTTTGAATAAGTGTCTTTTCCTTCACATTAGAATAACTATAAAGATTATAATGCTTATGAAGTTTAAAGAGGTGAGATAATAATCAGTCAATCTTTACTTTGCTTCTGGTTATAAAGCCATTAAAAAAAGAAATGCAGAAAACCCCAAACCACCTAATGTGTGCATTTTTCCAGCTCATGTCCCCTCCCAGAGCATTAGTCTCTTGTGACAAATAAAGCTCTGTCCTTGTGTTTTCTGATACCCCTCATTTGTGTTCCACTTTGCTAATGGCTACAATCGTGACAAACAGAGAATTTATCTGGTAAATGTGAGTTGCCAGAAGTTTTCAAGGGACACGATGTTATATATTTATGCACACTGCTGCTTAGCAACTTTGTAGTAGTTCCATCCAGGAACTGAGGCGTAAATAAGTAATTATGCTATAGCAGAGAGTGCATGAGACATTTATAAATATAGGAACAGAAAGGTTATCAGAATTCATCACCTAGCAACAAATATAATATCATCAGCTCCCCTGTCTAGCAGGCATCTAGCAAGAAATGGATTATAAACTTTGCTGCCTAGCGAGTTAACTTGGGAGTTTGAAGTTTAAATGAACTCTACAGCTAATTAAACTTAGCTCAGTGCTTCTGTAGGCTGCTTGTTTGCGTTTTAGCACATGCTTTATTCTGGAATAAACAGTTGCCATTCACTCATCCACAGATGGGTCACATTCAAACGCTGACAGAAGCCAAGAAAATGGGAATATAGAGACGCCCTACTCTTTCTCTTGGCTCCCAAGAAATCGAGACTGATTGGATTATGCCTGTAGATACAAAGCACGGGAGCAATTCTGGGAATGTGCTGAGATCCCTCAGACTGAGAACATGATCAAGCTGTAGTGTCAACATGGTTCCCACAATGCAATTTTGGGGATGATTCCAATACAAAAGACTGGTTTTACAACTCCACACTTGTCTCAAACATTTCAAAGTGATGGATGTAATTATTCACTAGATTCACTTAATAATAGACTAGAACTTGCATCAATGAATATTAACTAAAAATAAAATTAGTTTTGAAGTACCAAATGCTTTGTGTATTCAGCCTGATAGACAACTTTCATTCCCTCCCTCCCTCCTCTTTCCCCTTTTTATGTTTTACATAAATACTCTGTTATTACAAATCCTGCTGTCTGGAAACTGATGAGAATCATTATTGCACAGGCAATGGCTGCTATTGTACTCAATGAAGAGTGATAGGGGTGCAGTATTGCCACCATACTTCATTTTACTTTGTTCATCTCATACTATTTTTGGAAAGCAATTCCTGATCGTCACCTCCAAGCCCTTTTATTTTGCAAAACTCTTCGTTAAAATTTCCTTCCAAAGCTGAACAAAACCAGATTTCATTACAACCCTGAAAGATGTCCATTAATGCTTTGAAGTTCTGCCAGAGACAAGTCTGGATTGAGAACGTTCTTCACCAGGGAAGCTTTCACAGAAGAGTAAATTACAGACAGAGAAACGTATCCTGAACTGGCAAAAACAACACAGTCCTTCTACCCATTTCCTAGACATGGAACAGTTATCTTAGATGAATCCCAATGCCAATATACGAGAACATTTCCTCGCAGAAGGAATTGGAGCCCAGCAGCCCTGGCTTAGATCACCTGGCCAACCACGACAAGCAATCAAGAAATAAAATATAGGCTCTTTACATCTCCCCACATCTGCTCCTGCCTTTGCAGCCCAATCCTCTCTACTGTCTGTACACTCAGTCTCTGGGCTCCTCCACATGACTCACATCTTGGGAGCACGTTCCCAAATGAGCACCCGGGAGGAACGTGCTCAGCTCTTGGGGGAAGCATTTTTCCTAGCGTGATTCCCAGCTCCCATGCCTGCCTCCCACCCCCTCTCCTGCTGACACAACCTTTCCATAGAACATTCCCATACAGTAACTGGCAATGAATTGTGCTGCTCAGTTTAGTTATCTTTCCAGACTTGTTTCCCAATTATTCATTCCTCCCCCAGCTTTCCAAACCACCAAAGGAGTAAACATTATTTTATTACTGCATTCGCTTGCTGTTCCAGGAGGAGACTCTGCATTTCTCTCCCTTTTAGTTTTGAAGTGTCTAGAACCTCCTCCTTTATAGCAATGGAAAATAAACCAACTTTTATCTGTGTTTACATGTTGGGAGCTCCAGGTAAAGTGCTCATTTGAGGTCACACAGCAGGCACTTCCATAGAACCACAGAATAGTCCAGGTTGGAAATGACCTGTAAAATCAAGTCCAGCTTCCAGCCCAGCACCAGCACGTTCATCATTAAACCGTGTCCTCAGGTGACACATCCACACATTTTTTCCAGGGGTGGTGACTCCACCACTTCCCTGAGCAGTCTGTTCCAACACTTTACAACCACTTCTGTGAAGGAATTTTTCTAGAGCTCAGGATGGATCTCTCCAGTGCAGGGACCTCCACTGCCCATAGCCCTGCAGGGCACTACTCTCCTATAAAAAAGGTCGGAATCACCACACAGGGTGAAGGTACACATATCCCAGAAAAGCAGCGTTTTGACACAAGCATCAACATTTGCCTGGGAAGAAACCCGGAAGTGCCAGAATAGTCAATCAGCACTCACAAATAATCTCAGAAAGTTAACTCCCACCTGAAAGCACCAATTGACAATAGACAGTGTCACAAACACTGTCACTCTCAGAAACAGCGAAGCTTTTCATAGGCCAAGCATGTTAAACTTATTTCATTATCTCCTTCTACAGACGCCATCAGGCTTTTATTTGCACTGAAATGGGGTTTGGCTATAAGTATTGAAAATTCATTTGCTCAGAATGCATCCTGTGACCTACAGAAACCAGGCACAGCCACGGAAGCTCCCTGAGAAAGTTCATCTCAAGGGCAAGCACATATATATACGCTGTTGAAAATGTTAGATGGGGATGTTCAAATTGATATTTAGGATTAAATAAAGATGTTTAAAATTCAGTTGCACCAACATGAGTATGCAAATGTTGAATGTGGAAAACAATATTTTAAAACTTGAACAAGTCGCATGTAATTTTTATTAGGAATGGAATAAAACACGCCAAAGAAGATTGAAATACCACACCTCTATTCCCATTCCCAGCTAGGCAGTGTTTACAAACATGGACCAGCCTCTTAACGGGCAGACACTGGTTCCCCCCCAGGTAGCAGAAACGACACAACATGGAATAACATCAGCAGGAAAAATCAAGAACCAAAAATTAAATTCCACAAAGAGTTACAAGATTATTGAAAAGAGACAAATGGAAAGGAAACACACATATTCCAAAGGAAAATGTTACTGGTCATTTGAGAAAGTTCTGAAATTCTTAGGCCAGAGGACAGCTGGAGAGTTCATTAGTGGTGAGAATGTTTGATTCTATGTGACACAAAAAGCTGCATACAAAATGAGTGTCCCTATTTCTGAGCTGGTGGAGAAAGAGAACACCAGCACCAGATTGTGGTAAAGGATCACGGGGGGTTTTTTTAATTCTGCCTTCACCAGTTATTCCAAACATGACTTTTTATTCTAGGTAAAACAAAAAAATTATCTTAATTTTAAGATTTTTTTAATTTTTAATTCAAATAAGGAGAAAAAAACACCAAAAAGTCCCCCAGATTTTCAAATTTAAACAAATATCTGGGCCAAAAAGCAGTTGTTCTCACAAATGCACAACGTGAATTATGAGGCATTACCCCAATAAACTGATGTGTGACACTGCTCAAGAGTTATGTCAGAAACAGAATTTCATTATGGAAAAGAAAAAAGGAGATTTAATAGATCTAAAAAATTGCCAGTGCCCCATTAAAAAAAATCACCTTCCAAGCAGTAAAAGTATTTAGGGTTCTTTATCTTGTTTCGAGCAAAATCAGGCAAACCAGGTAAACAATTTTTATATTTTATCTATTGTAACTTTTTTTCACACAGACCCAATATCCATTCTGTGTGGAAACAAATACTGGTGCTGTGTAAATTAATTTCTTGTTTGTTAAAATAATATCACATTCCCACAGGCACAGAAGGGAATTAGGAATTTCTCTTTTCAGATTTTACCTTCTCCATAAATCTTAAAACTTTATACATAGTTAATTAAAAACTGTTGCAGTGTGTAACTCATCATTACATATATCAGCTGACATTTCTCATTAAAGCTACAGATTTTGCAATTGCAGCTGCTGCATGGCAAATTTCTTTTTATATGTATCCTTCATAAAACAGCCGCTGTTGCACATTGTTTTGCTTGTGGTTTGTTATTTTGCCCCTTGGTAGATATGTACATTTCTGCTACTGCTTTAAAGCTGCATCTGCCTGAGAAGCAGGAGTTCAAATCCAGCACTTTATGAAAGCCCGAAAAAAAGATGCTTCTTAGCAAACATCAGAGCAGAGCAAATAATTCACAACAATCATTTATTTATCGGATTTGCCATTTATTTTTCTATTCACCACAGATTGCTAAATTCTTATATGTAAATTATTCATGAATTTCTGCCAATGCTTCTGCCATTTAAATTACTATGAAAATGGAGTTGCAATTATTCAGATTTCAACATTGGCTCCGTCAGGTTTTTGGAGCACTGGTTCTGTTCCATGATTGGTTGCAACTTGCCAATTTGGAATATGTTTCAAGCATTACACTTGAGTACACAGTTCAAAATTTACTTTGTCAGTTCCAGACTTGCAATTTGTGCTCTGAATATAATGTTTTCTGACATTTCCATACTGACAAAAGCTCTGGTGTAGACACAGATATATCTTGCTTCAATGGACATTTCAGTGGCATTATCTCAGCCATTTTCAGTGCCAAAGCCATTACCAAAATACATAAGACTGACAGAGGATGTTTTTGACATTAACTGCCTCTGTGTTTTCTGCTCTTTTTAAAGGTGCCTGAGTCAGTAGAGCTCTCGCTGACAATCCCAGCTGGTTGCTGCTCAAGCCATCCATGAAGTGAGTACCCAGCACTTGAGGGAGGAGCACAACAAATCTCATCCCAAGAGCCCAAAAGAAAGGGAAGGGGTTGGCAAGGAGTTGTCCTTCCAAGCAGGAGGTGCAGACCTTGGATTCCCTCCGCCCAGGAGGGACAACTCTGGCAGGGAGCTGTCAATCACTTTAGCTAAAGCATCCCGGCATCCCATATCAGGCCAGTCCCAGCCAGGAGTCCCCACCCTTCTCCCGCACCTGGAGCTCATGGATGTGCACAGAGGGAAGGCCTCATCACTGCCCTTACAAACCTCTGCCAAAAAATAAAAGGCACTGAGAGGACACTGAGACAGTCCAGCACCAAAACACAATCAGAGTTCCCCTAATGTCAGATGAGGCCGAGGGGTTCTCATTCTTCAGTTTCAAAGCCAATGGCAAAAGTGATTCACTTTGACGTTAGCGTTACTGCAGAGCACCTCATTTTCATCTCCAAATCTCTAAAGCTACCTGTGCTGGGGATCTACACTTGCACCTTTACTACTAAAACTTGGCTTTGTACCCAGTGACTCTCCTGTCGACAGACAAATGGCCTGAGGTTACACATGGATCAGGAGGGACAGGCAGAACAAGCAGAGCAACAGAAAATACTCCAAGTTTCAAAATGGTAATTCACCATCCTTTCAAACTTTCAACAGTTTACTTTTTCCCATCACTTTTCAGAAGATAAATCTTGGAAGAGGACGACTGTAATTGAATCTCCCAGAGTTAGCAGCAATGCATTTTACATGAGAGAGCCTGATCTTGCTTCACAGGGTTGAACAGTGTTTGTGAGCCAGTAAAGCCACATCATTTACTGTAATACATCCCTCTCTCCTCAAAACAGCAAGCTCCAACAGTGATGGAGGAGGCACTCGGTCGAAAAGATCTGAATTTGAAAGTCTCATCATTTGAAATGAGGATAGATTATGTACGACACTCAGCCTGCTCATTTCAGGAGTGAAGTTTGCCTAAGCAATGCACCTTTATATTGGCACAGACAAAATGCAGTCAAAGAAATAATAACATAATCTAAAATTAAATCGAATGTAATCTAAAAAGTCAACTTACATTACATTAATAATTGTAGCTGGTATTTGGAAACAAAGCAATTTTTAAGAGGATGTGTTCTGTATAAGTTTTTCTTTGAAGTCCCTGGGCAGCACATCAAAGAGGGAAAGTAACATGCTTATTCTCTAGGGATGATTCTTAAAAAAAATCACAAAAACTCTATTGGGGACACATTTTGTCACTGCTGTCAGCAGAACAAACACAGAGAGGAAGGTTCTGTGTGTAGCTTCCAGTGGAGATTTGATCTGTTAATCCCTTTTTGGTACAAAGAGCAGCAAATTTGGGAATTGGTCACCTCTCTGCACAAAGTCAGGAACAGCTTGTGCCGCCCGGGAATTACCCAGTGAGCCGCCTCACTGGGACCACCACCAAAGTGGAGAACCTCAAGTCCTGCTCGCAGTTTTTAGGGCAAAGCAGGCTTGAGCCAAGACCTCTGAAGGCAAAACAGGAAGAAATGAGCATCTCTTGTGATTTCTTTCAACGGCACCAAGTTTTTATTCTTTATTTTCCAACAAGTGTTTTAATACCATTTCAACAGTACTTGGAGGAGCAACCAGAATGCTTTTGCAGCCCAGAAACTTGTTAGAGGAACAGAAGTAAATCAGTTAAATTAAAAAAAATCTAGATGGTGCACTGCAAAATTTTGTGCAAGCCACTTATGCTGCAGAAAATTGATTTTCCCGCAGGTTCTGCAGCTTCACACTCCCTTTTGAAGTACAGAAGCTAGATATATTTTTCTACATATATTTCTCTGAGCTAGAGCCCAGAACGGTTTTATATTTTGCTGAACATTTTCCAGCTGATTAATGTTATGTTTACCAAACTATAAATATAGGATGATGCCTCCTTGAAGAAGTGATTTAACTTTTCTCCTCTTTTTTTGTAAATTGTTTTTGCTGTGTGTTTTTAAATAAATGGTGTAAACATAAAGCTAAAACTGCTTCCCTACATTACATTTTATAGAGAGATTTTCTTATTTAATAATGAGCAATATCAAAATAACAGTACCCATCCTGAGTACAAACACAACTCAGATCTTTAACATACAGCTGAAGGTTAATATAACCTCAATAAGTTATTCAATAAAACAGAAAATTATTTAGTTGTTAATGAGTTGACATTGTAAGAGGGTTGTTAAGCAGATTTTGACGTTTAATGCCTTCTCCATGTCCTTTCTAGGAACCTTCTCTGCTGCCATAAACACAGCCTGGCTTTTTTGATTACTTTTTTTGCTTCAGAGAGATTTGGGACGTAGAGCTCTTTGTCTGGCTTCATCTGTTCACTGGAATATTTCTGCGTTTACTTTCTCACATGAAGAGGATACTCATTCCTGCCTGCTGTAAGTTTGTACCCACTGACAGAACTGGCTCAAGCTCAGATCCTGATGACAAAGGGGCTTTGCACTGATCTGATTAAGCTGTAATTGGAAATATTGTTGTTGAGATGCAACTGTACAGACATTCTGCACTCAGAGGGTGGTGAGGCCCTGGCACAGGGTGTCCAGAGAAGCTGTGGCTGCCCCTGGATCCCTGGCAGTGTCCAAGGCCAGGCTGGATGGGGCTTGGAGCACCCTGGGATAGCGGGAGGTGTCCCTGCCCATGGCAGGGGGTGGAACGAGATGGGCTTTAAACTCCCTTCCAGCCCAAGCCAGCCTGTGATTCTATGATTCTATGACAGACCAATCTTCACAAAAATATTTTTTCTTCTCACCTTCCATCATTTTCACAATAATATATTGGCAGTGCCAAGAGGTGCGGGAGCAAACGGAGAGATTTCAGTGCCACTGCAAGACACAGCTACAGATGACACTTCCCCCCTGCCACACTGGGATGTGGATTCTCCAGCACCTCGTGAAGCACCGGGAATGCCGTTCCTCTAATTGCCCCCGTTATCCTGGTGTCAGGAAATGTCTTTGGTAAGGATTTTACCAATCCAAACCAGGGGTTCCTTCCAAAACTCCTTAGGTAACAGGTCATTTCCCGTGTCTCATTCTGACATTTCTTACATAGCTCAGTACTTTTCCCCCGTGCTAAGCATTCCGGATTTTGTGTAGTGTACAGATTATAAACAATGCTAAAATTAATTTGTATNGGCACAGGGTGTCCAGAGAAGCTGTGGCTGCCCCTGGATCCCTGGCAGTGTCCAAGGCCAGGCTGGATGGGGCTTGGAGCACCCTGGGATAGCGGGAGGTGTCCCTGCCCATGGCAGGGGGTGGAACGAGATGGGCTTTAAACTCCCTTCCAGCCCAAGCCAGCCTGTGATTCTATGATTCTATGACAGACCAATCTTCACAAAAATATTTTTTCTTCTCACCTTCCATCATTTTCACAATAATATATTGGCAGTGCCAAGAGGTGCGGGAGCAAACGGAGAGATTTCAGTGCCACTGCAAGACACAGCTACAGATGACACTTCCCCCCTGCCACACTGGGATGTGGATTCTCCAGCACCTCGTGAAGCACCGGGAATGCCGTTCCTCTAATTGCCCCCGTTATCCTGGTGTCAGGAAATGTCTTTGGTAAGGATTTTACCAATCCAAACCAGGGGTTCCTTCCAAAACTCCTTAGGTAACACGTCATTTCCCGTGTCTCATTCTGACATTTCTTACATAGCTCAGTACTTTTCCCCCGTGCTAAGCATTCCGGATTTTGTGTAGTGTACAGATTATAAACAATGCTAAAATTAATTTGTACCTCATGCATTCAGCTGCACTCTGACTTAATCATTCTGCCGTGTGTTTACTCAGATAAATGCCTGACAATGTTATTGACACTTCAAAGAAAGTAAGCCATTTTCTTTATGCACGTACATCAGCACTGCTCACATTCACCAAAAAAAAGAATAAAAAAAAAAAGGTAGCAAAAAAGGATAAGATCAAAAATAATCCTGGCTTAATCCAAATTCCATTTCCCCAAATTTGCAAGCATTGTAGTGCAAATATTTCACTAAATTATGCTATTCTGTCCTCCAAACAGCAAGAAGCCATGAACAACAATCTGATTAGTCAGGGCCCCTTCTGAATGGCATTAAAATGATTTGTTTTTCTCCCACCTCTCAACTCTCTCATTTGAGAGATCTGTTCATTTCAGTCCTTAAATAAACTCCATTCCAAATACACTGACGGCTCCTGACACTTATTGGGAAAACAAATTGTTTCCATCAGAAATAAAGAATCTAGCTAGTAGTAAATAATACTTTTTTTCACTAAACGAATTGATTTTTCTGCATCAATACGTTTAGATGTTGGGTTTAACAGGGTAAAGGAAATCTTCATGTTTCTATAACATCATTTAAGCAACACTTCCTTACCTGCTTTATCTAAAGCCCTGTAATACAAGTGGGGAAAAAAACCCCCAAATTCAAGAATCTTATTTTCTTTTTATTCGGAATACAAACATTTCACACAAGCATGTTACATTTACTTTTAAAAATTTGGAATAAAAGAATGCTTTGTTTTCCTCTTTTTTGATTGCACAGATTCATTTCGCTGTCCTCTTCCCTCCAATTCATGTCAAAAAGCTCTTAGGAGTCCTAAATAGAGCTTTCATAAACTTATTATTTCATAAACTTATTTCATAGACTTACTGTTGCTATTCAGAGTCTGGTAAATTTGTAAACCAAATGTTTTGTCATTAGAGCTATTAGAATGGTTAGCTGTCTTTACAGTAATATTTCTACTTCAACATTTTTCCCTTCTTGTTTCACAGCTTTGAATTCCTGTTCAGATCTAAAAGAAAGCAATTTGCTTTTTTGGGATTTTTTGGTTTTGGCTGGCTGGTTGGTTTTTTTACAAAATTTGAAAACTTCTGTTGGACAAATATGTTAGTTTTCAAGACCAGGTTCAGTTTGTGTTATGGCCCCTTAGAGCACTGCAAGGCTACAGCAGGGTAAAATATGAAGAACAAATATTGATGTGTGCAGAAAGAGCAACAAAATTGAGTGCTACAAGACAAAGCAGCTTCTTAGCCTTTAAATCTGACATCAATAATAGAAACGACAGCACTGTAAAAGCCAACTCTGTAACACAACTTAGGCTGGCAGCTTAGGTAAAGAAAACAAATGGTTATTTTGCTCATGCTGATGTATAGGTACATTCTTCTGGCTGTTAACAAATTTCATCACTAAATAGTACAACTATTGGACTCCTAAATAGTGAGGGACACTGCAGCCGTGTTCATTTCAGTGCTTGACATGATACTGAAATCTTCAGCAATAAAACTGGGGGAACTTAAAATCAGAGTTTTTCGTATTCGGCTTTGCGGTTTTGCGTTTGGCTCAGTGGGGCCTGATGGCTGTTCCTAAGCTGTGCCCCTTTCTGCAGCATCACAGGGACAATTATTGGAACTGGCCAAGGGAACACCCCAGGAATTGTACCCAGGTCCACAGGAGCATCTGCACAGATGTTAGATCCAGGTTTAGTGTCTAACCTTCCATGCAGAGCCCACAGCGAACAGCCTCAATCAGATTTGTGTCACTCGCTAGCTTTGGGAACTCAGACTGCAGCATCAGAGGTGGATTTCTGTCAGATGAACTCAGGGAATTGGTGAAACTGGGATTTCTCCCTCATTATCATGGTTTATTCACTCAAAACAAGTGACTGCAGCCGGAGCACTTCCAGTCCTACCTCCATACACATATTTTTCCATTACCATGTGCTTACAATTCTACATATCTACCACCTTCACATGAAGGAACTTCATTTGATATTTGCTTAAAAATAGTTTGTAATTTAAAGATGAGAAATTGGTATAAACACAGGGTTGTCAGCAGGCATCCCAACTTGGCCATACATCCCACCTACATTGGGCATTAGATTGCAGCAAAGCATTGCAGAGCATCAGCCTCTGGGGACAGAGGACACTGAAGGAACATGTCATTAATATGGGCTGTTCAAGGCAGATTCTGCTCCCTTATTTGGCAGGGAAATAAAAAGAGAAATAAAATACCAATTTTTACTTATATTTTATTTATCTTTTTGAAAACGTCTTTTCAATATTAACAGAGTATGATTTTAAACTATGTTATTTAAAACTTTGTTGGAAATTGTAGGTGGAACTCCCACTAGTGGAGCACACTTCTAAAAAAATACGTAAACCACTTAATTCTGAATATCAATAATCACAATAAGTTTCTGAAATCATTTTCTATCTTTCTGTGCTTGGATCAGTTTGAAACCTCTTCTGCCAAAACATTCAGTAGGACAATCTTTAAAGTTTACACTGGTTATTCTACGTTCCATCATTTAGTTATGTGATCTCATATAAATTTGCAGAAAAAAATTATTCAGTAGAGATGCTGCCAAATGTGGAGTGTGTCTGCAACTATCTCCTTTGTGATAAATATTAACAATGTAGGATCCACCTGAAACTTCCCCCCAATGCTTATCAAATATTTGATGAATTTCAAGTGAGGAGTTTGTGATGTTCCCACAAATTTGTGGTCAGAAAGTCTGGCAGTCACACCTCGCCCACCTGGCTTCTCCATGGCTGTAACCACTGAGAGCATAAATATGAGCCACGTTCCATGCTCTGATTACCAACTGCAAAATGTGACAGCCCTCATTCCCCAGTCTGAGCACTTTCACAAAACACACAGCCCCTCACAGCTCCTCTGACACTCTCTGGAAACACTTGAGCCGCCTGATAAGATCTGTGTAAAGTCCTAATATCTGTAGGTAACACCGGGGCAGTTGTGCAGGTGCTCCCCTCAGGAGCAGGCACAGGTGTATATTTGCACACCTAATGGATCATCCATCTGTTTACTCACCATAATTACTTGTGTACCTCTGAGAACTGCACACGCTGCAGAGCACCTGAACTTGTGAAAACACGTGTCTGTTTGTTTTTAACAGAGAGAGCTTTTCTCTGTCCTAGTTGGACGGTAGTGTTGCATGCAAGGAACCAGGACTTCAGATAAGGCTGGAAGATATTCATCTCCCAACAATGCTGCTGTGGGTGTTAATCTGGGGAGTTAAAAACACAAAAGCTCGCTACGTTTATGTAACTCTTTCAACAGGTGATCAAGTGCCATTACATCCTAAGACACAAACCCAATTCAGATGTTAAAGATTCCTACAAATCTGCCTGATTAATAATTCCCAAAGAACAAAACACCTTGTGTTAATTTCTAAGAGAAATCGTATCACAGATTCTGTGAAACTGCAGCAATACAAAAAATCCCAACCTCTGAGCTGTCAATTAGTTATTGTGCTCTTCCACTGTGAGTTTTCTGTAGGTTATGCATTAAGGAAATGTAAGTGATGTCTGCCTGACTGTATTTTCTATACACCTGACAGCTGCTTTCAACACAGAGTTGTTAACTCCAACTTGCATTCAATAAAGGCTCTTTCTGTATTATTGTGAGCAGAACATTATAGTCCCCTTTTAGGCACCACCTTTCTTTCCTTGCTGACTGTTCTTCACTGATAGTTCAGGCTTTATCAGCGGTGCTTGCTTTGTCAGATGTTCCTGATACCTGTAGGCTGACCAAAGAATCGTGGTGTCTATAGGAGATCCTCTCCCAAAGCAACACGATTTTGGCCTCAGCAGCAGCAGTGGGGATGATTCCAGCAGAATTCCAAGCCAGCTCACCACACATGGGGTAGAAATAAATATCATAATTGTGCTGGGAAGTGTGAAGGACATATTTGTCATGGAGCATTCAGCACAACAGTCCTACTGCTCCATGCAGTCATCAGTCAGCATCCACAGCTTCCCTCTCCCAGGAACGGGTAATCCTTGCACAGAAGGAGAGGAAAGGAAAGTTCTCATCAAATATCTCCTGTGGGACGGAGACAGCAGCACTTCAACACATTCGGAAATAGATCACCCAGCTCCGTGGGCTTTTCCACTGGCTAACTTTCAAGGAATGATGGAAAGGGCTCTTTCCCCTCTCCAGCCCTCTGAGACATGAAAGGAGGGTCACTGCCTTGGGAGCTGCTACCAGCCACGCTTGGGTTTATTGTGAGGCAAAATTCTGTGTGAAGGGAGGGGAGGGGTGGCTTGGCAATTACCAACGAACGGAAAACAAAGGAGATCTTTGAGGTATCATCATTTTCCAGTGAGGCGCAGGGAACACGCAGCTTTATCAGCCCTGCATAATATATCCCGAGTTCATCACAAACTGTGGAAAATACAAGTTCAGAAACAAGATACTTTATGTGTTAATAACACATTTTATATGTTATAGCATCATTTCACTCATTCTGCTGCAGTCAAGGTCACACATACATGAAATTCTTCAGAAACACCAAGGCCACTTTTCCTTTGAAGTATTATCACAACTGAACAATGAATTATTTAATGTTATTATTTAATGAAGTTTTCAAAAATGTCTAAAAAGACACTGTAACTTTCCTGTGTTCCTTACATACTGAATAATGGTTTAAGGAGACAGGAGTCCCAAACCACTTGAGAGTCAAGGTAGGCAAAACAAAAAGAAAATTCAGGATTATGAAAACAGAAAATAAATCAAAGGAATAGACCAGAAACTAATATGAAATCATTTCATCAGGCTGGAGCACTCAAAAATCCCCCTCAGCACCGAGAGCCAGTTTTGGACCTTAAGCAGTTTTTGTCATGGTCTGTCAAATTTTGATTCCCTAAAGCAAGGAAATAACCTTGGGGTCAGATCCTCCTGCTCTTTGCAAGGAAAATCATTCTCTTAACATCAAGAACATGAAGGTTGGGATTCCCAGCTCTTCTCTTCCTATTAGTTAAAAAAAAGTTACAGCTAGGGAAAATAAACCCCTCCATCTGACTTTTTTAATCTTGGAAGAAGAACAATTCTGTCTTTTAGGAACTTGGAAAGAATGCAAGGCTGTGAGTCATAAAGTAAAGCAAGAAAACAAAATCAAATATTTGAACAGTTAATTTTGTTCTGTCCCAGGCAATAATTCCATAAAATATATTGGTACAGAACAGCATAAAAGTCAACATTCTTCTGCGAAAAGTAGCACAAATATCTATAAATAAGTAACTATTAACAGATCCCTTTATTAACATTGTTGTTCTTGCTGTCTATGTGTAAGTTGAAAGTGACCAGGAGATGCTGCCAAACAAAGGGAAGAGACAGTGAGAAGGATCATAAATGTACGAGGTTTGCATTTTGTAGTGGAGAAAAGCTGTTTGTCAGTTTTAGAAAAGAGTTGCCTCAGTGACCAACTCACCTTTGAAAGAGAACTATAAACATATAATGAATGACCTGTTCCCTGCCATGGCATTAACTGGACTCTTCCTATTGGCTTTGTTATTGGGCTCCACACTGGATCCATGAACAAAAGCACATCCCTTTGGGACAGCAATCAGCATAGGTGTGCAGGAAGAGATCAAAATTTAAACCAACTGTTCAACTGAACCGATTTCATTTGCCAGCTCCATGTGCACTCACTGCTGCACACAAGGCTGTACCTGCACCTGCAGACCACAGACTTTGCACTGTCCAGTGCTTTCACCTATTAACTGCACCTGCCCAAAGCAATTTTTGCTCAGTAGCTTTTTAACTGGTCTTACACTAATCTATCAACAGGTATCTTGTCCTTGGGCAAGTCCCTAAAACTTTGGAAAGAGTCAGTATTTCCCTCAGCCTGAACTAGAAAAGGTGCACCTTGAAGGTGCTGTAACATGAAGATAAAAGCACAAGTCATGGTTTTCTCTCTGAAAATTTAGTTGCCAGCTTTGGCCAAGTTAATCAGCACACACACAATTTAAGACACTCTTCTGTGAAATTGGCAGACCACACACATTTAAAAACCTCCCCCCACGCCCCATCATGTATACTAGCTTGTAATTCTTCTGCCTTCTCCCAAAGCCCTCCTCAGTCACAGGAAATATAAAAAGTGACTCGAAACAGAAGAGAGTGGGGTTGGTTTAAGTCTGTGGGAAAACACCCTTTGTAACAAAAGGACTGAAAGCCTTTAGAGTGGGTGGCGTTGATGCTGCTTGGAGACAGAGGTGCAATTGCAGGAGAACACCTGGAGGAGATGCACTACCCCCCCTGCCCTACCCACCATTTTCCACTGATGTAAGATCTTTGTACTCACATGCGGTTAAAGAGAAATAAAAACACAAAGAGAAAACCCAACAAAAATCCCCTGTGTTTTCCATCAATGTTTCTCTCCATGAATGCTTCATTTTATCAAGAAAAATTGTCTCTGTCCAGCCAGACATTCCTTTCCCATTAAGCCTTGAAATTATATTACATCCCAATACATATATATTTTAAAAGGTCGTTTTTTCAGTGCAAGAAATTTGCAATGATTAAAAGGCTGGCCTGCTTGTGTGATCAACCACAAGAATAACAGTAACATACAATGCTCTTCCCTGGCTTAGTGTAAAAAGTCCTTAAAGTCCTTTAGTCCTTAAAGAAACCTGTAAGTTACTACAAACAACTCAACTTCATTCCACTGTAAATTTCCTTTCAAGATACTTTGGGGTTAGTTGGGGTTCTTTTTTGTTTTGTTTTTTATTTGGGTTTGTTTGTTTGTTTTTTGGTTTTTGTTTTGTTTTGTTTGTTTTCCCATTTCCAGAACAACTTGAAATATAAATAACTTAGAAAGAAGATTTATAAATACATGAACATCCAGAAGGGGGAAAAAAATCACCATTTACAGTATCTCTTGGTGTTAACGAGCAGAACAATTAGTGTTTTAAGATGCTGAATGTAGTATTGTAATGATCTTCTACTCTTGGCTACTGAATAGTGCCAAGGACAAAGTTTTGAGGTACTTCTGAGACTTCAACTTCCATTGTGGATTCCAAAACAACTATTCCAAACAAGCTCATTAAACCCCCTTAGATTCTGGCACAGAAAGCAGAAGCACACAACACTCAGGCCTATAAAATCTCCAGAGTAGAGCCAAAATTAAAAGAAAATGAGGCAAGTAATTTAAAGGGAAAAGACTGATTAAACTCCACCTTTTAAAGAATTCCAACACCCTCAGCTGGAGTTAGGCAGAACTATGATATCTGTGGGCTTCTGAAGAAAGATCTCCAATAGTCAGGATTTAGAAATACAGATTCCATGACAATAGTTAGAAATGTAGCACACTGAGGTACTGCACCAGATCTGCAGCCTAGTCCC
Organism: Ifrita kowaldi; assembly: GCA_013398055.1. Lineage (NCBI taxonomy): Eukaryota > Metazoa > Chordata > Aves > Passeriformes > Cinclosomatidae > Ifrita > Ifrita kowaldi. The sequence goes on from VZRS01014563.1 coordinate 366,639, forward strand.
CAAATCGGGAGAAAATCTGCACGGGAATGACTTGAAATGTTTGAGAACCACTAATGAATCCCATCCTGCAGCTCAAAAAAGCCCAAACAAACAAACAAACAAACAGAAAAGGAGCTGGCATTGCTGTGGTAGTGCTTGAATGCAGCCATTATCCCATTCAGTATTTGCTAAGTAGATTCCCAGGGCTGCAATCCTAAAACAGACAGTGCTCAGCAGAAAGAGAATTGAAGGTATTTTATTAAAATGAGATTGCTCCAGTGGCCAGTCTTTGTATTAGACAAAATAGAGGTAGAGCTCAGTGTTTTAGAGCTATTTAAATTTAAACCGAGATACGCCTGAATGGCAGCACTTGCTGAGGCAAAGTATTTCTTCTGAAAGGCAGTGTATGGGGCAGTTAATCTTGGAAATGCTGGGCATTGCTTACACATTTGCCAGATTCTGGAGAGCTTTTTAAAACAGAAGGCAAAACATAGGTACAAGAAATTTTGTACAATCCTACCCTCCAAGACAACGACAAAGACATTCACAAAGGTCCCTGAGCATCTTACAAGGTCCTATATCATGGACATAGTATAAACCTGGATTGAAAGCTTTTTCAATGAAGAAATTATTTTATATCCACAGGAATCAAATGGCAAAAGCTATATTATACATCAGGAAACGTTCTTACCCTTTGTTGTCAAGCCTAACACCTGATGGGCACAGGGGTTGTGAGTGTGGCAGTTGACAGGGCATTCCCTAAAAAGGCAGCTAAAAGAACGGGTTCAATGATGCCTGACATGATCCTTCTCCCACAGATTTTACATAGCAGCTGTACCATTTAAGCACACAGGTTTGAGAGAGCAAAAGAAACACAAAAGCTTTAAAGTCTTTCCGTGTTTTCTGGTCATTTGCTCAAACCCCTTTGCTGTTACCGTGGCCTTTACTTGTACCTTGTACAGCAAAATGAGCAGTACCCCAGGTAGAGCTTCCGAGGCAGCCATGGAATATCTTTGCTAAGCTTTCACCAGGGAACAGCTCTGACTTTACTCTCACTGACATTCCTTAGGGATTTGTGTTATCCAAAGGCAGAAAGTTCCTTGGCAAAGGTAGGAGGGTACAGGAAACCCACAGGCTGGGAGCAGAGTCCTGTAGGGCTGCTCCTTGAGGTTCCATGGGATAATAGGAGCTGGACAAGAGTACAGCTGCTGCAGGGGTGGGTGGAATGACCACTGCTTCCACCAGAGAAACCCCTTCTGACAGCCTGCAGGGAGCAGTGCCTGGCTTCTCCACACTGCCTTCTTGCCTGAGTTACAGATTTCACAAAGAGCTTCAATTCCCTTAATATTTTGTGCAACTAGACAGGACATTCCCCAGTCTGAATAAATGCAGAAAAGAAAATCCCCAACATCTGTTTTTCTGCTGTTGGAGGTGGTTACAACACCAGAAGACACATAAGAGGAACCCACCACTGCAAGCAAATCAAGAACAAATTAGGGAAATTGTTGCCTGTGGTAGGGCTGAACGTCCACCATCCACAGCTTGTGTCTACCACGGCCTCTCCATGGCTGAGAACCCACCAGGACTTGCAGCCCTTGCTGCACCCCTGGAGGAAGAGCAGCCTGCTGCAGCAGCAGTGAGGAACAGCGGTTAGTGCAGCTGTTCAGCAGTTGGCCTTTTTATCGCCAGCCAGGGAGCACTAAAAACACCACAGCAGAGATCAGAGCATGGAGATCTTTACTGTAACACAAACAAGCTGCCCTGGCAGCATTAATCAGGCTATACAAGGAGAGAGAGCTCATTAGACTAACAATTCCTCTCTGAGGCTCCATGATTAAAGCAGAATGAAAATAATATACAGCCAAAGACACACGAGAGAATACTGAATTCAATGTAGGTGTCAGCACTGCTAAGGCTATATTTTGTAGCAGCCATAACAGCAGCTATTGAGCCACTTTGTAACTCTGGGCAGTTGTCTGAATACAAATATAAGGCTTGGAAGCCCCCAAAGTCATTCATATAAGGTTTAAAGGAAATTCTATAAACCTTACATGTGCTATCAGCCAGGCCATATTCAAACTGATTTCCTGCCATTGCACCCAAACCCAGCCTTGCTTTCACACTGTAGCAAACACTATTTTCTGCAAGTATAGTGATCTTTTCTGGGGCTCACTCCTAGTAAATGAGCTCTGAGCAGCATTTGTTCCTTTTTTACCCAGCTGAATTTCCCAAAAGAGCTCCCTCATCTAGGAACTCTTGGTTTGTGATTTTGAGAATTAAATAGCAAAGCAAGGTGCTTTCAGTCACCATCTCCTGTTTGGTAGTTGTTAAAATGCACCTCAATTACTGAAAACTTCACAAAACTGTTGGCTTGTTTATCTCCAATTGTGTTACTACATTTTTTGCTATGTCTCCCATAACTATTAGCAGAAGAATAATAGTAGAACATTTTGTACGGAGGGAGACTATTACCTTGGCATTATTTAGCACAATGTATTGTGCTGGTTTACTCTGCAGTGGGGAGAAAAGAAAAAAAAGACAAAAAAATATATAAATCTGTTCCATCTTTTGTCGTGGTTGATCCCATTTTCCTAATTGGTTCTTGTGCTCTGGCAAAGCCTGTCCAGATGACAGAGCAGCCAGAGGGAGATGAAAAACTCGGTGGTCTTTAAGCTCCACAAGTGCCTTCAGACATAAGGCGGTGATGTTTTTCAAATGTCATCAAATTCAGGATTCACACAGATTTTCCTTGTGTCTCTCCACACCACAATGGATGTGAGTATCACCCCATGGACACAGCTTTTGTTCTTTTCTAGCTTTCGCCTGATGCTCTCCTGGTACATCTCTCTGACCTCTTCCAAAAATGTTTGTTCCAAAGCCCCATTTCCCCACAGCTGGAGCTACTCTCATCCTGTACCATTTTTCCTCTCTCCTGCATTAGATTGTCTTTCCCCCACCCTAAACCTTTGCTAAAAATTTCTTTCTCTCAATTCCTTTTAAAGTTTTCTCTCCTGCTGTTACTAGCCAAATGACAGACTTTCAAATTTCATTCACCACCGAATATCTTTAAATTGCAATAACCTGCAATTTCTTTTGTGCTGCGTTTCCCTTGTCCCACTTAATTCCAGAATGTGTTCTGGCATACAGACAATGCATTAGGTAAGTGGAAGTGGGAATAGCAAATGGCAAATAGAAAGTCTGGAATTTTGTGTTTGCATTGAAATGTGTGTGAGGCACAGTTAATGGCTACTGCAATATTGTCTTCTTCAGCTTATACAATACCAGTGAAAAAATAAGTATATGAACACAATTTTTAACATACATAAACCAGTGAAATATTATCACAAGAAAAAAGTAATTTTCAGTATTTTGGAAAGTGGAATAAGTTTGACAGATTTGACATCTTTTCCTGACTTTGTTATGGCATTGGAAGTACATCATTTGACAGGGAGAGGAAATTAGCCTTGAAGTCATGTACTAGTTATGCTTTTTTAAAGTATTTTTCTCTTGCTGGCTTTGATTGTATAATCCCAGCAAAAATAAATGTGCTTTTGGTTTTGGGTTTGGGGTTTTTTTAATGCAAGTTTTGTGCTTTAAATTATTTTCAGGCTTATTTTGAAGTGGTGAAAAAACAGGTTCGTAGACAGAATTGGCTGTTTAAACGTCTCCTAAAAGGCCTACAATTTTTGAAAAGCCCTGGCTTTTTTTCTGCTCTTATATATCATTTCTTCTCTATTCAAAATAAATGAATTATCAGAATGCAAGGGAGTCGATATCATTAGCATGTCAATTATTATATTTCATGCAAGTGTAACCTGACTGGAAATGAAAATGAGGGTGGCAGGTTCTGGGTGTGACTCTGCTCTGCCATCCTTGGGCAGGGAAGTTCTCATTTGTCAAAATGTGCACAGCCAGAGAAGGTCAAAGAAAGCCAAAAGCACCTAAGATTTGCAGTAGATGGAGCAAACAGATGATTTGTCTCTCTAGAGAAACAGACTTTTCAGGAAAATTTAATTGTTTTGTTGTTCTCATATACCTGAGTGTTTCCTCAGATGTCCCCAGGATTTTGATGGAAGCCTAAAGTACACTCAAGTGGAAACTCTGTTTGACCAGGAAGGAACTCTGTCTTACTGGATCTCATCAGCCTCATCCAACATATCAAGTTCTTCTTTCTATCTAATTCTTGAAATCTGTGTGTTTCTACAGGGTATTAAGTACAAGAAACTCCCAATGGGACCCCTGGAAGAACTTTAAGAATATATCCAGCTGGAATAAATCAGTGTGAATTTAACTCAATTCACCTTACTGGCATATGAGGAGGATAACATAGGATTTCGGAAGAAATCCTATCCTCTATTTTCCCTAAAAACCAGCAAATAATATTAGTTGGTCCTGTTTAGATTAACCTGACCAAACCAATGCACGTGAAAAGAAAACCATCACTAACTGCTTTAATTCATCTTGGTCATAAATTCAATACCTGGAACGGGTTCTCAGCTGGAAACCCAGGGGACTAAAAACAGTTCCACCATCAAAGAATATGTAGATATTGCCAATGCCATCGGTTGAAAAGGACACTGAAATATCCCTGACCATGTCAATGGAAATCTAACGTGTTTTTCTGAAGTGGGATGCAGTGCATGTCAATAAATAATTATTCCAGAGTTTGCTAAGTACAACTGAGTAGAGCCTGGCCTAAACTTGTATTTGAATATGTGCAATATAACACAGCACACCTGAAAAACCTTTAATGATTCTATCAAAACTGTGTTTTTACCGTGTCCTTCTATTAGCAACAAAAACACAACAAAAAGCCCCTACAAATCCTCTACTTTAACTCTTGTACATGGAGCTGAAGATGGACTCCACCATATTTATGGGAATACAACCTCCCTAATGCTATGAGTAAATGAGAAAAAATGCAAAGGAAATCTATTTTGTTATATAGATCTAGAACTAAAAATCATTTGTGTTTTAAAATCATGTCAGTGAGGTATGCTGTGATATTGATTTTTTTAGCAGAAGACTCTGTTTAATTCAACAGGGAAGTTCTGCTGGAAACAAAAGGCTTCAGCATACCTGCAGTATTTCGGGCCAGCTGTTGTATCTCAGAACTATCCTGGTTATTATAGGCATATCTTGATTCATTTCAGCTGATAATTTGGCTTTTAGAAGCTGATGGAAAGCATTTGTGTGTTCCCCAGAAGGCTGGGAGAACAGAAGCAATGGTATTATTTGGATGTCAGCAGGTAAGACATTGCTGTAGGAGAGCATTTGCTCCTCAACCAAATTACCAGTGAGTGAAAGTTGCCTTTTCCAAAAGCTTCACATAAAGTTGTCACTGTGGCTGCTTGCTTACGTGTTGATTTTATCTGACGTGGGTTTACAAGTCTGCCTGTGATCAGAACAGCACAGGAACATGTGTTCTGCTCCCTGCTTTTCAACTTTATCTGCTGCAAGTACAGTGATGAAAAAAACTGTGACTCGAGTACCTTTAACAGAACTTAACTGAAGCAGAATAAACCAGGAGGCTTAATTTATATCTCCTGTAAGAAAACATTTATTATCAGAATATATGCATGTTGGAGTGCTTAGCTTGGTCTCAGTGCGGAAGAATGTGTGCACTGAAGGAAAATAAAGGGGCTGCCAAACAAGCCAGGCTGTGAGCACGCAGTGTGTGCCGCATGCTGGAGCTAAACCCCACCATGGGCACTCTGCTGGCGCTGCCCACGGCAGAGCAGGAACTGCTTTAGCTCAGGGACTTTGCCAGAGGAAGGTCTGCAGGTTAATCCAACCACACACTGCAATCAAGGAAAATGGGGAGCATGAGGGACACCCCACTTTGCTTCAGAAGACAAAGTAAGGTGCTGTTTGCGAAGGCTAAAATTGAATTGCTTCTCAGGTCTCCAGCACTGGTCATTTTTTATTTTAATTTTTTCTGGTTTTCTCTCCACAGAACTGCTCACGGTCAAGAAGAACCAGTTTGGGGAAACCATCTGACCCACAAATACAGGGGGTAGAATGAAGTGGTCATAGGGGTCCTCTGTGGATATGTAAGTTTTGAGTTCTCTCCAGAGTGTGTTAATTACTGAAACCAGAAATATTTGTTGATATCACAATGTACTGGAAGACATTAATCAAGGTAAAAAGCACCATGATGGTATTTTCAAAATCATACCAATAGTCTTAGTCAAGGCTTGTATCATAATTCACTTTAAAACAGAAAATTCAGTATATTGAAGCTAAGATACATGGAAAATATTAGGATTAATTTCCTACTTCTCCAGTAAAATCTCACAACTGTCCCAGCAGCTTTTTAAGTCACTTCTTCAATGCATTCTGTGATATTACAAGTCACAGTTTGAAAAAGATAGCAAAGTCTTCTCTAGACTAAATGGTTTTACAGTACATGATACAATGATTAGAACCAATTGGCACTTAATTAAGAAGTGTTACTGATTGACTATTGATTCACTATTGGGAGGTTTCACATCTCTGGTTCTTATTTGAATGTTAAATTTCACCCTTGAACAAAGTTATCTGCATGACATATCTCAGACAGAAAACTCTATTTTAATTAAACACAACTAGTCAATATAATGTAATATTAGAATTATTCAACAGCAGCACAGCCCTGCTTCTTTTATATTCTGATTCAAAGAGATGATGCAGATCTCTATTGAGATAACAGATTTTCTGAGCTTCTGAATCCGAGAGAGATAAAAATGAAAAGGAAAAACACAATTTCCAAGATTCATGGTTTGGCAATTTCATTTGACTTTGTCAGTCTATTACCATGACTTTGCTGAATCTAGCACCTTCACTGCTTTAAGGGGTATTTACCCACATGCATCGTTTAAAACAGAACCACAAAAAGTCTCAGCAATTGATGAGTGGGGACTTGGACTTTGAATTAATCTGGGAAGGGATCAAAGCTGCTTCTACTCTCACATGGAACATGAAGGAAGAGTGGTCTGTGCTCTGGTATCTCTCTGTTATTGTCATGGACATAACAGGTATTGATCCTCCGAGCAGAAGCCCCAGAAATACAAATGCTCGCACATTGGAGTGAAAATGATCCTGTTCTTCTTGAACCCATCCATTAAACCCATGTTCCCTTGTCATTCACCCAGCTAAATAAAGGATAACACAATTAAGATAATTATCCCCTGTGTATTCATGGTGTATTTGATGCATGACATGCTTCTTTAGTCACTCTGAAATTACTTTATTTATTGAGAACAACAGTTATAGCGCCAAAACAAATTATAGCCGAGAACCGTTCTTTCCACCAGGGTGAGGGAAAAATTATGCTGGAAGCCAGAAGGGCCCTCTGATTTATTCTGTGCTATGCCTAACAAAATGTTCAGAGTCAAGAAAAAGGACCAAAACCCACCTGGTTTGGAGGTGGTGTTAGTGAGGAGAGAATAGGCAAATTATTCAGAGCTTTCTTACTGTCTGAGATTCCTGCAAGTAGAAGTTAAACTATTTCCCCTTATTTCTGCACATGCAACAAATGCAATTGTAAAATATTCATTTAAATAAATTATAAAATTAAAAACCTCTTCCTTTACACTAGAAAATTCCTCATAAATGGAGCCAGGAAAAAAAATGAGAAATCATTTTAACCGAATAATCCTCCAGCATAAAGTAAAACAGCTCCACTGGTGAAATTGAAAGTTTGGTGGAATGTAAATTTGTCTGAAAAGCAAGGAGGGAGGTGTCTTATACTCACTGCAGCATCATGTGCTGCTTTAGCAAGTGAAGTGCCAGATTTGGACCTGATCCTCTACAAGGCAACCAAGCATAATTTGCCCAATTTAATAGAACACTCACACTCTTGTATTTTACAAGCTCACTAATAATCCTTCTGAAGTCAGAGGATCTGCCCATGCAGTGAATATTTAACAGCAAGTGAGGCACTCAGGCACATATTTAACATTAAATACAATCTACAAAGGCCTGCTCATGAGCCTGGGTGTTCTGGTAAATTAAATGATGGATTAAGCACTCATCCCAAGCCAAGTATCCAGCCTTCCAGTTTTATTGTCTCATTCTCTCACAGACACTCATTTATGAAAACAAAGGTGAGTCTCTGTTCAGTTTGGTTAGCTGCACATCCTGTCATCATTACTTGGCTTTCCAAACCATAGCATGGTTTCCCTTATTTAAAAAGTATTGTTTCTGCCATGGGATGGTTCCACAATTAAGATATTTTTCCATTTTATTTATTCCATTTCAAACCCCACACACTTTGCAATTTTCTATTGGATTTCACGGGATATTCATGAAAACAAACAACATTAACTAGGTCATCTTTACATATTGCTTTATTGAAGATCCTGCTTTCTTTGGCATCAGGTTGGCTACCAAATTATTTCAAGAAAAGCTTTGGCAGAAAAGCTTTTTTTTCATCATGTATCAGATGAATGCCTGACAGAAATCAAAATAGTACCAGCCCTATGTCTGAAGGTCACTAATAAACTTTCTCTTAATCCTATATTCTAAAATCACTGTTGAGAAATTCTTTTTCTCTCTCCTATCACTTAAAACAAAACCTATATTTTGATAAAAAATATCACCTTCACTCTTCCTCAATGCTTTCCTTGTCTTTGATCTTTGAGGAGCCCTGAAACAATAATTTGCCTGGAAATACTTTTTCCCCAAGGATAAAGTGTAAATTTATTTTTCTGTCTGCGTTATATTCAATAACACAAACAGAAGTCAAGAATAGATGTTACTTCTGTACATGTTGTTTTTGAAATTCGAACATGTAAGACCCAAAATATGCATCTTAATCCAAGATGAAAGAGCAATTGCTACCTAGAGAAAGACAACAATTTACAGAACAATTACTTGACAACAGTATCTGAAATACTTCAGTAAAGGCCTGACTGAAAAGCCTCTGAAGTCAAAGGGAATTCCTTCCATTATTCCAAGCAGAATTTAAGCAAGGTCTTTGTTTTCTGGAGGATGTTTATTCATCACATGTAGCGATGAATAAATGCAAATAAAATGCTCTCATAATAAGCTGCTCAGTGCTTACAGGAAAGAGTGTCCTGACTTCAACCAGCCCGGGGGGGAAAACACATCCCAACCTGGCACAGGGAGAGGGGAGAGGTGTTCTGGACACGGCTACAGTGGCATCACTCTTTGGCACAGGGAGCAGCAGTGATGTTTTCAATAGCCCTGATGGCATCTGGAATATTGCACTGCCCCGCAGAAAAGCATTGACAAGTCACTGGAGTGAAGTACAAATAATCAAAGGGCGAGAAATATTGATCTGAGGTAATGACAGAGAGAGCCGGACCTATCCAGCCGGGCTAAGGGAAAACAAAAGGTGGGACCTGAGAGCTCTGTGCAAACACAGGAAAAGGGCAGCTTTCAGGAGGAGAAAGGAATTATTTAGGGACTTTCACAGAAGAATCAGCAGCAGTAATGGGAAAAAGGGGGAGGTGGCACCCTCATCTCATTCCTTGCAAAAACAAATCTACTCGCTTTGAATAACAGAAGTTTGTGCACTGAGAATTCAGGGGGAAACTTGGTAGTAACTCACAAATAAGTGACCCAGAACCGATTGGGCACACACAGAGCTGTCCTGTGGCTTATTCTGTGCTTGCAAAATCCACTTGACTCTGTAATTAGGCTGAGAACCCTTCCAGGCAAGGCACAGAGCAGTGGAGTCTCTATCTTAACTGTTGTTCTGGTTATAAATAATACACTAAGCTGGTTAACAACAGACTTAACTTGTTAGAAAGCTTTAGGCTGGGAGCCTGTAAGTGCAGTGGAGTTTGGGCTGTAAATAAATGTTAACTCCAACACAGCGGAGCTGAAACATTAGGGATGTTGTAAGGAGAAAGTCTAATTTGGGGAGGTTTTGAAATCTATGTGAACATCTGTTTTATTACTGTCCTGGCAATCTGTAAACCCTCCAGTTCAGAAAATTCCCTTGCAGCAAGAACAGTAGTGGAAGAAAATCAACAAAAAGAATTCCCCAAATTGCCTTCTTCAAGAAAACCAACATCTTTCTTCGTATTTTTGAAGTATGAGTAGAATTTAGGTTATGAAATCAAAGCAATATAATACAGTAGGAACTAAATTTTCCAGCACTCATTCGTAGCACTTGATACAATATCTAAGGCATATATTTTAAAATACTGCAAAAGAGAAAGATCATATGAACTGAATATAAACAATATTAATACAGTAAATAACACCAGAATCACAATGCAGGAAATGTCTCTTTTCCCATTGCACTCCAAAACTCCATTATGATGATGTGAATATTCTCATTTCTGCCTTGCTTTTAGCTCTCTGCGGTGACAGATGGGCTTTAGACCTGAGTTCTGGGACTTACATTAGGCAAAGAACTTGTCAGATGGAATATTTATACTTTTTCTAGTTCCTGAAATATTTCAGAACTTGTTTATTTTCAAACAAGAAGAAATAAAGTGTAAACTCATAGCTCGGGGATGTGAGGGAAGTATTTTAAACAAAAAGAAATAAAGTGTAAACTCATAGCTCGGGGATGTGAGGGAAGTATTTTAAAGACATATTTACAAAAATTCAGATTTCTTGGATTTCAAATTCCGTGCTCTGGATGTCATAGGACCTAGTCATAAGTCCATTTAAAGAAACCACAGAACTATTAAGATTGCAAATTCCACATCAACAAGAGAACAGCATCCACTGTCTAAAGACAGTAATATTCAAATAAATCCAAAATGGAACTGTGAGTTTTTAGTTTGAGTTGAGTGAGAACAAGTGAAATCAAACTTTCCAGCTCTGGGTGAGACACGAACCATTCCTTTTTGAGGTTCATCTTCTTGTTTAATGTGACGATGCAAAAAAAACCCCTCAGACCAAAACAGAAACTTCAGTGAATATACAGATTTTTTCCTTTGAGTGACTAATCCAAATTTAAAAGAATACAAATAACAATCCCATGTCTCCTTCATACACTGCAAATCCTTGCCGGCCTCCTGGGGCACATGACTGTACTCAGGAGCCCTACAGGCATATATCATGTTTATTTGTGTCCTCAATAAAATGCAGAAAAATAGAAAACACCTACAAGTCCTCTCTATCCCCTTCACCATTATCCCTTGTATTTCCACAAGGCCCAAGTAAATAGCTTGAGTTCTCTGGCATAATTCACCTCACTAACACTTATTTACATCATAAATCCCAGCTCATGTTTTTAGTGGGATAATTAAATACAGAAAGAGGAAAAAAAACTCTAGTCCAAGCAGTCAAGTGTTTTCTGCAACCTGAACATGGTCCTTGGCCAGGGCACAAAATAAAGAGCCCAAACAAACAGAGATGATGTCCAAGCTCAGCTGCTCAGCCGTGTGCTGTGCTCAGACCTGGTGTGTTCCATGGAACGAGCTCGGTGTTTTACCTGTAATGCATAAACCCTACATACTTCATCTTGAAAGCTTATTTTCTTGAAGCATGAGGTTTAGTCCTAAAAAAAGGACTGTGTTTAATTGCACTACAATGGAAGGATTTGAAGCAAAGCTCTGAATAATGGAACTTTATCCTCCTGCAAACAAGAGAGCTGACACAATGTATTCAATATTATAAATCCTGCTGTGCTGCCGAACTTATAATAAGGCATTCTTAGAGGAAAGTCTAATGATGGGGAAAAAATACACTTTTTTTCCTCACATACGATCATAAATTTTCTCAGAATCACATCTAAACAGTAAGGTACTACCTACAGGAAAATGAATTACCATAAAGCTGTTATGTTGGGTTTGGGTGGGGCTTTTTTTTGTAACCTGTTACAGATTATTCTTTTTTCCTGAATACTGCATTAAATGTAGGTATTAGGGCAGAGCTTTTAACACAAGCAGTTTGAAACGTGTGGAAAACAGCTTTGGTGAAAGATTCCTCTCAGACTCCTGCCTGTTGGATTTGTTTAAATGCCTCAAATAAATCCATATCTGGTTAACTCTGAAGTCTGCAAGTACATAATGATACTTTGTTTCACAGTTTTGAAGGTTAAGCTGTATCTGCCAGGAATAAGCCCAGTGCATTAAGACATCAAGAGATTCAGAGAAAGTTTCCTATTTCCCTTTCTAGATACGAGAGTGTGTCTTGGTTTCTCTGAGGGGGAGAAGAAACCCCTTGCTTCCTTTTTTTAGGTATAAAGGCCTTTGGACACTGATCCAATTCTTAGTAGTGGAACAGCTGAGCAAGAAGCAAGTGCTCCAAGGCAACAGAAAATGAGCTCTTTCCTCATTGTTTTTACCTTGTGGAACACAGAATATCCCTTTTTCTCACCATCTAGGACAAGATAAACACAACGATTTGCAGAATGCTCACAAATATTCCTAGGGATTACTAAATCCCTCACCTTCAGTTTACCATTTAATTACATACAAAAAGTGTTTATTGATTAATGTAGTTCTCTGTTATGAGCCATTAATTGATGTGACTACTCCAGCTAGGGTTTAGCATGCATGAAAACATCCCCCTGCACTGAGGCACAGAGACAATTACTGCTTCAGGTAGGTCCACGTGGAGGTTAAGCTGACTTTGTTGTACCTTATGCTACTGTTGTCAGGCCATGGAATTGCACAACCAATGCTGTTTCCAGATAAAATGGAATTCATGAGAGCATGAGGCTTTCCAAACATGTGTTGTACAGAAATCCTCCATTCATCACTAAAAGCTACACAGCAGATATCTCATGCCACAGCAGGAGTTAGATACTGTGCACGGAGATAAAGAGGATTGGGCAGGCTCACCACTGGGGAAAAAGGTGAGCACTGTCAGTGCTTCCCTGAGCTCTAATAGGCAAATTATCCTCTGCTCTAATGACAGTAATGAATTAAATCACGGTTCGGTAATGAATTGCTCCCTTCTAGGTCTAAGGGATAAATCATACTTCATACTTCATCCCAGTGCCACAGACATTCACATCCAGGCTTGCAGGGCTCAGCAGCTTGAAGGTGCAGAGCTAAACACAGCTGGGGTACTTGTTTCATGCTGTGCAGTTTGCTTTTTTCATGGGGCTGCTCCAATTCCAAGCCATGCATGGGCAGCAAGGCTGGACCTGCTGCCCAGTTACGGTGCAGAGCTTTTACCGGTCTGACACTGACAGACACAGAAAACCTTGTTTTGTCTGGTGACCTTCCAAACAAGACATGGGACAGATCAAATTTAAAGTAATAGCTGTGAAAACAATAACTTCCATTTTTTGAGTGCATTTTGTCAGAGATGACTCTGTGCAAGACATCACGGTAAGAGGATCGTGACACAACCAGCAGATTCCTATTACGCAGTCCTGAGGAATCACTTTTTTCTTGACTTCAAAGAATTCAGCTGGACTTTTGCCATATTTTCCAAGGGAACAGGATTAGAGTCCTAGAAACACAACTGCAGATGAAAGCCTGTGTAGGAATTATCCAAGATGTCTAAAATGAGAGAACAAGAGCTTCGGTCAATGCAATGCCACCACTTTATGATGGTTAGGGACATGCCTTACAAAGAACATGTTTTGGTTGGGCTTTATGGGCGAGGATGTGTGTGAAATGAGTTCATCATGATAGAAGGGCAAAATTAATTCAAGAATGACTAATTCTGTCCTGAGCCTTTGTATGGGCAGAAATAAAAATACTGAATAAAAAGCATAAAACATTTTAAGAAAACTTTCTGATCCTGATTCTTTTGTGAGAGAGAGCCTCAAACCAGTATTTCAATCACAAAAGAAAATATTAATAATTACAAAAAAGAAACACGATTCTGAATAATGCATTAGAGCAAATTATCATAAAGTGTAACTTTACTGATTGGAGTAGTTACAAACAGTTTGTATTTCAGGGTCATATGTTTCACTTATACCATCTTAACAATATCAGGGGTTTGGGCTTTTTTTTTCCTACCAAAAAAATGTACAGTTTCTCCATGAAAAAAAGGAACTGAATAAGGTGTTAAATATCACAAATTTGTGGGTTTTTGCAATAATCCCACTAATACTGTGTTGGTTCCATGACACATTGGACTGTTAATTCTATAATTATATGGTTTAAACTGCACGGGTAAACAAAAGCTATAGTCATGACACAACTCTATGCCATGTTATTATTGCAAAACAGCAAGTCAAACATTTAACTCCTAAATGAAAAATCTGTGTATCAATCAGATTGGGTATTAAAGGAAGCAGCAGCATCAGAAGGATCAAAGGATTTATTGAAATCATAACCAGATTGATAAACTGTTTGTTCTGCTACCACAAAGCATTCATGTCGGATACATTTAACTCTGACATTTTAGATAAACACAGAGATAAGAAACAGACCTCGTTTTGTATAAAAGTACCTTTTACCTTAATCTCACTTCAGGAGCTGATACAGGAGACAAAAGAGCACCGGTCTATAATGTATTCCTTTCGAGCAGTTTTTAATTTGGAGATCTGGAATTGAATGCCTGTGGATAGACACTTGGGAAGCGTTTCCACAGGAAGATAAGGAAATAGCTGCACTTCACAAAGGGGTTTGTGAGATGCTGTCGGGAAACTTTTGAAGCACTGGTGTGATAAAGGTGAAGGCTCCTGTGGAGTAGATCTCAGCCACCTTCCATGTGCTAATCTTGTTATAAAGGATTGCTCTAATAAAAAAAGACTAAATAAAAAGCCAGACAAAACCCAGCTTTCTAAAGTTCAAAACAGGCTTCTTTGTCATTATAGTCCAATGAGAAATACCGAATCCTTCTGTAACATAATCAAGAAGAAAGCCTTCAATAATGAAATGAGGCTATGAAGAAGTGTTGTAAGCATGTCCGTCTCAAAGAGATCAATGCCACAAAAATCTACTCCTTTATGGACCTGAAGCAGAAAAGTCTTCTAGCACCAAAAACTTTGCTTCCTGTAGCTTTCCAGCTTTGCCTTGGCTTTCTCATTTCTCGTGGACAAGAGAAGTCAGTAGATTGTAGGAAGAAGCATCAGAAAAACGTACTGAAGTATTAAAACAGATGCTGCTTCAAAACTAAAATCAAACCCCACCAAATCCGGCTTCTTTCACATTAGCCACTTTCAAAAGAATATCTGATTACATTTTAAAATTCTGCTGCTCCATCGTAGCAGTTTTGAAACATTTATAAGCTCAGCCTCTGTGTGTTCTAATCCCAGCGGCTGGCGTAACAACGGCCTGAGGATCCGAGGTTGTCAGGAACAACAAATTGCCGACAAGAAACACATCCTGTAAAACACTGCCTGGGTAGTTCATTTAAATTTGAATCTGTATCTCTGTTGTTGGCACATAGCATTAGTCATGACTTAAACCATTAGTAACAGAATGCTTTCCCCTACCTAACACCCAGTGCAACAACAAATGCCGCTGCCATATCAGCAGAGAGCAGGCTTTTTATCAGTTTATTTTAAAACGCTAGTTATTTGTAAAAATAAAATAAAATCACAAAAACCAAATGGAGTGTGCAGCAATCCTCAAGTGGTTATCTAGCTCCTGGAGCAACAACAGAAACCAGAGTAGTAGAGGTGCTCCTGTTGCAATGATTTTCGTGCCAGCATACTTGGCATGGTGCAGGAACATCAGGACATGATAAACTACAAAGTGTTTCGTAATGGGGTGGTTTGCATTAAAAGGGAAAACCACGGAGGCTTGCTGGGTGTAGGCCACAGAAGGCAGCTTTTACTGTCTTGGGGCAGCATGATTTATGGTGCTCCAGCACACACCAGTTTATATCTGCTCTAGCAGCTGTGTCTAAGAAGCTTAATGTCCCTTTTGCCAAGAAGAAAGCACCCACCAGCCAGTGGTGCAGCCAGCAGGGGCCTGCTGTGCTCATACCCACAAGAAACTTCTGCAAACCACCTTAAAACACTGGGAGAACCCACTCTCCTAGGGAGACTCAAAAAAACCCAACCAAAATGGACAGAAATGCAGGTTTTTCTGCTTAATTCTGGCTTATAAAACTCTTCAACAGGGGTTGGGTTGAATGTCCCTCCACAGATGGATGGGTCATCTCTGAAGATGATGGGTGTGGATCTCAGGAAGGCTAAAATCACTCTCTGATGGTACTCATGTTTTCTCCATCGATATCACAACCGCTTACAGTGCCCTGGTGCATCACACTTTGGTATCCCAAATAAATTCTAGAGAAAGCTGGGATGAATGTATGCATCTGTACACTTCTTTTATTAATTCTTTATTTCCCCCGTACCAATGGCTAAAGTCTCACGCTGTCAGGTGCAGAGAGAGAATTAGGAGCACATGGGAAGCTTGTGTCTCAACCAGGGGACATTCAAGACCTTTGCAAAAAATATAAACATGCCCAATTTATCACAATTTTAGTGCCTGTGATGTAATGTCTTACAAAGGGATGCAATATAATCTCTGACAAGGCAGCCTACCCCACACAGTGCTGATCCTAAAAGGGCATTAATACAAAGCCCTTTCATGAGGATGAGTTGGATTTAAATGAGAAAACCACAATGACACATTTTTAATGGCAAACCCACAACTTTCAGTGTCATCAGGGGCTGAACATACTCTGCATTTGTAACATCTTTCACCCTTTTAAGCAAGTACTTCAGAGTTTGGTCCCTGGGCAGTAACAAGCCCAATGATTTGAGGTTCATAACAATTCTCCACTCAGAAAGTGATGACTGCCTACGTTTGTTGATGTCACAGAGATAAACTCTTCAAAGCAAACTTGTTATTCTTCTACCCAAAGAAAAAGCTAAATGTTACAGAAGTTGGAGTTATGTTTTTCCTCCTCTCCCTTTGTCTTTTGCTGCTCTTGGAACGCATTTCACCCAATCCAATTGCTCCATCTCTGCCTTACAAAACTCCAAACATGCTGCTTTGACAGGGGAGCCACGCAGCTTGTCAGGGTTTTACCATCCCTGAAGGGAACTGTTTAGCTCAGATAAACTCCCTGTGCCTCTCTCCCACTGAGGTCCAGTTTTGGTTTCAGGTTTTCTTTCAAACAAGGCCTTCTCCTTGCAAGCACGGAGCACTGAGAGCCTGAGTGCAACCACGAACATGGCTCTTTCACAATAAATACCTTCTCTGCTCTTTTCTCAAGGTTTCCAGTGGTCACACTTTTGTCTTTTCGGCTTTCAATAAACAGCTTTGATTTAGCAAAATGCAGTCAGAAAAGGTAATAATATACCAGAAAAACCAAGAGGCATAATGCATAAACAAATCGTTCATAAGGACAGGAATTTTGCCAGTTGTTTGGAATTATTTGGTTATTTAATGGAGATTAATTAAGTTCTACCTGTGCTCAAATATTTACAAGCAAAACAAGTTAAAATAGAGGGGGCAATAATGTATCAAAACTTTGATTCTTTGGGCTTTAGAGAAAGCAGATATTAGAAGCTGAAAGTATTTTATAAATAAAATTAAGAGTTGATTAAGAATAAAAATTATCTCCTAAAATCTGTTGAACGGTAACAAGCAAAAGGGTGTTAGTAAACAAATAGCAAATTTGATCACAACAGGCCTGTTAATTTGGAATGGACTCAAATAAACAGCCAAATTCACACATATTCTCAGGCTGAATTTTCTTTTAAGTGTCCTGAGATTTTTGTTAATTGCTCTGCAAGCAATGTATGTGTCCCCTTAGGTTTTTCATGTACTTCCTACTCTGTTTATTAGAGAATAATTACCAGCTGCCTCTTACTAGCTTACATTTGGAGCTTTGAAGAAACACACTTTCATATAATATCAAAATGAAAACTGCAACTGTGTCCTCCAAAAGCAGTTGTTATAATTGCTTCAGAAACCTTGATCAATTTAGAATATGTAGCTATGCTTTGAACTAATCAGAGTCAGTCTAAGCAGAAATATTAAAAGTGTGGTTCAGATCTGCAGCAAAGGTGACAGGGACAGAAAACAGAAAAAGCTGCAAGAAAGAAAATCTTCAACTCCATGAAAATGGGATTAAAGAATGAATCTTAAAATAAACATAAAGAGAAAAGATATTAAGCTGTAATCCAACACAAGTGAGCTGAAAAACATGTTGTACCATGTTCATAATCATCTGTTTTGACAAAAACTTGTGGTGGTGACTGTTTAATATGCACAGTGTTTATTCAAACCCTTTTTGCAAATAAAAAAGTAAATCTGTGAATATAATTGCCTGAAGTATACACTGGAAACAGCAATTAAGGAGAAAAAACAAGGTAGGAATGGGTGTTAAAACAAAAATACAACAATCTGAAACTTATGAGCTTGGTTCCCAGTTTTACAATTTCTCCAGATTAGTTCTGCTGCCCCCACACTTAAATATTTTATAGAGACCCATCTGCAGAGGGCTGCACGCGTCACACACTGCTTAATGAGCCCTCATATTCTTTATGGCTCATTGCAGGCTGATCTCCTTCTTCCAGAGAGCTGACTACTGCCCTATGTTACTCTGAAATATGGGACACTGCCCATCTCTGTCTCACAAGTTTCCCAACTTTCCTTACCCTTGAGAATCACTCGAGCCTTTTAATAACTGCACTTTGTCCATGCATTGGCCTTGGAAAGATTTTGCCACAGATTCTCAAGAGATCATTTGCCAAGCCTAAGAAATTCTGCACTCCAGAGCTGCTGGGCTGTCCCTGCTGTCCCAGCCCAGAGGGGAGCCAGCAGCAGATCAGGATTTGATCCTGTGGCCTGGTTGAAGTTTGGCATCTGTTTGTGATACAAGGCCATCTGAATGCCTGGGATATGACAGAACATTTATCATCATCCTACTCCTCCTCCAGAATCCTTGTTCAATTACTGCACGTTGCAGCTGCTTTTCTTCCTTCTATGGCAAGATAGGATTCTGACCCCTAACAAGTTCACCCAGAGATGGCCATTCCCATTTCTCCTGTACCATGAAGGCCAGATTCCCACGTCTCTGCCATAGTTGTCTCTCTTTAGCTTGTACTCACTCTATAACGCTTAACCATCACTGTTTTTATCTTTTCTCAAATTGCTGAGAGAGTGCCCCAGAACCTGTTAGCTGTTCTAATGTGTGAGGTACTCCAGGCAATGCTGTTCCCTTAACTCCTCTTTTCCCTTCAGAAAACAAAGGAAATATCACGCTATTGTCATTCCCTTCCTTTCCAGGTCTAGATGAGAGCCTGATCTAACGGTAGTTCCACTGCTTTTGGAATTTATCAGTTGTCTTGTAATCCAAAACCCTCAAAGGTCCATAAGCCAGCACACGTCGTTTTATCTGTATTTTCAACCCATCCCTGCTCTTCAGTGGGTTGTGCTGGGCTGATTCCTGCCCCTGTGATCCACAGGCAGAAGGCTCTGTTTCTAACACAGAATTCTTTATCAACAAAATACTCGAGAAGTCACCACATGCCGGCCTGGTTTCTCAGTGCTTCCACAGCCTCGCATTGCTTGTTCTCCTGCTGAGTCCCAGGCAGGTCTCCCCTCTGGCTTGTGCCCACCTTCCTCCTCAGCAAAACAGGTGAAAGTCAAAACCACTCATCACCACCAAATTCAACATGGGCTGGAGAAACTATAGACAAATGATGTGCCAAGAAAACCAACTGTGTGAACAGTGAATGTCTTGCTGGTCCAGTCAGAAGCATCTTTTCCAAAACCAATTTCATTATATACAAAACTTCTGGATTAGCACATGTTGCAGTGTTTCCTTTTATTTCCTTCCAGTCCTCTCTCCAGGAGGGTGAGGAGGAAGAGGAACAGTCTCCCTGGACAAACTACCCCTCAAAGTATGGCTTGGAGTAAACAGCCAAAATTATGGTATTCACCCTCCAACTATTTGGTTGCAAAAGATGCCTTTCAGTTGACTGTGCAATGTCAGATTGCCTCACTTGAATTGCAGAGGAGAAATTATACATGACCTTTATCCTTCTGCTCACTGTTCTCTGTCCTGGAGCTTTTCATACAATTTAGCACAATTATTTAGAATGATTTCACAGCAACACAGAGGCACCGTTTTTTCCTGCAACCTTCTAAAAGGCTTCTAAGATATAAATTAATTTCATGGACACTAATTCTGCTGAGCTCTCAGAAGAAAACATAACTAAGAAAGTTCCACTGACAAATAGGATGGAACTGTGCAATTACAGAACATTCTTACAGGGGAAAAGAAGCTGAGTGTTCGTGTAAACTTAACTTTGGCATTTTGCATTTTCATCAGAAGAATTTACTCTTCACTTAATACAGAATTTTCTACCATTTTGGAATCACACATTATTGAAAGAGAAGAACTCAGCACACACTTCTGGGACAGATATCATGTCACATACAAAGAAAATAAAGTGGTTTTGACTGAGCCTGCATCTTATAAAAATACTGAAGCCTCAAGAAATTGCTCACACTGCCCAATAAAGCAAACACAGAGAACATACTATTTTATTTATTTAAACAAAGTCCTCTACTGCTGCCAAATCAGAACCAGTTTTCACCCAAATAAAAACATTTCCTAACAATGAATAATTCTGCGTTTCTGAATTTCAGCTGTCCTCCTACACGCCTTGAACTGTGAGCTGCACAAGATTTGTTTTTACAGAAATAAAACGGGCATTCTTCTTTCTGCTGCATATAGAAATACCTGTTTTCCTTTTTGAGTTGAAAACTGGTTTGCTCTTTTTCAGTTCAGGTCTATTTTCCAAGACAAAATGAAATTCAAACTCAATAAAAATACAGACAACAACTGGTTGTTGCTGTTTCCAACAGCTGAGAAAAATGTCTCAGATATGAGAGATTAAGAAAATTAATAAACTGAATGCAAATGCTTGGGCAACCTCCACTGTACATACCCCTATTTTTCCACCTATATTAAGTCCATTAAGGTACATTAACTTCAATAATTGCAGATTCTAATCATAAATCATTTAGGAATACTTTACAGAATTGTTTTTCCAGCAAAACTTTAAATGCTGATGTTTGGTTTGGGGTTTTTTTAAGCTTAATACAATTGAAAAACTCCAGAGGGGCAGGGACATTTATCATGATCTGAAATTTAGAAATGTGCAATTTAGGATTCTCATAAGTGCAATAAACATCCCAATACATGAGGAAGACAGAGGAAAGTAATTTACTCTTCTAGAGAGGAAAGTAATTCTTGAAAGTTTTGTAGTATCCATAAAATAAAATTTCCTAAAATACGGTAATAATTTTTGCAACTCACTAACTTTTAGTGAGGATAAATGATGAAATAATTAAGCTGGTGCATAAGAGATTGTATTGATAGGAAAAAACCCTCTGGATTAAAAACACATCTTTGAGCTTCTACTAAGTCTAATTTTTCTCCCTCCAAATGTCCAGCACTCTCAATATCGCCCTTTAGAACAGAACTCAGTTTTAGCCTGACAGATAACTACTACTGTTTCTTCGACATAAAAGAAAAATGGATAAAAACATTCTTGGTGGCTTTGAAATTTTGTTACATGTTCCATGTCAGCAGTTCTTCCCTGTGTGCTTTGAAATAAAGTGCCAATTTAGACAGAAAAACCTTACAAAATCCTTGCCTTGGGTTCTGCTGACCTCGAGTCTGTATCTCCCTGCTCAGAGGTGCCCAGAGTTACCACAGATGGCAAACACCTCATAAAACAAGTGGACATTTTGAAACTTGATTTAGTTTTCCTGAGCTTCGAAAGGAAGTGAGAAAAAGAAATACTGAACATTTCACTCATCAGTTTGCAAACATGCACCAAATGGGGGCTCTGATTAAAAAAGTCAGAGCAGCAAGAGCAGTTTATCTTGTACAAGATTTCCAAGAGCACATTATCAGAAAAAAACTTGTACACCCTGAATTTAAAAAGAACCCTCAGATACAAACAATGCAGGCAGACACAGAAAATTACTTTCATTCACAGGGATCCCAAATTAAACACTGGCTTAGATGCTGCTGAATTTATAAAGTGTAATGATAGAGAGTCCTCCAGGAAAAAGATTGACTTTTGAGAACTGCAGAACAGACTCATGAACGGGTAAAGGGCACTCAAACTTTGTCCACTTGCAATGGCTGATCCAGCAGGTTTGGTCAGCATATTCAGCTATTGACAGAGCGAGAATTACACAGTGTTTAACTGTGTTCATTGCACTGGTTCTGTACTGCAGCTAATTCAGACTGAGGAGCCTTAACCTTAACAAATACAGATCAGCTTTTAAAAATTGCTACAAGCTTTTGAACTTACTCATTACATGGGTCAGGGCCTGCTGTGCACACACCACAGCCCAGGCAGGTTCAGTTGGCCAAGACTACCCACACACTAAATATCCTTACCAGGCAGGGACAACGGCCTTGCTCATCTTCTGAAGCTCTGATTGCTCAGAGCATCAATATTGCTGATCCTCACATGAGCAACCTGCCAGAAACATGCCTGGCATGTGCTGGCATTGCCATATGTGTTCAAATCTACTGCCAGGCACACGAATAGCTCTGACCTGAAACGTTGCTGATCAAAGTGATCAGTTTGGTCTCACTAGCGGCTGCTACGGAATCCCCAAAACTACAACTCCAAGGTGATTAAATAATGCTGAGATGCTTCATTTGGATGTTCAAAGAGCTTGCTCAGGAGTCTTGGGCAGTTTGAGGGCTGTAAATATGAAAAGGGCTCTGGAGAACAAATTTCAAATGAGTTCTTCTCCAGACACACCAAGCTGGAAGAGAGGCTGGGAGCCTTTGTAAGGCAGCAGCCCAAGACAGGGGCCCATTTTCAAAGGAAGGGATTCAACATCTCCTGCTGACTACAGTGGCAAAGCACGGCTGTTAATTAGCATTGGCTGGAGGAAGGAACACAGAATATTCTAAACATGACTTTGGTCTAAGTCTTCAAACACTGAGTGATTCATATCCAGCAATATATTTCACACAACATTTGTCCATTACTGATAAATTAATGTTTTCTGCTGCAGAGCCTGGTGGGTTTTTGTTAATAGACACCAACAAGAATAGTAATTAAAGGATGCACTGATGGGTACTCATTACAAACAAAATGTTCCCTTTGATCCTCCAGGTTGAAAGGCCTTCTGAAAAACCTTTATCTCGAGAGGAGATAAACACAATGTTTGAGAACCTTTTGACTTCTCTGCTATCAGCCTTGAAACTTTTTTTATTCGTTTTTTTAATGTTTCCCTGTGTAATTAGTAGCACCGAAGTAGAAGCTGATTGACAAGCTACCAGCAGCTGTTTATACAGTGGGAAAACCAGAAAATTATAACAGTGTGAGATGTTTACTTAACTCCCTATTCAAACACAACTCATCTCACATCGCTGTGCTGCCTCAGAGCCCCTTGCTGATGGTGTGGCAGTGAAAGATTCATGGAGCCCTCAGGGAGCAAATCCCCTCCACGCTGGCTCTGCACGGGGCATTCCAGCAGACTCACATCAAGGACTAGGTGTGGAATTCCTGTCAGCCTCCACAAGTGCCAAGGCCTAGGCAGCTGTTCCTTATTGTAACCACCACAGAGTCCAACATGGCACTGAGTTTCACTGGGATCAAACTTCAAAACTGGTGTCTGACGAAGCAGCTGCATCAAACTTGTAAAGGCTTATATCCCTCCCCTCACAGTACGCTAAAGCAGCTAAAGTTTTGTCATCTCCAGGCCAAAAAGCAAAGCCTTCTTCTCTTAAACAGAGCTTCTTAAAGCTCAAAAATGTTTTAGTTCTGTTTTTCTGTGCCCACCACATTTAGCAAACAGTCAAATGAAAGGAAGTTTCCTCTCTTTTTCGGCATGCGTGAGAAAAATGAAAAAAACTCAACCATGTTCTCCGAGTGGATAAACTGGTAGAAAAGGCTTTAGAAAAACAGCCCTAGGAATTAAGTCCTATTTCTCCAGCAAATATCTGGAACACAACTGGAAATGACTCAGCACCTTCAGGTATTTAATAACTCGCAAGTGTGAGTTTAATCAATCCCAGAACACACTTGTAAAGAAAGAAGTTCTGATTCCACATCTCTGAGTTGGACAGAGGTGAATACCTGTGCGCAGATCACCAAAAGTACTTTAACACCTTTCAGGGATCTTTGCTGAAATAACTACTCGCATGAAATCTGAACTTCTGGGGAGTAAATAAAAATCGTCTTAGTTCTGAGCAAATGCCTGGTCTCCAGGCTGATATTTGTTCCTCAATTTTTAGTGCTCTGACCATGATGAGGGTAGGCAAGGACCCTGCTTATCTTTCTCTGCAGTTCTGCTCATTTTTGCTATTGAACAACAGCTTTTGGTCATTGGGATTTTGATCCAACTCATGAAAACTCAGTAGGCTACAACGTTCCAAAATGTTATCTTGTATTTGATCTAGCTCCGTGTTTTACGTTTTCAAGAAGAGCATGACTGAATACAGGGGGAAAAAATTCTATGCCTATCAGAACAGCAACAGCAGACGAAAGCAAAATAGATTATTTTCACTTCATTTCTCCCACTGTTTAATAGCTTGACTTTTGCATACCAGCATTCCACAGGTATAATGCAAAGACAGCTACAGCATAATGTGTTTTCCTTTAAAAGGTCATCACTATGTTAGCAGCATTTGATGCGTTGTGACCAGAGCACACACTTTTAAAGATAAGAGCCTATCTAATATTTTTCTTTAATTTATTGGCGTCAAGAAACTCTATTTAATTTCTGCTTTCAGAAGAACATCTGCAAGTGATTGGCATAACTCAGGGGACCTTTGCAGCTGCAGCTTTCTCCAAGAGCAGAGCAAAAAGCCATGTTTGTCAATATGCCTGAGTAGGATTAAAAAAGAACAAAAAGAAATAAAAAATAAAAACCCCCCAAACTACAAAACAGCTAATTATTGGAAGTAAATGTTTCATGATCTGTGTATGGCACCCAGAGCTGAATAGATCATTAGCTAAACTTCCAGTCAGCATTCCACACAAGCATATGTTTTCGTCATAAGTGCTTGCATAAGTTTGCCAGCAGCCTCAGTGACTTAACTAGAAGTACTTACGTACATTTTGCAATAAGCAGGGCCAAGAAAAAGCAATGATTTTTTTAGGATCTTAACTCTGTAATCATATGCATTTCCAACAGTCCTAAGCACCTTTTTCCAGCTCTTATTGCTCTTAAATTTTCCCTCCATGTTGAATGCTCAAGGAAAAATTGCTCCATCTGGTAACTGCTGTCAAGAGCTGCGTCCGAACCCTCAGTGCCATTTAGTGCAGCTCCCTCTGTTTTCCATTTGTGCTTCCTTGTGGCAGCCTAGTTGCACTTCCAGCTCTGCCTCGAGGGGTCAAGGATCATGCACAGGGGACAGTTTGCATGCAGCCATCCTGGTATTGAGAGTAAGAGAATTTAAATGTTTGGGTATGGGCAGTTCAGACCCACTGGCTCAGGTGCCGTCGAGCAGTGCCAGGCACGCTCCGTTTGCCACCACAATAAATGTGGCTGCAGAGCATTAATGAGCACCACGGGCAAGACTTCATGAATTCCTGTTTCCTCTCCTCACAGTGTACACACTGTGCTGGGTGAATGCTGCCTGTGAATTAGCTGACAGCTGAAGATCAATATACAGTGCAACCAGCTAAATAAAAGCAATTCCAGGTAGAAAACACTGCAAAGATCCTGAGGGAGCCCATAAAGGAATAAGCCAGCAGATGCTGACAGTGACTCCATCCAGCTCAGATCTGACCCAGAACTATTTTGGCATGAGGGGCTCAAAATGATCATCTGAGTATAGAGGTCCCTTCAGCATTAGGTTCCCAGCTTGGCAGCAACAGCCTGTGCACAGGACAAAGTGCCCCCAAACAGCTCTGAGAAATGTCATTACCCAAAACTCCAAAGCCTCCAGTGCCCTATTCATGTTTATCTTCCAAGAACATATTGAATTATTTTAATATTTTCAACATTTTATGAAGTACTGTAAAGCCAGGAGAACTTACCAATCTCCATTTATTTCCAGCAGTGGTCTACTAACATTCTCACTAACTGAAAATAGATGTAGGAAGATATTCCCTGCCTCAGAGGTCATATTACTTCTGGCAGTTAGAACTATTTACCAGCTACAGGATGCTGCTGTATGTGGTGTAAATAGGATGCAATTTCAATAATGGACCTCCCTTCTCTATTACACCTCAAACAGGCTGTTTCGAGACAGGTTCTGCATCTCACAATTTTAGAACAAGAGGGACATGCTGATTGCTGAAACCTTCTGGTCAGAGCTGTTTGTTTGCTTATTTCTGCTCTGTAGGTGGGCTGGTGCTGGAGTGTTTGAGCTCAAGGAAGCAGGTGGGTGGCAGGGACCTTGCTTTCCCACTGCACCAATCTCCAAAGACAGAAATAAACAGAAAAGAAATAAGTGCGGCTCACAAAAGGTGTTGAAGCACATCAAATGAGTTCAAAAGCCTCCTGGAGGTAGAGCCTTCCCGAATAGAGAAGTTACAGTACTAAAGGTGCAATATTAATTAAGCATATGTAATAGTATCTGCTGGAAAACGCTTAAACAGATCCTGGCTTGTCCTGAAATTCTCCAGATGCAGCCATGGATGAAGACCGGGTAAGAAGGGACGAACTTTTGAATTTCTATCTTAGGAAGGAATTTAAAAAATAAAGAAATAAAAACTACTTTAGTGGTATAGCACATAAGGCATATGGTAAGAGAG
This sequence comes from Ifrita kowaldi, assembly GCA_013398055.1. Taxonomy (NCBI): domain Eukaryota; kingdom Metazoa; phylum Chordata; class Aves; order Passeriformes; family Cinclosomatidae; genus Ifrita; species Ifrita kowaldi. Next base: position 393,157 of record VZRS01014563.1, read on the forward strand.
AAGAACTTTCCCCAGAGCTTTATTGCACCATTAATTGCACGCCTCCAAAGAAATATGATTCCTCTAAATAAAATCAGTAGAGCTGACACAAGGTGCTGAATTTCGTCCTAAAAAGCCCAGCGTCTTCCTCACTGATCCCCTTTTCATAAGCATCATTATAGTGCTAATTATTTTAATTTTTGGTACTGACCAGACTTTGTATGGATTGTGGTCTAAGCTCACAATCTTTCTGTTGCTATCCAGCCCTTCTGGGGCTGCTGGCTGCTCACAGGTACAGCTGGACAGGGACTTGAAAGGCACCAGGATGCTTTCAAACCACAGAGCAGAGTCAAGGGAACTAAATGCATTATACGTGGAATGAGTAAATAAATCCCAAGAAATGGAATTAAGATGAGCATTAACCAGGAGAGGGTTGAGCACGGTCCATGCATGGCCCAGTTCATAGGAATCTTGCTAATTGCCTTTCAGAGACCACTTTATCCTATTAAGATTATCCTCAGGAGACCCCCAAGGCTTTGGGGCCTGTGGGGAAGACCAAAAAAAAAAAACCTAACCACATTTATCATGTTTAGAAACAAACAGGAATTGATTTTTATTCATCTTATGCAGCAAAACCTCCGTTATCTTCCTCTCCCGGTATTTAATCCTATTTTTCTCCTAGCAGTATAAATAATGAGAAACACCAATTAAGCTCAGGGCAACCTTCTGGGCCAGGAGAGATAAATACCTCGACACCCACTGCAGTGAGCAGCACGTGCCATTTCTCTTGTGCTCAAGAGTTGATGCAGATTACGTGACAGTTTTAGACTCATTGCTGTGGCCGAGCCAGGTATAAATTATGACAGGTCCACATGGATTACAGATGATTTGAAGCAAATCAAAGGTATTAACTTTAATACGGTGCTTTGTCTCTCTTAAATGCCACTCGTACTTTCTGAAAGAGCAACCACTAAAAATCAATGACCAGAGACCCCCTGCATGCTCCAGAGCTGTTAACCCCTGGAATTTCAGCCAAAAGAGCCCATACACCCAGAGCCACAGACCCAGCTTCCACACTCCTCTGTCACACACAGTGTCTGCAGGAGCCCCAGCAACAAAATTTGTAATTGAAAAAAGCCTAAATATTTTTTACTTTCAAAGTCTCTTTTACAAGTGTCTTCCCAAAAGCTCCAGTCAGGGTTCACAGTGCCCTGCATATTGTGAGAACAAGACAGACATTGAGGTGCTTGAGTGTGGCCAAAGGACAGCAGAGCTGAGAAGGGCTTGGAGCCCAGATCTGAGGAGGAGCAGTTGAGGATGTTTTGCCTGCAGAAAAGAAGGCTCAGGGGAGACGTTATTGCTCTCTACAACTCCCTGAAGGGACGTTATAGCCAGGTGGGGCCAATTTCAAAGTTAAAAAGTGATAGGAAAAGAGAAAATGGCCTCAAATTACGCCAGCAGAGGTTTAGATTGGCTATTAGGAAAAATTTCTTCACTGAATGTGTTATTAAGCATTGAAACAGGATTCCCTGGGCAGTGATTGAGTCCCCATCCCTGGAGGTGGCACATGGATTTAGTGATGGGTTGATGGTCGTACTCAATGCTCTTAGAGGGCTTTTCCAACCTAACAGTCCATGATTCTATGCAGCAGGACCACATGCGCAGCACAGCAAGAATGTAAGACTTGAAAGAGATTGAAAATTGAATCAGAATGCTTATTATGCTTTCAATAACACGGCAATAGTTCAAGCCAAGTCTCAGTGAAGTCAACGAGAGTTGTTTCATTGAAATCAAACTATGTGTGATTAGGTCCTCACAAAATTATGTGTAATACCATATTCAAAATTGTGAAGAGTTTCAGGTTGACATCTAAAAGCCCATTTTCCTTCTGGAATTCTGTAATGAAGCTACTGTAAAAGTAGAATCAATACATAATTCAGTATAGTGGAAAGATTATTATAAAGGGTTATTAAATATAGCTCCACAATTGTGGATAAAAAGAATGAAATCCCTCATTGCTTCAATCGTGCTGTACTGACTTCTACCAAACACACTGTTTCAGACAAAAAAGAAGCTGTTCCAGATTTCAAAGTGGAAAAAACAGTAAAAGCAATAACAGCAGGGTTTTTTACAAAAAGGGGGTAGAGAAGGGGGAAAAAAGTTCCTAAATTTCAAGATAAATTTTAGTTTTGTACACTGATGACAACTTATAATTTAGCTTTTTGTGAAGCGTGCCAGGACAAGGCAGGAGAGTGTTTCTTAACTTAGTTTGCCAATTTTCCTTTCAGGCTAGCACTGTTATTGTTAATATCCATCACAATCCTTTGTCTTCCCAACAGGCTGACAGAAATATCCGAGTAAGTGCTGACTCACACACCTCAACACCTCCCTGTCAAAGTTAATCTGAAATTGATTTTACTTTCCAGAGGTAAAACAAAACTGCATGAAGTCAGCTACAAATGGCATTTGCAGATCAGTGTTCAGCACTTTTTATAATTCCTGTAAGATTTCATGACTACACCTCAACAGTGTCCAACAAACCCTTGGAACCTTCAGACCAAAATAGTCAATTATATTTCTATCTTTCTTTGGAGGAAAATCAATGTATATTTTCCCCCTTTTTTTTTTCAGTTCCTGTAATCCTTTTAATTAGGTATTTTTTTAGCACAGAATTGGAAGTGAAGTACACAGAACACTGTTTGCATTCATTACTGTACATCAGGCTTTGCTGAGTTCAGGTTTGCCAGCAGAACTGGCAAAAAACCATCACTGGCTTCAGCATGGCCGAAAAGGAGCTTTGAGACCAGGACAATTTATTAGAAGGAGACGCTGCTAATCAAAAATTCCTCTTTAAAGATAATTTATTCATTCTTGTTTGCTTCCCTTCTTTCAAGGGAAGGTTTCTCTACTTTTCCCCGTCTAAACTCCCCAAAACAAATCCACCTGAGGAAGCACATGCTCACTAAATCCACAGACCTCCTGAAAACCAACCATCAGCAGTGAGTTACCATCTCGAGCTTTGCTCTGAAAAGAGTGAAATTCCAACCATTCCTGTCTCCCCCACAGGAGGGCAGGCCCAGGTAATATCACCTTTGCTTTTGACACCACAGATCTTCCCAGAGCAAACCAGCTTGCAAATAAATCACAGCGTGGCCTTTCCGTAATCTGTTCATGAGCGAGGAGCAGCTGATGCGCAAAGGAAGGAAGATGTGTTCAGTATCCTTCAAGGGCATCCACGTTGCTGTTCTCATTTCAGAGCAACATCCCAGTTATTAATTTCTCTGCAAAATTTCCATTGTCGTTTATCATTAATAACGATCAGTTTAGGGCATTCCAGAGAGGAAACACAGCCTTGTGTTCTACGGAAATCAATTTACTGACACCATTAGAGCTGTGTAAATAATTTATTTTTGGTTCAGCTGCCAAGCAGAAGGTGTTGAGGAGCTCCACCAGAATCAAATTCAGAAGAAAAAAAAATCATTTTCTTACCAAAATATAAACAAAGTAAAAAACTATTCAATGCAAGAGAAAGCATTCCTCTTGACAAAGAAACATTGAACTTTTAGCTAATGGAGGAAAATTAAATAAGGTTCCAGAATTACAAAGCCATATGTTGGAGGGGGAAGACCTCATGTTCTGCACATAACCAGGAGCTCCAGAATCCCACCAGGATCTGGAAGGCTCCAGTTCACCTGCACTGCTTGCTTGAAGCTACTGGAGCATACACTGTCCCCCATACTGTTTACTTTACAGAAAACTCTCCTACACCAGCAAGCCGTGCCAGCCCCCTTTTATTGGAACCATTCCAGCTGTATCCAATTAATTATTGTAAGAAAAAAGGAAAAAAAGCAAACCACAAGAATGACACCCTAGCACAAGACTTGAAAAATCCAGAAAATAAGTCACTTTTTCCTCTACTTTCTGCTGAAAGCAAAGTTTAAATGTTCCTACATACTCTGAAATTGTTACATCCAAATATTCTTGTGCACACATCACAAGAAATTTCCAGTTCCAGCTCCCGGAATAGTTACTAAAATACCTATAAAAAAACTTAATTTGAAATCACTAATGCTTCTCATGGTTTTATCTATTGATTAATTGATTTAAAGCATTAAAAATATACACACTCAGGTGAGGAGGGATTGAAACAACATTTTAAGCACTCAGGATGAATTCTGGAACACTTTATCTTGAGTGAAACTGGTGTTCTCCCACCATTCCTAGACTGGCAAAGCTCTGTTAAACTCTTCAGGTGCTTTCCCAGAGAACAAACTGAAAGCTGAGATTGCCTCTGGGTTCTCAAACCCCCAGCTTTAGCAAGAAGACTTGTCATAGACCTGGCTTCAGAGACCTGTATGAACAGCGAAGTTCAACAGACAGTAATTCTACCACCTTTACCTATAACCTATCACTGTCAATCTGGCTGCCTTCAATCCAGTCTTCAACGTCACTTAGCAAATATTTTTATCTTTGTTAAACCATTAAATCTGTCAGTTCTCCTGAGGGCAGTGCCAGCTGTTGCCCCCAGCCATGCTCAGCAGGAGATCTGCCAGCAGCCCAACTTCCCGAGGCTCTCACCCACGCAGCGCCGGCAGCAGGGGCAGCACCAGCTCTGCACCTATTTCCAGAGCTCGGCCCTAGACAGAGATTTATTATATTTAAGAGGTCATTAAGAGAACATTAAAAAGACCAGTCTGGATTTGTTTGCTCAGTTACCTAAAATCCAGTAGCACTTGCAGACAGGAAGGATGAGAGTTTTGGAACAGGCTTGTGCAGAAAAACCCAATTTCAGCAGGGGCAGCGCTCACCCATGGAAATTGAACTCCTTGCTGTATTTATGGTTCTGAGCATAATCTGCCCAAATCGTCTGTTTCAGCACAGAAAACTCTTGTGCTGTGAAGCTCTCGTGCCTTCCCTTTTACATGGCTGCGTCAGGAACAGCCTCCTCACAGCTCAGCCTGAGCCTTTCCCAAAGGACATTCTGTGTAAGCAAAAACCGGTGCTGAAGAGGAGAGAATTTGGGCCTCTGGTACACGGACATAAAGTTCCATAGAGCTGGAAAGGAACTGAAATTAAGGTGCTACTTAAATACCTTCTAAATCAGGATCTAAAGCACAGGTACAGTGCCAGAAAGAGTTAAGTCAAACATGTCCAGCCCTCATTCACCATTCGAGTAATTTCATTTCAATTAATTATCAGTGCTAACTGTAGTTAATATCAGACAGTTCTGGGAAGTGATGCTGACTTATAAAAACAGCAGTAAGTAGTCAATGCCTAATGTTTTCAGAAGCATTACAATTAATAGATTTATTATGGAAGTGTTAAAGCTTCCATATTTCAGCTTCTTTGAACTTTATTGGAGAAGCTATTAAAGGTAGTGCCTCGAAGAATAAAAGTAAAGTGCCAGAAGTAATAATATCATTTTAAATAAAGTTTCTTATTTTGATTTACAATTGAGAAGCTGCTATTCTATTATGCCAAAAACCTTCTGCCTACCTGCATGAGATCTGACTGATTTCTCAGAAGAAATACCAAATCTTAGAGAACATTCGGAGAGTTGCATTTTCTTATTAATCGGAAGAGTGAACTCATCAGCTCTGTTATTAAAGATAATTTTAGACTCTTTCCTCTGTCACAAATGTAACTTTTAAAAATTTAAATATAATGAACTCTTCAGTTGCAAATTACACTGTGTAGCTCCCACAATACTGCTTTTATTGCTGTAGAAAAATATTTTAAAATCACTATTTCCTATATTTTTTTATGACGCACTTGAGTGGTTCCTCCATGAATACAAACCAGGCTGAATAAAAGTTCTAGCTAGAAGAGCCTTGATTAAAAACAAACATCAAAAAAATCCAAAAAAACCTGAGCAATAGTAACTGGAAAGTCAAACACCAGATCTTAGGCAGCTGAGCTCATGGCCTTTCATTCACCCCAAATGAATCCCTGGAAAGCTCTTGACCACAATATCTAATGGCCACCTTCCTGCCCTCCGTAATATTTGTTTGCATCCAGCATCACCTTTGAACACAAATATAACGTGTTGTGAAACATCACATTAAAAGTTAGGGAAGAAGAGATTTTAGCAGTTGAGGCTTCACCTGGCAGCAAACAGCAAAAGAAAAATGTTTCAGGTCACACAAAGGCAACTTGTAACCTTGGCACTCAGACATCTTCAAATGTTCCTTTTATTATGGGATATTTAAAGTATCCCTATGTTTACAGCTTCAAGTCAGTTTCATTAAAAAGCAAAGGTGACATTTATTAACTGTGCTTATTATCTATTAAATTAACAACAAGAGAAGACCTGGAACACATTATTCATCATCTTTGCATGATGACAGAACTAAAAAATACTCTGAGCTGCCACACCATGACTCAGGGACTATTTTAGCCAGAATTAAACAAAGATACATTTGGGTTTGTGGCCATTGCTGGTGCCTTGGAGCCAGTCCTGCTGCCCCTTTCACAGGTCAGCAGTGCTGTTGCACTGACATTCCCATCCAACATGGGCACAGACTGTTCTGCTCCATTCCTCCTCTACCCCACCTCGTTCTTCTCTGACCCTCAACAGGAGAAAGGTGCCCTTGGCCCAGGGTGCAACCCAACATGGGGGACTGTCACAAACACTCCAGCGAAGAAGAGATTCAGGGGAAATGTGTGGGGACCTGAAGCTTCCTGAATTGGCTTTTCTGGGGAAAGAAACAAGCTGGGTTTTATCCATCAGCATTTCCCATAGGGTTTGTGCAGCATCCTCTGCCCTAAGCCTCACAGCAGCACCCAAAACATGAAAAGACCATGAGAAAGTTCTTCTGCCACCAATGCAGCATTTCTGTACAAGGATCACGAGATGGTTTAGGGAACTGAACACACCAGTATCACACTTCAGTGACCATACCAGCACTTTCTATGCTTTTTCCAAAAGTTAAAATATCATAAGTATGCTGGTTTCATAATTTCTTGAATTCTATCTCCCACTGTATTCTTTTAAACTGGAGCTATGTTTTTGTATAGGTTGGTGTTAATGTTTTGTAAAGGTCAAATTATAGTTGTCTCCCTACTGTTTTATTGTAAGTGTTGAGAGCTGGCGCTGTAATTAAAATTCCAGCTAAATAAAGTCTGCAGGGGTCCTACTTGTCACCAGGCAATTTGGGTTTTTAGCAGACCAGAGCACATTTTGTGTTGCCTCTGGTTCACTGCCACACAAAGGAAGGTAAGCAAAACCGACGTGCCTCAATACATTTACATAAACAGTGTTTCCTATCAGTGTGGCTAGTAGAGAATATAAATATATTTAATTATAGAATACAATATTAAGAAAACTAAAAAATGCACCCATTTTCTACAACCTGCTTTACACTATTTTAGAAAAAGTCCCAAGCAAGACAGCTCAGTTTATAGATAAACCAGGTCCAGCCAGGGCATTCACAGTGTTGTTGATAAGGGAGAAAAGATTCACAATTTGCTCTTCAGTAAAACAAACCTGACTCCTTTGCAGGAGAATGGTCCTGTACATCAAGGAGATTATCACTAACTTCAGCCTAACCGGCTTTTAGGTTCTGGTACTTGCCAGCAAGTGTTTCAAAAGTGTCAGAGATTTACCAGTGCTGGCTCCAACTTCAGGGAGGAATTTCTCTTCTGCTATCGACTACCTGTAAAGCTGCTCCAGGATTGCCTCCATTTTGCTGCCTTATTAAAGGCCCCTCAGTTCTGCTTCAATTCTCTCCACAGTTGAGAGACCAAGGTTGCACTGGGTTTTTTTATTGCCTTTTTTTTTTTTTTTAAAGGAAGTAAAATCAAAGTGAGTATTTTAAGTGGGGAAAAAAAAAAAAACCAACATCTGAGATGGCCATAGGAATCTTTAGGCCTTCCCAGGGCCCCTAGTTTGATTTTATTTTGTTTCAAAAGAATTCCNTGGGGAAAAAAAAAAAAAACCAACATCTGAGATGGCCATAGGAATCTTTAGGCCTTCCCAGGGCCCCTAGTTTGATTTTATTTTGTTTCAAAAGAATTCCTTGGTAAAGGAATTTCAAATTTTGTTAAAGATAATCCCTTTCAGGCAGGGATTCTTATTTGAGCAAATCCTACCCTTTGCCCAGGTTGATATTTTTTCAGGGATTAAAAAAACACAAGACAAACAGTTAATATTCACATCACAGAATATGACATGCAGTTACTCCCCTATCTACAGGTTCACTTGTCTGCCCCAGAAGCAGCAGGTACAAGGCATACAAATATGCACAAAGTCATTCCAGACCGACCAGAGTTTTCAGACTCAATCCATTAAAAGTTACTTTTTCTTTCTCTTCCCTAGAGGAAAAAGTTCAGGTGGATAGGCTGAACAGAGGCAACAAACAAAATCAGAGCATTAGCCTCCAGCTAGAAAAATCCCTCAATCTAAGAAATACCTGAAAGACTTCCTAAGTTTACAGCCAGTGGTACTTATTCTCAAGGCAAGACTGAGAAATTGCATGGCACAGGAAAGCTGTGTAAAAGCAGATGTGTCCATTAAAGCAGACAGACTGCTCTGTCTGAAAAGGACTGATTTAAATAAGCAGAGCGAAAAAAGAACTGCAAGTTGAAGCATGATGATAATTACATTAGAAAAGTTATAATTTGATTTGGATTAACAGAGAGAAATCCTAAAAGCTCAGAATTAATTGTGAACTACATCTACAATTATTTTCAAGAATACTTGCATGCTTTAAGATATCATTAACTTAAATGAGATTCTATGTTTAAAGGAAGATTTAACCTCACATACTCCCATTAATTCTCCCTAAATGTCCACACTGCACTTTGAAATGTAATGGAAAAGGTTAGCTAGCCATGATTCTTTTGAATGGTGCTTTCCTAAGATCCTCAAATTAAAAGTCCTGTCAGAAAGGCAGTCTGTGAAAATACCAAGAAATGTACCACAGAAATGCATTAATGTCTCAGTGTGGGGTGATTTGTGTTGTGTCTCTTTGTCACATACGGACAAAGTTGCCTCCTGACAAAGCTGGGCTGGTGCTGGAGCCTCTCCAGAGTGACCCCAACTCTGACCTGTAACCAGGAATCTCATGTCCCTGCTGCTCATTTCCTCAGGAAGATGACCCTGTTAAAATGTTGTCAACCATAAGCAATCAGTGTCAGATTATTTGCTTGGGTATTTTGCCCTAAGCTAAGACACCTGCATTTTCCTAAAAGAGATTTTGGCCTTCCAACATATTTCTACACCTGCGGAGCAGGAGCTGCCTCATGGTCTGCGTGGGTAATCAGTTCAGGAGTAATAGCTTAGTTAATGTGATTTTTTTGTTCTGAAATTGCCAACTGGAAATGAGCAGAGAAGTCTTCCACTGAAGCACCTGGGGACATTATTAATACAAGGTTTGCACTGCATGGAGCAAGAGACCCAACCTGCTAATCCCGAGCAGTTGGCCATTGATTTAGGTTATTAGAAGAACAGCTGGCATGTTTCAGCCAACCAAAGCCCACACGTATTTCAAAAAAGTATTAGCTGTGAAACATTATGGCTCTTGGAAAGTCTCCAGAAACAAATTAAATCTCAAACCAAGTAATCTGCTACTTTTATCTTCCTAAATCCAGACCAAGCCGCTAACAGAGCATTCACTGTCACTGCAAAGATCCTCACCCACTTTTCCTGTGGGTTTCTTTGTTTTGGTTTGTTTTTTAAACAGGATTGCGTGGCTTCTCTCAATGAAACAGACAAGAAACTTTGGGTTTAGATCCTCATTTCCGTCACCTTGGAATTAAAATGCCAAGAGGAGGTTTCACCAACACATATGCCTTTCCCTCTGTTATTCCACAAGAGCTGACTGCATCCCTGAGAGGTTATGATTCAGCCCTGAAGATGTTTTTCAGAGACTAAATAATTCTTTCATTCTGCTCAGTCTAATGTCCTACCTTTTCAAACACTACTTTAATTAAATGCACATGCATAAAAATCAAACAGTCTATTTTTGACTCCTTCCCCCTCGGGTCCTGGAAGCTGACACTCCCGGTTTGGGAGGGAATTGTCTGACCACCTGGCACTCAACAACTACTTTTTCCAATTTTGTTTCACTTTAATCATGTGGGAAAGCAGTTAAACAGATGATGTGATATTGTTGTGCTGCAACACCAATCTGCAGGTGTCTATTCAGAGTCACGTTTGAGACATTCTGTATTATTTAGTCATAATATGTGTTCCCAGACAACTTTCTCCCTCCATGTAGGAGTTCAGCATCAAACTTCAATTAAAAGGCAATGCATCAGGTATTTAGGTGCAGAAGGATCTTCCTCACTCTGCCTCCACAAATATGTTGTAAAGTTCCCAACCTCCCACTTTAAAACTTCCACAATTTTGCATACCCCCAGATATTTCCTGGAATTTTAGTAATGTGAGTTTGGCTTCCTATAACCATTTAAACAGGAATAATGTGATTAAGGTGCGGGGGTTCAAATCCTGACCAATATTTCTGTCCACATGGAATAAGAATTCCAAGTGCCTAATCTCAACCATGTACCCAGGCATCAGATTGCAGCTCTGGTATTCAAGTTCTATCTGTGCATATGAGCCCATTAAGATGTATTTTAGGATATAACAAGCATTCCCCTGTCTGGGTAGGAAAGTTGAGATGCCTTTCCATTGAACCTGTTCCCACATGCCAGGGAATGGGAACCAAGTTATTTTTCAGCATTTTCTGAAGAACATTCTTAGTGCAGTGAGTGATTTATTTTAATTGAAAGCAAATTTAAGATGTTTGTAAAACTCAAAATGCATTAAAAACTTCTTCATTTTGAAAAGCCACAACACTGTTTCAGCAAGGACAAACTGAACAGGTGAAAACCCCACAGTTATCTAGCTATTACCCAGAAGCCCAGACAGTTTTCCCTGCAAGAAATTGCTAAGCTTAAAATCTCTCTTTTGCAAGCTACAGCTACCATCTGCAATCCCAGTTACCCAAACCCTGCAATATCCAGCATGAAGAGTTAACACTTGCATCCAAACCTCGTGTCAGAACTCTGCAGAGGCTTTGGCAAATCTCAGGGGGATGAATGAGGCTGCCACGCTGGCTCTGTGCAAGATGAGGGGAAAGGGAAGGAGAGGAGATGAGTGAAGTGGGTGTGATAACTCCGGGATCACAATGAGCAGGACAGGAGCAGCACTACCATTGGTAGCATGAAACAGGCACAAGAAGAGGCCATCTGTGCAGTCAACTGGTATGGATCCAGTGGGAAGAGTGGATGTGATAAATCACAGCTCTCACATGGTATCAGCTCAGAAACAACAGGAAATATTTGGATGTGAGCACGATCATGGGGACATGATCCATGTGCACACGAGGCTGTAGGAGGAGGAATGGTCTTCTCTGATCTTCCCACAGGCTTTATTCAGTTTGAACAAAGTAAATTTTGCTGGAGGTCACAGCTTTGCTAGAAAACCTGCTTTCAAGCATTAATAAGTACACGAAGATATTTCACATCATCTGAGTAAGCAATGATTTTGGTATGGTTGAATAGAAAGGTCTTTGTTAAAATCCACAGAACAAAAAGTACCCGAATGCAGACAGACAAAGCCTTGATCCTGGAGCAGCCCAGGCTCTGACCATGCAATCTATCACATAAGAGACACAAGAGGTCGGCGATTAATTAACATCCAAATTAAAGCTTTTCAAGTAAGGGTCAAAACTTCCTTTGTTTTGACATTTAAAGCACTGGCAATGCCTTCCCCAGTTTAGTATGCACAATGCATCACCTCATGCTTTATGTTAATTGCCTCCATTATTCAAGTGCACTATTTGATTCATTGTCAATTAATAATAGCCCCAAAAGCCAAGTCCGATGTACGTTAAGTATAAACCTGATTAATGTAACACAATTACATTCCCACGTTTGTTGAGGCTGATTAGGAACTTTCCCTCAGCCCAGCGTGACAGAGCCCTGTCACTGCCAGTGACCTGCCAGCCTTGGCAGGGACTGGCTTTCTGATGGGGAAGAATTTCATGGCCACAAGTGCTTCTGACAGGTGTAAAACCTGTAATTAAACGCTGTCAATTAGCACTTCATCAAGAATGTAGAAATCTTGATGATCTCTATTGGGTTACAAAGACGGTCCCAGGTGTAAACAAAAAACAAGAAAAAAAAAAGGAAGGAAAAAATAGTGACACAATTGTTTGCTAGAATAATAATTATGTGGATATAATTACTATTTCCAGAAAGTGACTCCATGGATGTTTTCCCACTACATCAAGGCAACATCTGGTTCTTCATGCGAAGGACAAAACTGGGCAGAACAAAAGTAAAAGAGCACTGCCTTATTTTGTTTATGGTCACAGAAAACACAAGTTATAAGGAGATAAAGGTGTCTGAGGGGAAAAAAAATAATGACCAAACTGGGAAAAAGAAGTGGTCAAAGTCTGGAGGTTGCTACTAAATGAGATGCAAGAGCAAATGAATAAATAATAATTTAAAAGCCAGTACAGCCAGAGCACAATGACAGAACAATTAATAGTAACTGAATACCAGTGAAACTAATAGGAAGGGGAATATGCACACACAGCTGGATTTGTTATGGACAATTTATAAGTAGGCTTTAATAAAAATTGCTACAAATCAGAACAAGAAATAAGAGAAAATTCTGTACCCTCAGCATGGTCTTCTCTTCCTTCTTCCCATCAGTAAATGTAAAATACAATTAACACTGCCATATGTAGAAGTAATAAATACATAAGAACAAGCCACAACCTATATTTAATTACCACAGAGATGCTAGCAATGAAAGGTGCAGTAGGTTCTTGTTTAAATTGAAAAAGAAAAAAAGAAAAAGACGGTTTTATTGCACTTCAGAAAAGAATTAAGGATCTCCTTGGCTTATTGAGGACTACAAAAACAATCACTGCTATAGGCCTGGTTTGCATATTTGCTCTATTAATTTACACAGCCCTGGTAAGCCTCGCATTGCAATGCAACTGCTAAATTACACTGCTCTTGGTAATGGACATAAAAAGATGCAAGAGCATGCAAAGTGTATTCAAACAGACAATTAAAATTATCAATTCTGTTGACAGCTAAAATGAAGGGACTGTGCTGAGGTTGAATGCTGCTGCATGAAGGACACCCTGTTTACGGGTGATTGAATTAACCAGGATCACGCGTCGACAGTCTGCCTCTGTCCAACACTGCATATTAGGCCAATTTAGCGTCTGCTTATTAAAATAATTTAATTCCAGAGATTGTTCCCAGGCATTTCTGAGTCTCTTCCTGCTCTTTCCTCCTCCTCACACTAATGATGGCATCTTAATTATTGTGCTTATTTTACACCACCGCAAGTGGCTGGGTCACCGCAGAGCAGTCCAGTCAGTTTGGCTGAACCAACCCATCCTTGGGGTGAACCTCTCCACATCAGCAGGAGATCTGGCCAGACATACTACAGCCTCAAAGTTCCGAAGCAGACAAAGTATTCAAAGGTTGTTTTTATTCAACTTAACACTAATTTATCAATAGTGCTTTTTATAATAGGTCTTCAACTTTGCATGCTTATTAAATCTATTATATTCTAAGAGTTTCAACTTTTAGCCATGTAGGAATAATGTGTTTGACAACACTAAAATAAAAGTCCAGAGAAAACAAAATTTTCCAAAGAAATGAGAAGTTTGAAATCTCTTTTCTAAGCTGAACAACACTCTCACATCTCTGACTAGTACTACTACTCGTGATCTAAAGTTCCTGTGAAAAAGCAGCTCAGACTAAGCAACATATCAAAATGCTGAGACTAAAAATGTTATCCTAGAGGTTTATTTTAGTACTTCCAAAGGCTGACTGACTTCAGTTTAAGAGAGTTATTTCAACAGTTTGGCAACTAATTCTGACATTTCATTTTGAAAAGTTAGTGCTATTTTAAAGGGAATGTGCACAGATTACACCTTCATCCAAAGTGAAAATACATCAAAATGTAGCAGTGATATCCGGGGGGAACTGAGATGGGAAATGTGTGCATTTGGTGAGTAATATTGGTTTGCATTTCTTGGTTCTACCAAGCTATAGGATGTATCCCATCGTGGGATCCAGATATTGCACACAGGCGCCGAGCACTATTGCCAGGTGCTGGACACCCAGAAGAATTCCTGGTTCTGCACTAGCAGCCAAGCACGACAAAGAAATCATTAATAATAAATATCACATGTAAAAATTCAGATGTGTTTGGAAGTTATGAAAATGGCAGCACTTAAATCCTTTTTCAAGTCCTTAAAGACATTGACCACTGGATAAGGCACCATTTTTGTTTGACAATGCTGAAGTCCCAAGGTCCCAGAACTGAATGAACAATTTGTAACCCTGAAATAGTGGAACGAACTAACACCAGAACTGAAAACCAGTTAAATCTCCTTCAGTTTCATGCTTTGAGTATATGGTGCCAGATTGGGTTTCATAATGTGACACCTGGTCAATGGAAATATACTGAATATTCCAGTTGGGTGACACTTTGCTGTCACTGATGATCCCAAATTTCTTCCAGTCTCTGAATTTCGTGTAAAGACTTGGACTTGTGAATGGTCCTTTGGAAAAGGAAAGAGACCTTTTGGTCTTTGAAAGCTCTGAATGCTTTCAAAATACAAATTTCTAAATCTGAGTTGCAGAGACAATTTAATAGAAATGTTGATAGGCAAGTCCTGATTTCCAAGCTTATAAGTAAGATTATTAAAAAAAAAAATCAGAGTAAATTTAATTTTTAAAAAGTGTCTGATTCTATGTTTTCACTATGTTCACATAGTCCTAAATGATTATATATTGTATTTTGCCATTTCTAATGCATGAAACAGGGTAAAGTTTGTAGAGACATAGGATTAATGCAGGGGAACTCAGACTGAATCATGGCAATATCAAAAATCTTAGGTACAAAACAAAAAAAGCTTTCTGATAAATGGCTGGAACAAAATGAATACATAAACAATTTTGATTTTTGCACAATAGTAATATATGAAAATAACATACAGTTCAGAACCAGCTGGTCCTCTCTGAATTCAAATGGCTTTTCAATATAAAAAACCTTCTGCTGGAATCCAGGGACACATTCTAAATCTTCTGCACATGCAAGCAGCAGAACCTGAGGGGAAAAAAAAACAGAAATAGACTTTTAACATCCACTCCTTCATCAGTCATGTTGGCTTCTGGGAACCATACTGGGTTTAGGCTCAGTGCTCATAAAACAAAACATTGGGCTCCATAGTCATAAAACAAAATATCCATCACATCACACTTCCCCTTCAAATCTTGCTAAACAATATTTTATGTAAGGTTTTTGCTTTTATATATATGAGCTGGCATTGAAATTACAAAATAGTAGCTTTCAAGGTGAAGTTCCATTCAGAATATCAATAAAGAATGTTATTGGTCCGTAAAAACATAGGATGCAATGTTAATCCTAAAAGTCACATGTATTAGCCCCAGCTGAATAAAGCTAGATTTAAATATATGCTTAAATCAAGCACATGCAATTTGATTTGAATAACTGATAAATTAAGATCTGCAAATCTGTTTCAGAAAGTTGATCAACAAGTTAGAGAAGAAATTCTATATTCAAGGGTAAAGTCCCACATACAGGAGTTTCATGTATAAAAGAAATCCTTTGCTAGAAAGTATGAACTATTGCTTTTCTTTTCTTACCCTCTAAGCCACAGTTTGTCCATTTTCCCTATAATCAAAAGCTTGTTTACAGCAAGGGACGACTGAAAAAAATGTGTGCATCATAGTGGAGGTGGATCTGAAGGTTCCAGTTGAATACAATTTGTGTCACTGTTAGTACATGGTCACCCAAGTCCCGTGTCACCACAAGAACATCAAAGGAGGAAGCTTAAAAGCAAAATAGAATTGTTTGGGAATAGGTACAATTCTAATCTCAGTCTCTGAAGCATTTTGTCCCTGAATAGAGAAAACAACCTGAGGGGCTATTTTTCTTGGCAGCTGTTAAATGAGAGTGTGGAGGTAAGAATGGTCAAGAAAGAAGCAACAAGCAAAAAGAAATTACTAAAAAGTTTAAAAGGTTAAAGAGAGAGGCAAGGTCAAGAGTAGGAAAAGCTAAATCATACTTTCCAACCCATATATGTGTAAGTGCATTTTCAGAAGTACTTTCTGCTTTAGAACATCTAAAGGCATTTTACAAAACCTGACTTTCAGGTGGTACACTGGCCACACTGATCTCAAAGTTGTTATGGCCAATCTGCTGCTTGTCAGGCAGCCCAAAGTCAGATAGAGGAGGCGCATGTGGCAACCAAGAATGAAACTAACACAGCGGTTCTGAATGACGTTTGCTCCTAAATTCAAGTGGCCCTGCACAAACGGGTCTATTTACTCAAGACATCCTCAAAACATCCTCAACACACAATTACAGTTTTGCAAATAAAGTTCTTCAGCTGTAAAGTGAAGACAATTTCTCCCCAATACCACATCAGTGGATGCTGAAGGCTCTTTTCTCCTTCACCAGCTCAGGTGACAACTGCACTGACTACTTCCAAAGAACCAACAGCATCTCTCAGTCCCACCTCCACCCCTTTATCATCCAAGTCTGCTGATCCTGATCCTAAAGAGATGTCCTGCAATATTTTAACATCTGCCTGTTTCCCTATTCCCCACCACTCACAGTCCATTTGCTAAATCACAGTGATACAGGATCTGCTCTCTCCCTTCTCACATTTCCCACTCATTTTGAGTCTTGTGTGATCCCATTTACAAAATCTAAAGGCAGCAAAGCCCCACCTGGTCTGCATTTGTTGTTCTTATGGAAACCAACTGCTGGATCATTTGTTTCACGTCACTGACAGTTGCTATAAAAGCTTGGCCAGAAGTGCCAGCAGACTGCAAGAAACAGCCAGAATATTTCATGGCAATTAATCTGGTGGAAGGCAAACGTAGCAGATGGACACTTTTGCCTTCCATCCTGACCTGCTCCACGTTGGTCCCTTGGAAGGATTAACCAAGAAAGAAGAGAAAGATTTAAAGTAATACACCATGGAAAGTGCAATACACTTTGACTACTATTAATTTCTGTATCATCACACTAATCCCGCTTTTCTTAAAAAGGTTTAAAGCCAAAGCTCCCAATCTCTCATTCTCTTATTGACATTGATATATTGATTTTATTGGAGATTTTGGACTCTATAGAGGTTGAGAATTGGATGTGTCCCCTTCAATATTCCAGTAGGAGACATCTGCAAATGTGAACTGAAGTATTCAGAGCCTGCCCTGAAATTGTACATAAAGCTTGATTACTGATTGTTAAAAAACCTGCCTTATATGCATTTCAATGGGCATACGCAGAGGAAGAAAGGCACACATGCATCTTCTGCACACATTTTCTGTGTGCACAGGTGCAGGTTTAAAGTACCTGTCTTTCTGACTCAGTGTTCCTGAATGAATATGCATAAAAATGCAATCACAGCAGGAGAAAACCTCCTCCCATCTCAAGATGTAAGCAAAGTTATATAATGAGTCCCCACCAGAAAAACAGCCCAAGCCATATATTCTGAAATTTATCTACAAACAGCTCTTCCCCTAAAGGATTAACACAGCAAGGAAGAGGAAAATCATGTTCTGATCTCCCAGCTACTCGAGTCTTAAAGCTGGAACCTCTTGTCTTACAGAGCTATAAATAAAAAGCCTCTTTGGACATCATCTATGGCAGTACTTAGAGAAGGGAATATGTCTACTTTATCAGATTTGTGACAGTATAAGTTGACTTTGAAAGCTGGGCAATCTAAATGGGTCATGAGTTAACTTCTGTAAGCCTGGTACAGAAGCCTCACATAATACAGATGCAGCAAATAGAAAATGACCTTTACTCCCTCTGAAATAATTACAAGACTCAGGCTTGGCCTTGCTGTGAAATGGAACACTTTATTCCACTTGTGCAGTTCCAGGCCCTTTCTTCTTCTCGACATGTCAGACAAAATGTTAAATTTGTCATCACATGGAGAGTTTTTAATTAATTGTCTTTTAAAAGGAAAATTATTCTTTCAACTTATTTTTCTCATGAAGAAACTTCTGTTGAACTTAACAGCTATCTCATTAATATAATTTCTGTTAAGTTTCTTCACACTGGGGACAGTAGTTTTTAAAATATCTTGGAAAAAAAAAGCCAGGCAGGCATATGTTTAAGGCAAAGAGACTTGTTCAAAGCATAACATATTCTGAACTTAAACACTACATAGATTTTATATTTTTGGATATAATAAAAGGGGTTATGGGCTGATAGCTGTCTAAAGAAAGACTTCAGCTAAATACACTGCAAATAATAATAAATGTCATATGTAGAACTCCAAATATATAAGTATTGTTCAAATATATAAGTATTGTTCACACATCTAGTCAAGTGCTGGGCAATTAGTACAAAAGGATCCTTCACGTGTTACCAAGAAAAAAGTCAAATCCCTGAACAAAAATGGCAATTACGCAGCAAACAATTTGCTCATGAAAACCTAAAAGGGCAGAAGTCTAAAGAGCAAAGCAGAGTCGTGGCTACTCAGACCTACAGAACCTGTGCTCACCGACAAGCAAAATCGAAGTTTTTCATAACCTCCTGCTTTTCAGAAATGTACAAAGACTCAGTTTTAATATTCTGACAATTTTTCTATCAGAATTTATTGCCAGTTGGTGTAAGGAAATGTCATAGTTCAGGTAACTCCTGTGATAGTTTGGCCACTGGGCTAGAACTGTACTCCTGGTGAGGTATCAAGCCAAAGAAACACCTTTTTTTTTGTTAATAAACCAGCACACACATGCTGGTGACCTTTACTGAACTCAGCATTTGCACTGAAAGCTGCTCACATAGAATATGGTTGGACAGCAGAAAAGGAGAGCAATTTTATACTGTATTGCAGAGGAAATTAATAAAGCCCCTGATGTTAAAGTACCTATGGGTGTCACGACACTTCGAAAAAAACCAGGGTCCTTCTACCTCCTCTTCTGATGACTGAAAGTCATCTCAGAAAGGTCTTTCCAAAGAATTTCAGAATCTTTATGTTCTTTTCAACTTGCACAGTTTCAGTTTGGCCACATGCTCGCTCTGCAAATGAATTTTCTCACCTTTTGCTGTGTACACCCTCATATCTTCATTAGCCCTACCTTTAGGAGATCACCTAGCACAGAAACACAAGCTGCAGAATATTAATTGCATTCCACACACATTCTTACAGTGTGAAATTCATCCTTGTGTAAGGCTTTATTTAATTAGAAACGTGAATGGTGCAGACACCTGTGAACGCCATCTGCCCAGACAGGAATTCTGCACACAGAAAATGCAAACACGTCTCATTTCAGAGGGCAATATTCTGTAGGACCACATTCTGCCTTTGACTTCAGGGGAGTAATCTGAAATAAAAACAAACCAACATAGAGCACAAGAAGGAGGAGCTAAAATTGAAATCACACTCATTTCTACTAAGAGCAATCATTTCAAGGGTTCAGAAATTGTGAGTCACTTCCTGAGAAATGAGTTTTTGGTTCTGGTTATTTTGATTGGAGTTTCTGGTAGGGTTGGGTTCTTTTTATCTTTTTAAGTATGGTTTTGGGGGTTCTTTTTTATTTGACTCATTTACTTGGAAGTGGGTATCGAAAATTTATGCTTCTCAGCTTTTCTATGGAAACATGAGAACCAGAAATTTGCTTTTTGCATATGAAAACTTTGGATTTTCATAAGAAATACGGTGATCCTTAGAGCTGAGAACGGAGAGAAAAAAGTAATCAGAATAATGAGAACTGCCAACACTGAATTAAATTGCACATGACAAAATATTTTTATCATGCAGATTGAGATCTTTGAATCTTAAAACATTTTCCATGTTCAGGTGCTGCAACACCAGACCCACAAAAATGGATAGGGAGGAGGCCATCAGAGAAGGAAAACAAGTGATAAACAGCACATAGCCACAGCGAGATGATGAAATTTGAAGTCTTCACTCTAGATTTAAATGAGGGAGTTATTTAAATGAAATTAACAGAGGGATGCTTAAAATAAAGAGAGCACTGCTCTAAGTAAGGTCTGATTCTGCATTATGCAGACTCCAATTAGAGTGTCAGCAGGTCCTAAGGCAATTATTTCATCAAATCACACACACAGACTGGACATGAAGTTCTCCATGTTTTTTGGGTTTTTTAATATCAACTGAAACAAAAAAAACCTCAAAAGCCTGAATAAATTATCCTCTTATTGGCGTAATTAACAAAGGTATTTTAGTTTTACATAAAGGTATGTTGAATTATTTATCTCTGAATGTGACTAAATTAATTAAACACACCTCTCTCAAATTACTTTGATTTCTATGATTTGGGGCATTTTTTTATGCAATATTTTCATTTTGGAGGGAAGTTTTCACTGTTTCAGGCTTTAACTGCTCTTCTTTTCATCAGGAAAGAAGTAAAAAAAAAAAAAGGCTATTCACAATCTCTACAGCTCTACCTCCATATCTGATAGAGAATTCCAGTCATTTTTATAAGAAATGCTATTAAGATTTGGCACTAAGATTCTTCAAGGATGATAAATATCCTTTTAAAGGGCCTACCTATCCATTTACTGCACAACTCCATCCTAAAAGGGAAAGTCACACTTGGAGTACTGAAAAGTGGGCTATGAAAATGCAAATTAGAATGACTTTATTGGCTTAAATGAATTCAGTTCTCCTGTCACCGGAGCTGTGTGACTGCGGTAGGCATCCATTAACTGGAAACAAAATGTGACAAACTCTTTTGTGAGACTATCTACCACAGGAACTTTCCTTTTACGAGCACTTTCCTTGCGTACCTATGTTTATTACAAGAATTTTATCGCGTATTCAGGAAAAGGTGTGCATCTTCCATGGCACCGGGAATCTCGTTAAGTTATTCAAGAAGCGATTTGCCAGCGGTAGTGTCAGAACAGGTAGTTTCAAACAGCCACTCGCCTTCTGAAATTGAGGATCTCTGGAAGAGGCACCATAATTTTCTTCAGAAATTATTTATTCATTTATTATTGCTCCCAGGGTCCGTTCAGAGATCAAAGTGACCAGGGACCCCAAACCGTTCAGGGTGAAGAAGGATAATACAGGCAGTGCCTGCAAAGTACAGGAGCACTTTGACAGCATCCCCATTTCAAGGCAGAGCTGGGACCATCCTCTCTCCCCAGGCCCTTTTTCTGTTCTTCAAGTCTCATCTGCTCCCTGAGCCCAGTCACCAGGTACCTCTGTGAAACCCACAGGATGATAGCTGGAAAAACAGGGCCTGGTGTGAGACCCCCAGAGTCTGCACCCCAACCTGGGGCAGCTGTCATGAAACTGCACCCTAAAATAAGGTTTTTAATAAATTCTTCCTAACAATTTGCTGTGCTTCAGAACTTGAGCTAGCTTGGATTTCCCTTGACTTGGGAACCCAGGAAAATCTTGGGAACTCCAGGGAAGCCCTGGAGACGTTCCAAACCTATCTGGACACGTTCCTGTGTCACCTGAACCAGGTAACCCGGTTGACAGGAGAGTTGGTCTGGATGATCTCTAGAAGTCCTTTCCAACCCCAATAGTCCTGTGATCCTGAGAAATCCTTAGACAGGAACCACTTCTGGTGTCACAAGCAGGCACAACATAAAGTCTCCTGGCCAGATCACTTGATCCCAATCATAAATAATTCCTACATTTCACAATTCCCAACCCTTATTCTGATGGTCATTTCATATCTTCCAGAATAAATTTGTTCACGGTCAATTTACAGCCATTTATTCCTGTACAAGTCTTGTCTCATAACTTAATGAACCCTTGTCTTCTCTAAATCTTCGATTTAGTTGGCTAGACAAACCAAGCTCTTTCCATCTCCTTCTATATGGATACATCCCTGTGGTCATCTCAGTAACATTTCGTTGTGCCTGCTTAAGTTTCACCTGTGCAAAATATATAAAGAATTCCAGATAAATGTTCTCCGGGTTCTGGATATTTCCTTAAGACCAAAATCTGTTGCCTGATGCTTCCTAAAATGCTACTTTTCCTTTTTGCATTCTTGTCATGCTGGTGGCTCACAATCATTCCAAAATTGAGCAGCATACAAAGAGCTGAGAAATTTGACATCGATGAAGGTACGACCGCCATTTACCTACAACAATGTCAAGCAGCTTCTGCAGACAGAGCCAGGATTAATCTTTATGAAATATAAATACAGATGCGAACTCTCATGCATTGCTAAATCTATGCCCTTTCTGACCAGCTCTGCCCATGATCACTAGAAATCTTCCAGCCCAGAACCCGAGCTCAGCCTTCCCTCTCCATACAAATTCCTAGCTGAGGTTCAGGATCTGCCCATGGATCCGACAGAGCTCCCAGCTGAGAATGACTTGTACCCACACTGCTCAGAGTGCAGCATCAACTTACTCTTTCAGCTGTGTAGATGTACCTGAACATTGTTCAGATTTTTGCAATCCAGGGAATGGCTCTCATCCCACTTCATTAAGTATTTTGATGATTAATAACAGAGGCCAAAACATGTTACTTGTGCACAAAGTAAGTAATATTTTAAATTACTCAAGTACTTAACAAATAAATAACTACCCATGGTGATTAATAGCACCATTTAACACACTAGACTTGAGCAAAAGGATGGGTTGGCCTCCAAGGTTATTTTTTGTTTATTTTTAGGCATTATGAAAGAAGTAATCATGTTTTGCTGAAACCCATACACCATCGGAATGAGATTACAACTGGTTAGCCTATTTAGAGAAGCTGCATAATAAATTCATTTTACAGGGCACAGAATAATGCAAATGAGCCATTCAATAGCACTCCTGTACCAGTGAAAGAGGCATAAAGAAGAAACATTGAAAGTCACAGTTCTGGACTGGTTGTACTGCAAGGTGTGAAATTGCTGAAACCTAAACTGCCTTACAACAATAACCTGTTCGAAGATCTGCTTATATAAAACATTTCTGTTATTTATTGCCTAATGAAATAAACAAGTTGATCCTCTTTTCCAGCAGTAATGACTTCATGAAGCACTTAGATGAATGAAAATATGGATCTCTGGTTTTATAAAAAGGAAATAAATTAAAAATTGTTTAAACGTATTTATAACCCTTCACATGAAGTTACATGGGGCAAAGTCATTATTCCACATAGGAAAACACCGATGTGGCAAAAGCCATTAGAGAAAAAATTAAAATCATATTTCTTACAGCAGATAGCAGGTTTTGGATAGGATGGCTGGAAAGTCTAAGGAACATGATACATGTTTAATTTCCCAGCAGTGTGATAGTTATCAAATAGAGAAAGCAACCTTCCACCTATTATTTTCCTCATATTCCACAAAGTTAGAGTCTAAAGCAATTATTACTGCAGCACAAACTGAACTTGGTGTAACACTGAACATCTGTCTTTTGCACTGCTAAGCTAAAACTGAAAATGAGCTTGCTGAAAACAATCTTTGAAAGCATAACATGGATTTGAGGATTAAACACAAGTGCACTTCTATCACCTTCAAACATTACAGAAACAGGAACCAACCCCCAGAACTCATAAAAGTATAAGGACAAGTGAAGATGTCTGGTTTTCAACTTCAAATAATGATTTGTTGAACATTTTCTGACCTTCTGAACACTCACAAATGCAAGATTTTTAAAAAATTAATACTTTCAAGTAAAATCCCTTGAGTCCAGCAAGGTTATTGGAGAAAAAACAAGTCTAACATCCAAAGACTCGTAATAAAAACTGAGAAATTTCTACAAGGAACCCAACAGAAACCTGTCTGCCAGTTTTGACGTACTTTTATTTGACATCAACAGGAAGAGGACAATTTATTCTGTAAAACAACCCATGGAAACCTTTTTTCACAAAGTTATCTGTATGTTACATGGTTATTTTTTCTTTACAGCAAATAATACAGAGCAGTAACAGTGCAATAATATTAAAATAAATTGTTGTGAAGACTGGCTTCCTATGGATTTCAGAGGTGAACTCTTAGCAAGGACAGGGCCTGTGAATCACCTTAATCTTTTTTCAGTGGATTAACATGTTTTCTATCTTCTCATCTGTTTCTCATTTTCACAAAAATCCTGTGATCTGAGCTTAGAAATCTTCTTCAGTGCTGGTTTTTAAGTGACTTGACTTTCTTTTCCTAAAGAGCAGTAACTGCACCTTAGTAGCAGCAGAGTAGTAACCGTACATGGGTCTAATTCATTTTGACCCAAGATTTTACATCACTGCTCGTTTTCCCAGTCCAGACCTTATGTGTTTACCTACAGCAAGTAGCAATCCTCAAGCTCATGGAGTCATCTAGAAATGGATACAAAAGGATTTTTTTAAAAAGACCCAGGTATTTTTGGCCGTGTCAGCTGCTCATTGAGGAGTACTTTTAATGAATTGCAAAAACACAGTCAAAAATTAAAAAGAACTTGTACTAACTCATCTGAGTTGAGTGAAAGCAACCCCCAGGGGAAAGACAGCAAGTAGTTCAATAATTTTGAGCACATCACAATCAAGCCAAATGTCTAAAACTTACAGGCTCCCTTGTGTTAACAGTGACATTACATCAAGAATGACCTTTCCAAAGAAATAAAACCCAGTAATGCTAGGAACATGACAACTATTAAAGATCAACACTTAGTAGCCAAAGCAGGGGGAAAAAAAACCTCAGTCTGGTAAGTTAATTAGAACATAAATAATGTGAAAGCAAGGCCCTGGTCTATAACCCTCTCCCTTATAATTGCTCGCAATTTACAAGCTGAATGAAATCTTTTATGCAAAAGATACAACTATTGACCCCACATGTATTAGGTAGTCAAAGAAAACCCCAACACGTTGAGAATGAGATCTCAGGAGTATTGGAGAAAGCCTCAGTAACACCCTGTTAAATACTTATTTGTCACTTCTTTACAGTAGAACTTTTTTCCAACTATCAAGGAATGGTGTTTCTGGGAAACACTGGATGTTAATTGCTAAAAATGTCAAGGGGTTTTTTTGCTTATTGCAGAAACAATCATCATAGAAAATTATCTGTACCCATGAGAACAATATTTTCCTTAGGTGGAGGAACAGCGGCCAGTCCTGAGGCACAAGGACAGATGTTGGATCCCACAAACTCCACCATGGAACCTCTACAATAAACTATAATTTGCTTTTGGAATCCATTGTTTAAATGAAGTTCAGTTCCTGCAGTGGTCAGGAAACCACTGTAGCCTCCCCACTTAACCTTGTGGACGGCACTTCCAGTACCTTTAATTGTTCTATAATTATCTATATTCACCAAACAAATCAGCTGTCCCACGTGACACTCAACAGGCAGCAGACACAAGCAATAAATGTAAAACACATGAAAAGTTGTGAAAAATGTGCATCTATGCCCTGGATCCTGCTTTAATAATAATAGTACTGAGAATTCCTGCAGCAGGATATGTGACATTTGATTGTGGAATGTCCCACCACTACTACATGGAACAGAGGTTAATGAAATATTTTGCAACTTTGTACAATCAGATTGCTTGGCTCATTTTGACAAAGTAAAACTGTTTGGGTTGTACATAAAAATAAGAAAATTTAAAGAAAAAATCCAAGTATCCAATAATTTAAAGGCCCTTTTCCTTGTATATAGCAATTTAAATTTACTGGAGCACTTCAATCTTTTTTTTTGTATGTGCTTCACCCTGAAAGTGATTGGGGTTCTGTGCTTGCACAGTATAAAGCAATTTAAAATTATTCAACTGCTTCAATTTTTATAGGTAATTTTATCTGAAAATGATTGGGGTGCTGATCATGCTCAGCATTGAACAATTTTAAATTATTTAAATGCCTTTTTAAAATCAATGCCTCATGTTTGGGCCTGAATCTAGGAGGTTCTAGCACATTATCAGGCAGTTTAAATTATACAAGAATATTATATTTTGCACAATCTTTCATCTCCTAAATAAGAATCAGTTTGCAAGAGTGAAAGCATAAAGCATTACACTTCAAAATAAATCATATTATGCAAAACCAGAAACCTAATTTTTCTTTTTTAAATATTGTAAGAGACCCTTTTTCCATAATCAAATTCCCATGCCTTCCTACATCTTACGAAGCAGGAGCATTTCAGAAGCAACATATATTCCTACTTCCCTAAACTGATATAAACAATTTCAAAGGAGGAGAACAAAGTTTTAATGAAGTCTGAGTCCCTGAAAAAATGAGAAGAATTTATTCCCACAACATTTGTCTTATCAGAAATTTTATCAATTCAAGTCCTTTATTGTGGGTATACAGAAGCTCAAATACTTCTAGTTCAAGTTTATGGTAAATACTAAGTATGTCAAAATTCAGGTTGGACTTCAAGGACATTGTTCCTGGTTTAACAGGACTGATGCACAGAAATCTGTCGGGTTTCAGGGTTTTTTTAATTGATAACGTAGCTATTGTTCTCAACAGTAAAGAACATACTTTGCTTTTAAGAATTTTTCTATAGAAGGAGAGGAAATTAAGGTGTGACATTTGGGAATAGCACTGGAGATGTACAAATGGAGAACTGAGAACTACAGGTGCCAGGTCACGTTTTTAGCAAATCCTCCACTTTTCTCATGCCTGGTACCCTTTGTTAATGCTCTGCCAAGGTGTTTATATTTACTGCAATAATCCTGCCCAAGTATTTTGTACTTCCCACCAAGATATTCAAAAAATATGAATGTGACCTAAACCTCCAGTTTAAAATGGGATATCCTGGAAAGAAAAACCTAGTGACTAATTTCTTCAAAAGTCTTATCTCCATATTTCACCTTTCGCTTTTCAACTCAAATGATGTAGAAGAAACTAGATAATTTCTCACCAAGAGAAACAATCCCATGTTCCTCTGCACATTTGAAAAGACAGCAGCTAGTCCTCAAAGATATTGGCATGCCTTACTAATCACAAGCTTTTAATTCTGCCTCTCCAATTTCAATTAGCAAATAAACACTGACATCCTCAATTGCACTACACAGAGCTCCCCTTTATCCAGTTAATCATGTTCACTGCAGCTATTCCCCAGGCTGAGGTTTCAGAGTTCCCAGCTTCTGTAAATCCTCAGTATTACATCTTTTGATTCAGGAACAAAAATACTGACATATCTTATCATCCAAGAACACGTGTCCTGGGTTCAGAGAGGAGTGTGTTTTCCTCTCTCCCAATAGTCAGCTGCCATGCCCCCATGTACAGAATTAAGTTGCAAAGCATTGCTAAACTCATCTGGAATATTTTGCTTAAGTTAAACCTCATATTATGGTAATTAAAGTAGCTGTGAGAAACCGTAATTAGACTAAGTGTCCAACAAATATTAATCAGTAAAGTAATATTCTATTATTAAGAAGCAGCTATGCACAGTAGGAGTTTCTCTTGTGAGAAACTAGATTAGGAAGTGAGCCAAAAATCAAACCAGAAGGCACAGCAAATTGGGTCACTTAGAGCCTCATTTTAATGTATGAACGTTTTCACCTATATTCCACTCATTTTGTAGTGCCATTTTAGTGCAGAAGGTATAAGCAGGCTCCAGACTTTAATCCTAGACCTGTTGGTTATTCCCAAAGCTGCCAGTCACTGTGATAAGGATTTCCCTCCCTCGATTCTAATCCACGCCAAGAGACAAACTCAGGCCACACCACAGGCAAGCCATTTAACCTCCCCATGTTCCCCCATCTGTAAATGAAAATAATGCAATTAACACACAGAGCAGGGAGGCTCTGTGATTTACTTCAGTAAATTTATTAAACTTAAAGAAAGAGACACTTTCTCTAGAGGACAGAGGGAAGAAATATCAAAAAAATGTAAGAATTAAAAAGTTGAGACTCCAAATTATTTTCTTCTTAATTAGGTTAAGTAGGTGTATTTATAGGTATATATTTAGGGCAAATATCCAGGCATTATGACCTTTTCAGCACCATGGAAAATTATAACAAACTGTCAGTTCTGTGATTTCCAGCACTGATAGAAAGTTCTTTATTACTGAAGACGCAACAAGCAAACAAAGCACACCACCCGTGGCTTCCAGAAGGTTCACATTTTCTAGATGGTGAACTGCAGCCCATCAATTAAAACTCATTGTCTAAGTTCACACATACCACAATGTTGTCTTTTCCCTTTTGCACTCATTAGTGCCTTGACAAAAGCAAAGGCTTCATTAGTAACTAATATAAAATCAGGTTTAATACACAAGGTTGAAGAATAAAGCCCTTGAAAGATGTTTATGCTGTGATAGTGGCTTTCACATCCACACAGAAGATAATTTTACAATTCTGATTTAAAGTAGTGGTCTGCATTATAAGAGACAAAGGAAATTTTGAAAAGCAAGACCATAGTGCAAATGAAAGGATCATCTTAACTTCTGCCAACAATTAAATTACAATCCCTTATTGCATCCATTGGCTACAGAAATAAATGCCAAGTAGCAAGAGGAGCAAATATTATATGGAGCAGATGGAGAATGGGAAATTGTTTGATCAGATGTCTGGGAAACCATTCATTTTCTACTTTATATTTTAAAAAAAACAGTGAAATCCAGAAAAATAGGCACAATAGATGTGATAATAGGTGTTTGCTGGTAGAAAAGTTCCTGAAAAGCAATAGTTTGCTGCTATAATTTATTCTCATGTAGTGAGATGAGACAACACTTGCAGGTTGGTTCTGGGTTTTTTCCCAATCAATTGATAAAAAACTAGAGGAAAAACTCAGTGAAAATCAATTAGCTCAAGGGGGAAGGACCACAGCAGTGAGGACTTGAATGAGAAATGAGGGGGAGGACATGGAAAAATTGTCCTGTTTGCTCTGAAAGTTCACAGGAGTTATTACAGAAAGTGTTCTGTGGTTCTGCATTCAGCCCCCAACAGCTCGCAGACATCTCAGACTATGTGCTTTTCAATCCTATATAAGAGCACCAGTGTTTCTTGGCATCTAATTTGTTTCACTAACATAGTTCATATTATTTCCATGCTTACCAAAAACTGTTAAAAGCAGGCAAGAAAGAAGAAATAATTGCTCTTTTTTCATAGCTTGCTCTAGGCAGCTGAGGGGATGGAGAATTCCGTCAACCAACACGAGGGCAAAATCCATCCTAACCCCTAAGGAAAGTCTCATGTGTGACAGAGCCAGAATCCCATCCCATTTATTTTTATTTAATCTCCATGCCTTTTCACTTAGCAATTTACATCTTGTCATTAGCTACCCCTCTGCCCTAGATTTGTTTTCTCTTTTTTTTGCCTTTCATTTCTGCTTCCGCATCCCCCATCCCAGAGGCTGCCAGGATTATCAGACAGCTGAAAGGGGCTCGTGTCCCTGAATTCCCTCCACAGCTACGACAGAGACAGGAGCATCCACCTCACTCCAAGGCATGTCCAGGTGCCAGCCATAAAGGTGCAGGTGGTCTGTGTGCTTACATGCAATATTTTCAGAGAATTTTTCATAGACTTGAGCACATAATAGTATTTAATTTCAGTTTCTCCTGGAAACTGTGCTGCAGCTGCCACACCAGACCAGCACACTTTATAACCTTCACCTCCACAACAATATTAACTCTCACTAAATCACACTAGATTGTGAAGAGCTAGAAATTATTAGCTTAGGTAACTCATTAATAAACACTGGTTTCTAAGCTGAAAGGATCCAAGAAATCAGAATGTGAGTAGGGCTGTCTTTGGTTAAGATATCAAGGGAAAGCTTTGCCAGGAAGAAAATTTCTGCTGAATAATTGATATGCACGTTTCTGCTTGAGAAGAGCCCAGGGAACAAACGATAAAGCCCATATCTTTGAGGCAGGTCACTGTTAAAGCTCTGCAGTGGGAGAGCAGAAGACCTGAGACTAGCAAACAGTGAATTAGGAACAGAAATCACATTAAACTGTTTTTCCCCCCTGGAGCCAAGCATGAAGAAGAATAGGAGTTCACAAAGAAGAAATTAAACAAAACTATCCCATTCTGTTAATATTAATCATATTTGTTGTCATCTGTTCTGCATAACTTAAAAAAATATTCTAAGAAAGAAATGAGTTTTCCCCTCCCCTGGGCAATATCACTGCTTCATGGAACCCTGGAACCATAAAAACCAACAAAACATTTTTTAAATTTAGAAGTGTGGGGGAAAAAAACCATCCTGGAAGTGTTGAATCATTTTGCTCTACCATTTTTGAAGAAAATGAGCAGTTAAGACTCCCAAATCAGCGTGCTTCACTTTTTGTTTAAGAACCAAACAATATGAATTCATTCATGTTAGCTGAACATTACACTTCAACTGCTGTGTAATGTCCTGGAAGCCAGGAATTTTGTCTCTCCTGTTGAGTGTGACAGGATCTCCACCTGAGTGGTCCCTCTGGGTCTGTTCCTGCCCTGCAGCCCAACAGGGTCCGTGAATGAGGCACCTTCAGGTCATCAAGCCTCACCCCAAATAATTTTAAAACTGGCACCGAAGAGGGACTTCTTGTTTAATCTTTCAAAACTGAAGTGTGTTCACTAGAGATGACACTATCTAAAATATGCTCCCATTTCTGAGTTCTAAACGGGGGAGAAAAGGCAAAATTCTCTAGAAGAAATCAGAAAGCATGCTTTGTTGGCTGTGTGGCTCTACATCACTGGGTCACTGAAGCACAAGTTTCTAGTTAATTTTGTCCATATTTGTCATCATTATCACGGCAAATAACCCTGCATTTGCTCAGCACAGTGTTCAAACATACACCAAGGTGGCACAAGTGACAAGACACAGTACTAGTGAGGCATCCCAGGACAGGCTGGACAGCCCTGTTAGGAAGCGGGATGAAACTTTAGCCCAGAAAGAAAGCTGCACAAACGCAACGGATTTGTTTCTAGTGCCCAAATCCCCCCGAGCAAGGCAGACAAAGCCGCTGCCCAGCTGTGGAGATGATTTTCCGACCCCCAACCAAGGTGTGAAACGGGTATTGTTTTCTCGTACAGCGTAATCTAAAACAAACAAAGGAATAAGTGTTGGGGGAGAAACAGTAATCTTAAAGAGCAAAGACAAACAATTTTAAGCCAGGACCACGTTTTGAAAGTATATCAACAAGCTGCCTGTATAACTTCCCAAAGTATTACAAGCCAGACCTGTGCTCCTTGTCTGATTTTAATGTCCTGAACGACATGTTAGTTTTGTGATGGATACTACAGAAAACTACCCTTTTAAAATTTTTTATTAGAACTATTTGATCTATAGTTTAACAATGAATAAAGCTATAATAGCATCTCCAATTTGCCTGACCTAGTTTCTGCAAAGCCACACTGTAAGCTACACTTTCATTATGCTGAGTGAATGCTCACCAAAGTGGATTCTGGCAAACAGGAATAACACATGAACTCCAAAGGTATTGAAGGACGCTTTCCTTCTCCATTATCTTCTTTGGTTTGTATTCTCCATTATAGTCAGGGTCCCCTGTTGTGCCATAAAGAATGGTGACTCTCTCTTGAGCATAAATTAATGTGAAGCTACTGCAGCAGTTTCTTGGTTCCCCCATTCTTGCCACAGCACACCTGTTTTAAGCCTGCAGTAATTATTTTGCTGTTACCTGCTCCTAGAAGAAAGGAAGCTTGATAGCAATGAATTGAACTTAGCCTTTGTCCCCTTTCATTGTATCTGCCTACAGCAGACAGCAGCAAATATAGCTCAATTAAACACAGCCCTCTTGTCATCACAGAAACAGCAGCTCTTCTCACAGCAGAAGCAGGAAAGTTTTGCCATGACACCCCTTGTTGCATTTGACAAGTTTATTCAAAAGTAAATATTTCAGTGGGGAGATCTGTCATTCTAATCCTGTCCTTTATGCCAGAGCAGCTAATGCAATTTCAGCTACCTGAATAGGAGGGCTCTTGCTTCCAGATGTTCTATTGTGCTCTGCAGACAACAACTGACACCAAAAGACAGGTATTACGAGTATTTTTTCCATCGTTAGCTTGCTCCTAGCACAGGGTTTACAGCTGCTTTGTTGATTCCTGTAATTCTGATAGGCACAGTAGGAGCCAGTGTAATGCTATCCCTCTATGGCTCTGCCATAATAGCAGCAGAAAGAGGGCAAACGTACTGAGCAAGGTGACAAACTTAAACAGCCTTTCAACAGCTCAGGAGCAACTTAAAAGGTGAAAAGAGGCTGATTCGGCGAATCAAGGCTTGAAGAAATTGTAGAAATTGTCCTGTTTGTGCTTCCAGGACACAAAGCTCAAACTGTAGTGTCACAGGAGAGCTGCACCTTCTCCGCCTGGGGCCAAGGCAATCCTGCAGGAAAGCCCTGCAGGGGACACCAGGGCACCAAGCAGGGCAAGGACCAGGGCAGCCAGGTCAGTCTGGATATTACAGCTGGCTGAGGAAAAGACGTGGAGAGGGGCACCATCAACTTCAGCCTCAGAAGCCATTCCAGTGTATTTGCTGCCCGCTGCGTTGCAGCAAATCTAAAAGTAAAAGAAAATACACACAAAAATGCAACTAAGAAACTAAGCCTCAGCTTTTCCTGTTGGCATGCTGCACCACTGGTTAATGAAAGAGCTGGTTTCATTTCATTAATTATGTACCAGTGTTTATAATCAGCAAAACGGGCTTTTTCCATGTGGCCTCTTCAAGTATTAAAGAAATAAGCCTCGCCATGAAACTGTTGAAGCATTTTAATCCCATTGGAAAATAGCAACTAAATGCAAACAAAGCCAGGTGCGGAACAAAGAATCATTTTAACAGATTGATATTTACACTTGTCTTTGCTTCTTAATATCAATCTACATTATTTGAACATGCTGTTTCTTGTCCAGTAGCAACATGGTTTCTCTCCCCACCTGTGATTTGTGATCTGCAAGTCCCATCTATTTGCCATGAGCTTCTGCTAGGAATTAAAGTGCCTTCCTTATAGAATTTCGTTCTGCATAGTCAGACATGAGCAATCACTACGTTATCACTTCACAAATGTTTTCTAGTTGCCAAAACCTTATGGAAAACAATCTGTTCTACTCATTTTCTCCTTCAAAATAGAGGATGTGTTATAAAGATCAAAATCTGATCCAACTGGATCAGGAGTCAGTCATATTTAAGAAGTGACATCACCATAGCCTATACAATCTATTTCCTAAGTGCAGAGATGCATTCAGACACCATGCATGGCTCACACTCAGTGAGACTGAAAGAGATGATAATGTCTCAGCTAACACAGAGAATGATTATTATTCTCCAGGGGAAAAAAAAATCTTATTTTGAAGTACTGAAAGTGATCCTCTTTTCTCTGAAAGAAAAAAGTAATTGCTCCTGATTTGCTTGTTATCAAAGCATGATGATGCATCCTCTTCTCCTGTACCAATTCATGTAACAGACACACGTAGCTGTTCAGATATGCCACTTCTCATCCATATGCTATTTTCCTTGCCCAGTGTTTTGAGGGGGAAAAAAGCTACTTAACAAAGGAAAGCAGGCAAAAATTCAAAGCTGTGCAGCAATGCTAAATAGCAATAGAGATGTTCTTCCAGAGACTTGCCTGCAGACTGCACCTTCCCTTGTTAAACATACTAACTAATGGGAGCAAATTAGCCACCTGGTCTGTATTCAAATTCCTTTTCCAACAGCAATTCTTTTGCAATTCTTTCCCCTGTTAATCTAGTGTTGAAATAAGAGAAAAATCTGTACAGCCTTAGAATACAAATTGCTATTAGATAGTAGTGTGGTGCTCCATCTGTATGAATTATATTGTTTTTCTAAGTGCAGAAGGAGAGAAGTGGCTTGTAATGAAGGCACTGTCCTCTAACTCAGAAAAGAGAGTCAAACCTCCAGCATTTGTTTTCAAATGTCTTTCAGAGTGGCTGGCAGACTTCTGACTGACATCCATGAGGTTTGGCTCAGGTCCTCCACAATTTGGAGGAAATGTGTCTAACATAGCTGCCTTCTCTGCCTGTCTGATCCCCAGCTCCTTTATTTACCCCATAATTTGGGGGGACAGATTTATCAGTCACGGCTCTTGGCACCTCATCCCCTCATGATTCCCAATTCCACTCAAGCGAGACGTAAGAAATCCTCAAGGCTGTGTCTGGATTTCCTCCCTTTCCCCAGCACAGAGCGCACAGCCCCTGTTACAATAAATCATTCCCTGAAATGGTAAGTGACAGAGTAAAAACACTTTGAATAGGAGCATATTTACACCAGATGCGAACATAGGTCACCAGAAAGATGTTCAGAGTAAAACAGATGGAGAATCAATGAGGCAGAGAGCGATAGGAAAGCACTTCTGGATGGCAGGAGCAGCAAAGGAGGCTGTGACTTGACTCTAGGAAGGGAGAGAGACTCTGAGGAAATCCAGGGAGAAAGCTGCCAGGATCCTATGATCTTCCTTTTTCTACACTGCCACAAGATGCTTTTGAACTGAAAGATCTCAAGAAAAGTTCCAAAACTTATAGAAATCAATCAAAAATCTGTCCAGAAATCATAATGATGTTGGGATCAGATAAGCAATGACATATTTCCTCATAATAAAATGAGATCACATTTCTAAGATCATGAAGTGGGAGTAATAAGTACCCGAACATCTGTCAATGTTTCCCAGGGGACTGCAGCACATACACAACATGGGCTATTCAATTTTACATCAATGCACAATCAAAGGGAGGCTTTATGGCATCTCCTACATGGAAAGAAAAAAGAGTAAATGGATAGAAAGGAAGAAATATTCTAGGACCTGACAAAATTAATAAAAGCAGAATAAAAGGCAGAATATCTTAAGTCAGAAATGCTATGGTGGAAAGACTATCACATCTATTATTTTATAATACTCGTATGAATATTCCTTTTCTATAAAAAATATTTCTTGCTATCTTATATTTCACCTCAGCAAGTCAGAGCCTAGAGCAAAAAAATCTTGTATTATCATGTTCTTTCTCAGAGACTTCGAAAACTTCATTGACTGAGTGACATTGGTTTGTGTCCTTCCTTTTCCCCTTTGATGTTCTGTTTTAGTTACCTACTCCCTAAATCAACAGTAGATGCTTCAAAACACCTTTTTCATCATGGAACAGGTTTTAATATTTTTGGTGCAATTTTAAAAGAGCCAGGGAGGATGCAAAGCCTGAGAACCAGTTCATCTAATTGATCTTTTTATATCTAGAATGTATTTGCACAGTGGAGACACATACCAGTGATCCAGGCCATATTAGTCCTTGAAATTATCTTCTTTTTCAGGTTTCTTATTTCGAAGCCACACAAACCATATCTGATTTGATCCAATGTCTACTGCAAGTCTCTCCTTGGTTCAGGTCACAGATAAGAACCCTAAGGACACTTCCCACTGCCAGCTCATTTACATCCAGCAATTTCCTTTTAAAAAGTTCCCTAACCTCTCTGCTGTCCCAGTCCTCTCAGTTTGTAGTCATAGCCTAAAAAACAGGGTTTGAGAGAAAGTCTGTTTATTTCCATGACAATAATCAATCCAAAAAGAATCCAGAGCAATTAAGGACTAAATCAAAGATGTCGCATATATGTTTGCTGCTATATTCAATGTTTAAAAAAGCCCCAAACCACACTTACAGAGTTTTTGACTTTTAAATGACTTGGCTCAGTGAGAGTCCCCCAAGTGTGAGGACAGACTGACAGAAATGGAGAATAATCATTTGCAAGAACAGTCTTTAAAACAAGGTACTGTACTCAGTTGAATAATGAACCACCAGCAGCTCCACAGGCAGTATTTTTCACTTCTGTAAAGAGCAAATTTACAGGACTTTTTCATTTAGAAGGCTTGATTTAAAAAAAAAAAAGGAGGAAAAAAAAATAAAACAGGACCCAAATTCAGCTCTTTCTTCTCAACTAATCCACCTTTCTATTAAGTCCTTTCAAGACTGTTATGAAAATGCTCTGTGTCAATATAATTTGATGACAACTTCCTTACTCCTTTCCTCGCTGCCTTAAAAACATCTCCTGGATAGACACAGCAATCCCATTAGGAAGACATCCTGCTGTCCAAAGCTTTCTTTTCGAGTCAGAGCACATGTTCCCACTCCCAGAGATGCCAGCCTGCTGAGCTGACATGGAGTGAGCACGCACAGTAAATAGCAACCATCAAATAAGTCCATCCTTTTTAGACTTGTTCCCAAGACACTTTAGCCAGGCTTGTTCACCAACCCACAATTTCTCCTGTTGCCCACTTGCTAGAGCAGGGGAGTTTCTCTTCCCTCCTTTGGTTTCAGGAGCTCATTTCAATACAAAATCTACCTGTATGGCAAAAAAGTCACGTGTCAAAGGGAAGAGCTGCCTCAGTCAGCTGAGAATGCTGTCCCACAGCAGTGTTTCCATTGTACTGCCTGAGCCTTTAGTGAAAGAAGCCAGGAAATGTGGATTAAAAAATGTATCAGACTGGTGACTTTACTCCTGAGGCAGCTTTCCCAGCCTTTCAGAAGAGAATCCCATCCAACAGAGCTTCTGTACTTTGGATTCATCATCACAATAAGAAGACATAATAGCAAGGAGGGAATTGGGTTCTCCTAAAGAGGAACTCCTTGGAGGGCTGTGATAAATGAGAATGATACAGCAAGAGAAGGTAGACTTAGAAGTCCTGTTGCTTTTGCAAACTCTGTGGTAAATCATTGGAGCGTTTCAGACTGCATTTTTAATTTCCCTCCCCCAAAATCACTGCGTGGGGGCTCTTCAATAGACTGAAGTCCTACATGACGTATGAAGCTTGTGGCTTCGAGACTGCTTTGGCTCCTGTGTAGCATTATAGTGATACTATCCCTGGGACTATTTCCAAGGAAGCAATCATAAATCTTCTTAGAATTCTACAGTTCCTAAGGTGACATAGATTTTAAAGTCAAAAAGAAACACAGTGATCACCCAGGCCCAAACTACTACATAGCAAATGCCAAATATTTTCCCTCAGTAATTCTGCCTTCGAGTTCAATGACTTTAGCTGTGTGCACCAAGGACAAGAGGATGTTCTACCTCATTGAAATAGCCTACTTAGGGACTTAGCTTCAGCAAGGGATGTAAAAGTATTAGGTCAGAATTCTCATGTGATCTCAACCCTAAATATGGAGCAGAGTCCGTGCCACAGAGTAGTGAAACTCCCAGCGACTGCTAAAATATTAACGCTTTCTTCCCAATCCCTGGGAATGAGATTTACCTTCCTCAGCCCACAGAGCCTTTCCATAGTGTGGGGCTTCAGGAGGTAGCCCACAATAACTCAGAAGGGGTCCCTATGATACTGAATCACATTGTGTATTTTAACAAGAATAATCTTAATTTTAATCTGTACCACATTAAGTCATACCAACAGAGGAAGTAATAAACAGGGCCCATATATTATTATTTCCTTTTTACACAGCATGCATGAAGATATGCATTCCAAAACCTTTTACCCTCTCTGCAGATCAGAAAATAGAAATCGAGTTCTGGTAGCAGAAACAGTTTGGGAGAGAGCCAGAGGTACACAAATGGGATAATTTTTGCTGAAACACAGAGCTGACTAGTTAGTTTTCAACACTGTTGCTCTTTATTAGAAAAGGCAGTTTTACCAAGCATGAAACAGTTCAAGGGCATGTATTTCTGTTTAAACCTGATTTCGGTGATGCCAAAAGAATTAATGTTTTGATCTGCATAATATTGAGTTACATAATGCCAAAGAATTTAATATTTAATACCAAAACACAATGGTTCAGTAATGAGAAAATACGGCATTTAGACAATTCCAGTGGGTGGTTTGTTTGTTTTGGCATTTGGGTTCTACAGTCAATTTTACTGGGGAAATATTCAAATGTTTCCTTGAGGTGTTTTCCTTTCCTTCAGGATATCAATTCCACTTCCCAGCCAGTGCTAATCCAATGCACTTAATTGAAATTTTGTTTCCCTCCATCTCAGAAGTCCCAACCCAGATGCTCTAGACTTGTCTTTTTCCTAAGGGTGTCATCTATAATTATAACCCTGGGAAGAAACATGCACTACACCTCTGTTAATTCAGGAAGCAGGGGGAAGATTCCTCAGCTTGTAGCATCACGGCCAGCAGAACAGACCTTGGTTACAAGCCTCAGGGGTAATTCCTAAATGTACACACTTGTGTTTGCTGGTTTTGGGCATATTTACTTCTGATTTTCAAAGGCAGATGCACCATTTCTCTAAAGACCCTGGGATTTTTTATACAATCAGCTGTAAATGAGTCATGCTAATAAACCTTCTTAGAATCATAGAATTTTTGGGTTGGAATGGACCTTAATGATCATCCAGTTCCACCCCCCGCCACAGGCAGGGACACCTTTCACTATCCCAAGGTGCTCCAAGTCCCATCCAACCTGGCCTTGGACACTTCCAGGGATCCAGGGGCAGCCACAGCTTCTCTGGGCACCCTGTGCCAGGGCATCACCACCCTCACAGGGAACAATTTCCTCCTGAAATCTAATCTAAATCTACCCTCCTTCAGCTTGAGGCTATTTCCCCTTGTCCTATCATTACCCATCCTTGTGTTAGCACATTTCTACAGCTAGAGCTTATTCCCCAAATACATTAAGGTTTTCATCACTGACTACATTGGTTTTGACTCAGCGTGATTACATGGGTAAAAAAGATACAAAAAAGCCTGGTTTTAACAGACAGTACTCGCATGCATGTAGTGCATTCCTACAGGGCTGGATCTGCTGATACAGCAAAGCTGGCACAACTTTTGCCGTATGGAAAAGCATTAAACCAAAGCAGAATTAGGCCAAGAATGACCACTTGTGAAAGCACCCGCTTAGCAGTGCTAAGTTGGGAGCCCAAACAATGGCACTGGGGAAGAGAATGCGAGGCCACAATGGGAAATGTCAGCACACGTCAGGCAGCTCTGCCTGCTCTGCAATCAAGTGAAAAGCAGCACAATGCAGGCACACAGAGCTCACAGAGGCACGAGAACTACTCCATCCCTCTGCCACTGCACTCTGGAAATTGCAGGCTCACCTCCTCCCCACCAGAGCTCACGTGAGCTCCAACAGACATACCCAGGATATCAGAAGTGATGCGTGGGAGCATCTTCTGTGACACCACTTGAGTAATCTAATACAAACGACGGCACCCGGGTGCCACATATGAAAATCAGCATGATTTCCCTCAACCCTTAATTGCCATGCAGCATCTAATGCACCTTACTCTGATATTCCTGGCAGGAGACAACAATATTAGCTATGAAATCTGTAGGCTTCTGCCAAATTCACAAATACTGGCAGCGAAACCTAAGGAAAGGGCAGATAGGGCTGGGAAAATGAGGAGTAATTTAATGCAAATGTTCTGTAGAGCTCCCCAGGCTCTATGATTAGGGATGTCAAAAAAATTTAAGTGCTCCTTCTTTAATATTATGGAGAACTGATTATTACTCACTGTATACAAGGTTTTCTAAAATGATTGTATTTTTCATAAGTAAGTCTCTCATTATTTCCTTCACTAAAATGCATTTTGCTTTGTGCTCAATAATTTCCCCCCCAAAGTGAAAGCTAATTCTTGAGCTGCGATTTTAACCATGATTTCCTTTCACTTAACTTATTTTACTCCCTGGTGTAGTAGATAATGGTATATGTTTAAAAAAATAGAAAGAGGGTAAAAAAAGAGAAGAAAAAAGAAATACTTTTACTAAGGCAGGTAGGCATAACTAACATATATTGAGGGCTAGATTGTTTCAAACACATACTGTCTAATTTTCTATGGAAAAAAAATGATTAAAAGTCCAATTCAGAGATTGCTTTTGAAGGCAAAAGTTCTCCTGTGTACAAGGTGAGTGGAAGTTATATTTATGTTTTTGTCCATAGTTTCAGATGATGAAGATCACGTCTGTACAGGTCACTTTGATTCATGGAGCTGGACGCACCTTACAGTCACTTTTACATAACAGAAATAGTCCTGATTAATTATTGAAAATTCCTGGATTAACAGCTGTGCTCTCATACACAGCTGAATAGTTCATTAGAGAATTTAACCTCACTGCAATGTCTAAAGAATAAAATATATTGAGAAAGAATTGTACCAAGATAAGAATGGTCTGCAGTCACCTGTGAAAACCAAAGCAGACTTTTACTTACACTATTTAATTTTTTCCTTCGGGACTGCTGAGGGAAGGGTTTGTTTCTTGAATCAACATAGAAAAAACTGCTGGTGAAAATTCATCTGATTTATAAGCATCCTATTCCCAACAGGCAAAGACTTAAGTGGTAGCATCCAAGAGCTAATTCTCCACCAAAATAATAATCTGCTATCTTCAAGAATGAGTGTTTTCATGGGAATACAGCCTGAACTTCATCAAGGTCTTTGCTTTGGCATAACTTTGACATTCAAGCTGTGTTTCTGAAACAGAGATCAGTCTTGCACAGTGGTTAATACAGATAAACCCGGTGGTAAAACCCTGCAGAAGGAAACTGCGTGGATCCTTCCTAGAAAGCACCATTGTTTGGAATCTCAGTACTGAACTAATACAAGCACTTATTTCACATTCCACGATCCAGCAGCTATCCACAAGCTAACAGCCCAAAATATGATCTCCACATTGTTCATCTTCTGATCCATGGAGAGTGAGATGTTTCTTTAATTTGACTGTTCAGACCTGTTTTAAGATTGTATATAAAGAAAAGACCAAGTATATAAGCAAAAAAATGCTTAATCTTCTTCACTGACTATTAAAATAGCCAGGAAAGTCAGATAGGTCAGATATAGGAGGTCAGATACAGCCACAGACCACCAAGGCTGAAATAAGACAGGATGTACGTAATGAAGCACCCAAAGAAGGGGCATTTATGAGAATCTGGCAGTGTCTGTACACATATGAATATACTTAGTCTGATCCAGCTGCTCCTGTAATTGATAAAGGCCGCCTTCATTTATTCAGGGAAATCCAATTCCTCAGTTCTTACTACAGCCATAAAACTATCTTCAACTACATTTAAAAGGTATATATTTTTATAATTCCTTATTTACTGAAAACAGTCATAATGAAACTCAAGCAGTTGCTTAAATGCTTTATTTCCAACGACAACATAATCAGGATAAAGTCACTGCTGGAAAGATCATGGAAAGGGTTGTTAATAACTAAAGTGTAAGTGCATGGGAGATGCAACTTTCTTTTGGTTGAAAAAGAGATAATTTAAAGTTGCCCACATTCCCCAGAATCAATCTGAATTCTTTAAGGGATGCATGGAAAATTAGTCTATAATCAAATGATCTCTAATAAGATTAAAACTTTTTAAAGTCAATCCACAGGCAATAGGAGGTTTGTTTATTACCCAAAGTCTAAAACCGAATATGAAATTAAGGACATGGTATTCACCACAAAAAGACAGTATCTCGTATTAGAATTCAAAGTGCAATTAATTAAACTCTTACTTAGATTGATTTATCCTACCCCTGTCTCCACTGCTGTTCCAAATGCCTGCTGTGAACATCAGGTGTGTTACTCTGCTTTACAAATTAGTCTGATTCAAGAATTGTGTATTAAACACTAAATTCAACACTTACTAAAATTCTCCAAAATTTCATAATTACTAATATTTCCAGCCAAAGAAATCCGTACCTACAGATATGCCCAAACTCAAAACTAGTACAATACACCCCCAAAATGTACAGAACCCAAGGATAAACACAATCATCCAGCTACAGAGTCCTGCAGAAGCTCCTGAGATCACATGAAATCGCACAAATTTGAATGTCCAGAGACCATGTTCCTTGCACACATTACCCAGCTGCCTAAGCTTAGGCTGGCCTAACTCAGAGGTACTCCAGTGGTTCACAGCAAGGGCCACTGTGCCTCAGGACAATCCTGGTGGGTGTTAGGCTGGAGTAACACAAGCTCCAGCCTTTCTAACACACACGAGTGCTGTTTCCCAGCTGGAAAGGCTCTGCAGAAGTCGCTGATTTTGTGGCTTCAAACCATCCCTTAATCTGTCTCTGTATCTCTCTCCTATGCCCACAATAAGCTGCAGTTTCTTACATTTGAATGCTCATCTGGTCAATAAAAGGAGAAAAATAAGAAAGGGTAAGATGACATTTTGACAAACATCTGGCAGCTAAAGGTACTAAGATGCAATGCAGCAGATAACATTGGAAAGATTAAAGTAGATAAAGGAAAATAACAGGAAAAAAGTAAAACCCAATATTTTTCTACGACACCAGCTCTGGAGCACCAGAGAAACAGCAAATAGATAAAAAAATGATTAAAAATATCTACCCATTAGACCCAGAACCTCTCCAGTTCATTCTGCTGGCTTTATAAAAATGCATCGTTCTGATTCATCAACCAGAAGAACAGAAAACTTCCCTGCTTAGTAGTTAAGATGTTCAGAAAGTTGTTTTACATTTCATTTTTGCTTCATCAACTTCCCACCCCTCAGGGGACTCAGTCTGAATTGCATGAGTATGGAAAATGAGTTAGCCACACTGCAAAGTCAAGGTTGCATATAAATACTTACTCTTCCCACCATTTTTGGTTGGTGTCTGGCTTATCTCATTTGAGAGAAGGATATTCAGGCAAAAGAGCACAAACATCTCTAAGATTAACAGCCTCCTCCAAAACTGTCTGTATGTCTAAACAGACCTACTCTGCTACAGATAAAAATCTCAGGTTTGGTCAATTTTTATGTCTGGACCATATAAAGTAATAATGTTTCTTTGCATCTTTTTTTTCAGGTATTTGAAAAGGAAAAACAGGTCTTTACAGTAATTGATCGAAAGGGAACATCAATTTCTGAACCAACCCAAGCAGTCAAAACACACGGTCTTTGCTCACTGCCAAAAACATAACATCCAGATTTGTGTCCATTTGGAACCCATCATAATGTAATCATTAATCAGTCTGATTTAGAATAATGTTTGCAACAACTGATTACCGCTGCACATAACCGCTTATCCTTTAAATCTGAAAATATTTCCCCTGCCATCTGAAACAATGCAATTGATTCTCCCAGCGTGCCGGGGCTGGGCAGAAATGCCAGTGACTCATGTCAAAAGGAGGGAGCCTTGCTTAAAATAAATAGCACATACTTTCAGCAAACCCAAAGGCTAAAAGCCACCGTTCTTCTCGAAACACTCATGGTAGACATCTGCACCCAATGTCTCTGTGACCTGTGACTTTAAACATCACTGCTCCCAAGTCACGTGCTGGTAGGACACAGTTTTATTGCTCTGATTACCAGATCAAATTTCTGTGTGTCGAAGCTGGATATAAGACAAACAATTTCATGCCACACAATAGCAGGAACTCTGGAAATAGCTGTCACACATATTACAGAGTTAGAATTGCTCTTGCTGGGTGTCATCTGAAAGAGGAACTGATCAGACTTTGTAATAGGTTGGTTCCAGACAGATTTTTGTTTATCATTCACACTGTATACAAATGAACTGTTGTTGCTCAAATTCAGACATCACTGGGATTTCAATCGGGATATGGCCCATTTAACATGGGAACAGGTAT
This sequence comes from Ifrita kowaldi, assembly GCA_013398055.1. Lineage (NCBI taxonomy): Eukaryota > Metazoa > Chordata > Aves > Passeriformes > Cinclosomatidae > Ifrita > Ifrita kowaldi. The sequence goes on from VZRS01014563.1 coordinate 436,477, forward strand.
CCCTGACTGATCCAAAGGGGACATTGGAACTGGGAGGAGAAAGGGAGCCAAGCAGCTTGATGGGGAGCACTGGGGGATTTTTGTGTTGGTGAAGGTGCCTGCTCCAAATATAAGCAGATTCCAGGGAGCTTTCAGCATAGCTCTGTCTTTTGGGAAACAGAGGAAAGTTTTTGTTTGGTTGAGGGGGTAAGTTTTTTTGGGGTTGTTAGAGGGGAAAAATGTAGAGGATCATGTAGTGTTTCCTTCCAGAGCAATTCTCAGAGAGCCTTTTAATGTATATATGGTGGATCCCAACTCCAAAATACCAGTATCCCTAAAAGAGCATCAAAATCAGCAGAGATCCTTATCTTTGGTGTCTGCAAAGAACCCCAGGAGAAAACTCCCAGTACAGCTGGCTATGAGCAATTACCTTGGCAAACCCTCCGAGGAGGAGTTCTCATTGCTCAGCATCACATTTAGCATGACGGGGTCTCAGGGAAGTACTAAGACACAACTAGAGTGAAGTTAAATAATTATTTTAAAAGCTCAAGAGCTTCTCAAGAAAGATTCCTCTTTCTCAGGAAAAGATCATCTTCTACCAAAACAAATCCCAGTACAAAAACGGAAGAGAGTGAAAAGGTGTGATCTAGCACAGAGCTAATGAGAAAACAGATGAAAATGGAGATAGCAAAAGCTTTATCTCCCATTTTAGAGATTTCTTTTGGAAACTAGTATTCTTTTGTGCCAGGAAAAGTAATAATAAAGCCTTTCCTTAGACTCTGAATTAACACTAATTTACTGGTAAGGAAATTTAATCATTTTCTATAAGGAAAAAGTAAATTCCTAATCAACAGAGCAATGTGTGTGTGTGTTGTCTTGATGAAAAATCACACATTAGTAGCTGTACTGCAGAAGTGATGAAAGAAATCAAAGTGATATAGCCATGCATAAATACAAGAGGATCCTGATATTTAGTACAGAATATACACATTTTGCATTTCAATAATTAATTATCAGTAGTAAAAAATGAGATTCAGCTATATAACAATCTGATTACATTCTTAATCAAATTAGGAGACATTTAAAAAGGTTACTGGAATACCTTTGAAGCAATATCAGGAATAAGAAATAGCATGAGCACTTTGGTATTATTCTGGTTAATTAAACACCAAAAAAATTAATACATGTAGTTTGTCAAGAAAGAGCCTTTATTCAAGGTCACTCTAACACCTAACAGAATTCCAGCATGGGCTTCTCCTTATACAGATCCTTATAAAAGTTTCAGTTCTGCCCCCAAACTCTTCCCAAGCAATGAAAGTGTGGGTGTAAAGGGGGCAAGGGCAGGATAATGACCAGAATCACAGCCAAGAGCTGTTTCCCCTCGACATCCTCTGCAAGTCTCTAAAAGCTCAGAAAGCTTAAGTGGTTTTGTATTAAGAAATAATTTTTTAAAAAAATTTTAAAAAAATCTGTAATTTAAATAAGCTCAAACTAAAACCAGGATGAGGCCATATTGCACCTGCACATTCTCCGTGGACCCACACTGGTCATTAACTCCACCAGCGTTCGAACACCTGTGGCAGCAGACAGTGCCTAAACTATTTTCGGAGCTGGTGCAGTCAAAAGAGCATTTCAAATCATTCTTTCATATCACATTTCCTTGCTCGATGGCACAGGTAGAAAGAAACCATCTGTCTGTGTGGTTTTTTGCATAAACTGATTTGCAGGCTATCAATAAAATAAATATTATTTAGACATTTATACCAAAGTATTTCCCACTCTTCCAGCCCACAGTACTCCAATTTGTAGACTAGAAGATAATTACAGACCGAAGTGAACTTGGGGTCACTACAGAAACCAACTAAATTGGGGAGAGGGAGAAAAAGCAAACCAAACAAACTTTTTCTTTATGAACTGACAGGTCACTTGGCTTGCAACAAGATTTTATCAAAAGCCAGTTACATTTTTGTCTGAATACTGGAATCGTTCAAGGGAACACGATAACACTAATGAAAAAAGATATTTTACGAAAACCTGTTTCATTCTAATCATGTTTCTAATTTTGGTAGCACCACGCATTAAGAGGCAATTAAAGCAGCTCTAATGTTGTGGGGATTTTTGTTTTGTTTTTGCAACGATACAATTTGCTTCAGAAGCAAATCCAATAAGCCATCTGAAATTATCTTTGAAATTGTGTTCGTGACAGTTACTTAAAGCTACAGACACATAATAGCTTCACTGACATCATTTCTTTTCTGAAATGTGGAGGGAACCTTGATTTTCTGCACTGGCACAGGGAGGTTGATGTTATCCTCTCATTAATTCAGAGAGCTGGACTCTCACCTCTGCTTGTTGGATGTGCTGCTTCAGACACCAGAAAGCAACTCCCCACAAACCCACAGTATCCCTTTTTTCGTTATAATTATGCTACAAACACGAGGCCAACTCATATTTAGCTATCATTATAATTTTCATTATAATTTAGCTATGAATATGAAGCCAGCTCACTGCTTGTGCCATGTACACCTACAATACACAGCAAACATTTTTCTGCCATAAAACCTCTCAGGGATTTGCACCAAGGCAAGTCACAGAAGGATCAGCCACTGCTTGGATCTGGAGGAGCAGGAGAGCAAGGACAATTTCCCAGCTCTGCAGGAACCATCACATTTCATGTGGAATGGTGACAAATGGTGTGCATGAAGCAGTGTTGGTGTAATTAGTGGCAAATATCTTGCCAGGGAGGTGATAATTTGGCAAACTATCATGCTGTAAGTGGTTTTTTAAAAATGACTGTTCTACTGAGAGAATTGATCAGGTCAGAGACATGGCCAAAAAAGTTCCAGCTTAAGAAATAAAGTCATGGTACTTTTTAGACAATGTTTAAATTGCTGTAAAGTGAAGAACCTACTAAAGAAGAAAGATCGGTTTGCTGGTCTTAGAGGAGCCTGCTGTAAGCTGAAACAGCAGCTGTGTTATGGTGATAAACAGAGAACCTCTCTGCTGCTCCTTAATCTGACAAATTAACAGAGAAAATCTGTAGTGGCCATACCAGTGTGAGTCAGCCTGGCTGCTTTATCAGCAGCTCTGGGTCTCCTCTTCTATCAGCTCTTTCCAGCTGTGGAAAGTGTAGGGCCCAGTGAACTGATCCTGATTGACCAGGATCCAGTCCACTGCCTGCCCTACCGTCATTCCTAGAGCCTGGAAGAGATTAACTGGGTGGATGAAATGAGCATGGGCAGGTTCTGCATCAGTCAGAGACTGCAGAGTTCCTGAAGGGGCTCCCAAGTCAGGGCATGGAACCACTGCAGGAGAGTCAGGAGTAAGAGATGCACAGTCCCAGCCCCAAACTCCTGAGCTGCAGTCGGCTGGGACCAGCACAAAGCATCATTTAGAGTCTATTAAAGAACCTTTTATAATCACATTTACCACCAATATACTTCTTTAGCCTTCATAGACAGTCCAAATACTTAAAAATTTCATGCATTAAGGAATCATATTTTAGGCGAAACAAGGTTAAAACTGGTGCCAAAAAGAATAAGAAGGAACAATTTCCCTTTTATGAACAGTAGATAACACTTAGAGGCAATCAATCTAGAGCTCCTGAGCTACTCCTGCTCGAGGAACTGTGGCTGGGACAGAGCTTGTCCTTGCGCACATCAAGCTGATGGGTTCAAATCAGCCTGATGATAAATAAACTCATCTCTTCTGATATCATATTTTTTTCATTTATGTCCATTTCACCTTTTTTCCACAGCCTAGAATTAGATGTATTTTAAGTTCATCTCTCTGACTTTCTCAAAAGGACACTTTCCAAAAAAGCTATTTGTTGTCCTGTTTTTTTTGGTTTTTTGTTTTTGCTGTTGGTTTTTTTTACACTAAAGATTCTGGATTTTTCCAAATTACTTTAAAATGTCTGAAAAATAAATGAAGGAGTCCTTAGGCAACTGAGATTTGAATGTTTGTAGAAGAAGGTTGATGTAAGCAGCTAGACTGCTAAAAAAAGAGACATTTGAGAGGGGGAAGAGTTGGTAGACAACATTTCTATGGATATTTACATGCCATAATGCCAAGATATCCCATCTTCCCATCTCTTGGTCTCCCACATTTATCTAAACATAGATCTACTACTCAAGTCAGTCAGGACTATTTGGATTATGAATGCTTTGAAGTAGAAGCTGTGTTAGACTGTGTCCTGGCACAGAAGAAGAATTAAAACTGATGTCTGAGGTAGAGCTGAAGGAGAATCTCTCTAAATGCAAATCAATTATAACAACTTTAAAAAGAAATGGTTCTTGAGTTGGCTTGGTTTCCTTTTCCTGAACGTCGGGATGATCTACATATAAATGTGTCCAGTAAAGTGAGCCCTGTATCCTTGAGGGATATTTTGCCTCTGTCCCAGATCCTGGAGATTGCATTTAGCTCTCCAGAGCAGCTCAGGTCGACAGGCACTGCTGGCTCTGAACTGCAGAGCATTCTGTCTTCATTAGCATGTGATCCTCTCCACTTAGTCAGAGGGGACTCTGTTAGTGCACATAGCAATGATCATTCCAGCTAATTAATTTTAGCTAAGATGCTCAACCTGATAATTTCTAAACTTGTGCATCTGTGACTTGGGATGTGCTACCCCCAGGAGAAATTTATTTATTCTGAGAAGGCTTGTACCAAAGAGAAAATTCCATTTGTTTGTCTCCTCCCCTTCCACTAACACTGATAAAAGTCTTAGGGCATTAAGGCATCCTTGTGTCACCCATCCCTACACGCACAGTTTCATTATTACCTCCTGGTTGCTCCCCTACAATGCAGCTACTCCCATCTCCCTCCCACTCATATCAACAGCCTGCAGCCATTCTGCACCCACAAGGATTTGTTTGTCAGCTCAAGATCAGCTTACTTAGACAGGAGAATTTTAAAACTCATTCATTATTTTGTGTTTTACTTATCCACGTGAAATATTTCAATCGGGAAATTGAGTTTTGATGGAAGATATAGAAATGGTTCTTATTCACTCAGTTTTATGTGCTACTGTTCAATGTATTTTTCCATTGTTCCTACAAGAGAACCAGGGATAGAAATGAGTCATTTGTAACATTAAAGTTTAATATAAACTTCATATCTACATAACTGAATATTGATGAATTGTGGCTAGTTCATTACCAGAAAGAAACATACTTTCCAATACTACAAAGCTCAACTCAATTATTTTTTGTTGGAAGGAGCAATGTGAGGAACTGCTTCTACCCCAAATACTTTCTGACAGTGTTCTTGAGCCCTCAGTTCCACTTTTTGCTGCCAGCACTGGCTCTGTAAGGCTCCCTCTGGCCACACCTTTCTGCCTTGGAGAATCTCCAACCTTCCCAGGACTCCTGTGCATGCTCCTATAGAGCATCTCACCTCCCAAAGGCCCTTTCCCATCCTTCTTATATTTGTGGACTTGGAACATTTGGGGATGCATTTAATTTTTACTTCCATGGAAAAAAAGTTATGCAATGTTGACTTAGAAAATACTTTTTTTATTAAAATGTTGTGGTTCTTGTTGAAGCCCTGTTCCAGAGCAGTGTTCAGCTTCTCCTCACCTCGAGCTCAGACACTTTGAGGTAGCAAATCAACGCACACAAGATGCTCCCATTTAGAGTGTGGCCTTTTCCATACGAAGGTAAATAAAATGACGTGCAAAACTATTCAGAATCGGTGATTTCAGCAGAAAACTCACTTGTTTAGTACATATCTCACCTTATCCATTTTATTAAAATATTGGTGGAGTAATGCATGAGAAGATAACACAGAAGAAGGAATACATTGCCCTGGAAAAGGAAAGTTCTGATCTATAACTCTATCTTAGACTTTTTGTGTGCAGAAACACACAAGGAACCAGTAGTTTACAATTTTAAAAGATACCCTCAGTACCAAGTAACTTCCTGACCATGGCAAAAAAATCTACAACTCCAAATTTATTACAGCTTTATCCAGAAATCATCTTGTGATAGAAAATAGGCAATTTTTACACTGCTGAGGAGCATTTATAGGCTTTATTTGTGATTGCATTTGTAATTTGGGTAATTGTGCATGCACAACTGGCCAGCTGCATGCAGAATCACCCAATTTGCACATGTTGCCATAATTGCCACTTGAATTATGACATTTTACAGTTGTGTGCATGCAAATATGAGCAGAAAAAGACTCATTCGATAAACAAAGCACTTTGCACTGGTTTTCAGTCCTTCCTAATCAGTCAGAGTACTTGAGGCCGTTTCTGCTGACACTTGAAACAGGAGCTGTATCCCGAATTTGGTACTGAAGAAGCTTCTCTGACCTTATATAAGCAAGGAAAACAGAGCAATGCAAAGTGGCTGGAACTGCAAAGCAAATCACTTGTCACAAAAAGCAGCAGCAAATCTCTATCATGTATCACTTGCTGACATCCTAGATGCCAAATATTCATTGATTATCAAAATAAGTATCTTTGTTGCTTTGTAGTTCTACAAAATTTCACTGTCTCCAAGTAAAACAATACCAAAGGTCAAACAAGAAAGCAGCACCCAGAAATGCTGTGGAAGTGAAGTTATTCTGCTTTGAAGGATCTCAGTTATGCTGGGACAAAACCAGCAGAGATGGATCTCCCACTTCAGCAAAGTTCATAACTCAAGAGAAAGAGATGAAGATTCAGGATCAGCACTTGGAGTCTGACAGTGATGTGCAGACTGGATGAGCTACAGCACCCATAAGATCGTCTTTTAAAAGGCCAGGAAAATTAGCTCCATGATACACTGTACCTGGAATAGGAAATATTGGAATTCAAAAAGGTTTCCTGCACAGTTTAACAGAAGTGGCCAGAAGGGATTTAATTTCAAAAAAAAATCAGATGTTTACCCAGTCTTTACAATAGAAATAACACTGTTTCATCAGCTAAACAACTCAAAACTCAAGAAATTACTGGTTGTTAATTACCCAATTATCAATTGTGGAGAAATAAAATGAGTAAGTAGACAATTATTGGTCAGTGTTCTGAACTAGTTGACAATTATACGTCAGTGATTACTACTTATGTCAAGAGCTGGAAAGCAACCACAGAGAAAGAAATCACAGACCACTTTGCAGTTCTACAAGGTTAAAAAAGTTGGATTTAGAGGTTCTTCTCCCCGACAGGAACTGCACATAATAGACTAAACATCTCTTTATTGAGTCATGCATGACTAAAGTCACAAATACCTGAAAACAGAATATACAAATATGGGGTTTGGCATGCTGCACATAAAAATTAGCCAAATTTTTTAGTGAGAAACCCACTACAGCTAATCCCATTAATATATCCAAAATTAATTGTACAAACACCCAAGGCATCATCTTCCTGGTATTTGGAAAACTTGAGAGATAACTTGCTTTATTTCCTGTGGCTTGTTTAAAATCACTGTTTGTCCAGCATCTCAACAGCTCTTCAAACCTGTCCAAATTTGCATTCTCCAGAGCTCATCTTGCATTCATCTCTGCTGTGTGATGAGGCTGAGGAGGTCTATTTCCTGAAATGTAAAAGTATGACTGGACAGAGACACCCTGGAGATTACATCATCTTATCTTCCATGAAGTCCCAGTTTCTTTTTCATTAAATAAGCCTTCCTGCTTAGAGAAAACTGAGCCTCCCTGTTTACACTGAAAGACAAGTATAGAGAAAAGCTACCAGTATAAAAAGATGCTTGGCCCATGGGAGTACAGAGTGAAGATTTCCCCCCATCTTTCAAAGCAGAAAGATTGCAGCAGCAGAGCCCATTGTGGCAAAGGCAGCTTCATGTCAGATGTAGGGAGTGGATGTTCTTATCCATTTCCATGCACTGCACCTCTCCTGTAGATCAGAGTCATGGAGCCCTCTGTACAAACAATTCTACGTTTGTCACATCACTTAAAGAAATGCTGCCTGATGCAGCATTAAGGGTTGACTTCCAAAAAAATGGAAGGATGAATACTGAATTTCTAGGATATGCAGTTCTTCATGCAGATATTCTCATACTCAGCTGCTTTGCTAAGGTGAAAATTTATCTTCACCTCCCAAAATTCAAGCTTTGGATTGCTTCTATGTATTTTTAGTTTGAGATTAAGTTTGTTTATTTCTACCTTATCTGCAAAAATAAAGAACTTTGCAATAAATAGGACTGAATTTACTGAGAAAAATGCATTTCAGGTATCACTACAGATAGGGCAAGAAATGAGAGTCACGTTCTAAACTGCATTCCAACCTGAACACTTGCCTCTGGAACGTGTTGTTAATAATGCCTGAAAGGATGAGCATATATTCACATCTTTTCCACACAGACTAAATCCCTACAGAATGTGTAAGTCTTCTCAATTTATGAATTTATTCTTACTGAAGCTGGGAAGAAAGTTTGACACTTTGTTTAAAAGAGAGTGAAGAAAGAAAAACAGGGACACAGATCTCCATGGCCTGCTGAGACTGACAGAGGAAGTCTGGAGCAGCCGCGACACATTTCACTGCTGCCACAGGTAACAGCCCAATAAAGTCAGGTTGACAACTCAATAGCCTCAAAAGGGACTATTCCCTAAAAAGCTCTTCAGTCTGTGACAGGGGGTACCAGGATTGCCTCTAGTCTCACCTCTCACTTGGTTACAGCTCTCCTAAATCATTCCCATTACATTAAAGCCACTTACACTGCAATTACAACAGCAAACCCTCCCTCCCTGCTGCATCCAGGAGAACACGGAGGCAGATAATGGATGCTCCTTGTTGAACCTGGGAGCTCAGGTGCGTGCAAGCTGTAATTGCTGTTTCGCGTCTACTAATGCCAATTGTCAACACATTAAGGAAAGAAGGATGAAACTTTGGTGTCCTCACTACCAATGAACATAAACAGCACATTACACTTCTTTTCTACGCTCTGCAAGCAATTATAAAGGAAGCATGTATAAAGGTATCACACAGGATATGAATTCTAAAATAATACTTTTTGAGCTACATAGCCTGGTTCTCATGTGAGACGTAATTCTGTCTTTATTCTTCATGTCTTACACACAGGTAGTTGAAGAACTAAGTTTCAGGTTCTGGCAGTCATCTGCCAAAAAATATGGGATAGTCAGCCAGTGTCCAATTCCAATCAAAAATTGTTCGTTCTTTCAAACTTCCCACAGGAAAAATAATTAAACAAAGATTCCACACCATTGCAATCATCTCATCCAAACTGCGGTTTCTTCCTGCCTCTCGCATTTCTCAGGTTTTGTTTAGCCTTCTTCCAAATACAAGTTTTTTCCCACTGAGTCATGGCAGATTGAAGCATTTCATTAGAGTTACTAACAACCATCTCAACAAATAATCTTTGCAGTTTGGTAAAGGCCAGCAAGGATACAGGAAGTTTCAGCCCATAATAGGGTTGGGTGCGTGTCTCTGAAGGTTGTAGCTGCACTCTCCACTTTTTTCTTAAAGTGAGGTGCAGATCAGGAAACTTGTTAAATTCCTTCTGGCAAAGGTCAAACCCAAAGACAAAACCCTCTTCCATCACTTTCTACCTCTCAAGAGCAAAACCTGCATTTACAGAAGTCAGGCCCCTGGAGTTTTATTTTTGAGTCACACACTTGGGGGGGACAGTAGATTTCAATTCCTCTCTTTTCAGGGATCGGAGATTAAAGAAATATGTCACACCCCATTGAAATATTGCAGCCTGCATTCTGTCTGCCAAAGCGTTGCTGACACTTTAAAGGTCAAATATTTTCTCCTTATATTCTTCTCTGGACGAAAGCAAAGTTCTGCAGTGCTTCACACTGGCCTTATAAATGTTCTTTGTTAATCAGAGTACAAGAGCAGGAATCACACACTATTTTTACACACCCCCTCCATGTTCCCCATGCTACCAGTTTTCAGAACCATTTCCCCCTCTTTCTTCCAAGTGGACTCAAACTGGCTGCATCAAAAATGTGTTTCTTAAGCAGCACTAAGAAGGCCCTATTAAAAATACCTCAAGCAGTGTAACAAAATAGAAAACAATTCCCAGGAAAGCAGCAGAACTCAAAGTCACTAAAGTTAAGGGCAAAATGTTGATGGGAGCCAACTGAGAGATTGGCTCAAGACTGTTTATTTTTAAATGTACAAATCTTGGTTCAAAATTATAGGCTACCTTCTAGATCTCTTTGCAGACAAGGAGAAGGGGAATAAGGTCTCTTGAGGCAACAAAGTGAGCTTGCTGAAAACCCACTTGCTATATTCCAGCAGATCATGGAGGGTGTGAGGCACCTGATGTGTAGAATTTCCCCCTTTTTTATATTCAATCTTATCTACAGAGGAAGGGAGAACAAACCCCTGTGAATTCCAGGACGCCATCCTTCCCCCTCCTGTAAGGTGCAGAGGTCTCTGCACATAATACTCGAAAGTGTAGGAAGCAAACAAAAAAACCCACTTCAGTTGAGAAACAATATTTAGATGGGGACAGACCTTTTATTTCCTTGGTTTTTAAGGCCTCCACAGCAAGATACTCCCGCAGTACACACTGCAGATTTCCAAAACTCCCACCTCCTCTGGCGATGTGCATCAGTCCAAGCTAAGGTCAGCAGGATGCCAGGCACCCGTCCTCTGTGAAATCTCACAATTTCAGGTAAAAAAAGGCACTACAAAAAAAGGGTTTTTCTGCTCTTCAGGAAGTCTTCCTTTAAAGCCATAAAATATACACATGCACTTTTAAATTATCTATGAGCTTAAAAGGATTTAAAAAGCATATTTCCTATTTCTAGAGAAACACTATGATGCTTAGATATACATGTTTTCTACTGCCAGTTTCCATGCTTTGGCTTTCACTGTTAAAACTTACTGTGCTGCTATAAATCTAACACCCACTGGAATAAAGATCTAAATTAAATATCAGGCTTTTTTACCAATATGATTTATAAATGTACTAATCATTTCCTAAAACGAAGGCTTTATCCATTACAGAATAGGAATCACTGCTGATTATTCTGTACAATTGCCGTCCACCAACTTTGTGATTATTGCTTTACACACCGTGAGGAGGGAACATATATGTATCTGTCACTTACAATTTACTACAATGTCCTGAAAGCAAGTCCATCAATTTATTTTTAATGGACTCCTAAAAGAATTTTTAAGTACATCCCTTAGACTTATTGTAGTTCACCAACACTTTCTCTCAACACATGATGGATAGTTTCCATTTTAAAATATGACATTTGTTGTAATACAGTTTAAATTACTTTTCTTCATGGAGCATGTGTTATTCAGAGTTACCATTATGCACTAAGAAATTGTACATTATGTTGCTGCTTTATCTCCTTTTATGGCTCATGTTACAGTTGCATCTATTCAGGTACAATTACACTGGGGGAAAATGATTTAACATTTGTATTAAGAACAGTTCTGTTCAGCAAATTTATTTTAGCTTTTGGTTAATTACTAAAGACTACTGAGGATCATCCAAAACAGCTACAGCATGTAGATTTTAAATTCAGTAAATAAAACATATTCACCCCAATATATGTACTCAGAGCACAACAGATTTATGGCACCATATCTGTAGGCAAAGTTGCAGTAACCTTTGTGTATTCCATAAATTCCTTGTAACGTGGGCTAAAGAAACGTTTCCGTACAGGTTTAGCTTTTAGTATTAGATCATTTTCTGTCTGAGCTCTCTCAAGTTTCACTGGGGGGAGTCTCACAAGATGAATATCGTTGGGAAAAAAGCAATCATGGTGTAAACTTGTGGTAATGTATGAATTAAGAGTGCAGATTTCTCAGATTCTAAGCCTTATTTTATAATATAGGACTCCAAATAGAATAATTAATATGTGTTCAAAATTAAATTGTTTCTCTTCTGCTTCCAGTAAAAATCTGAAACATTCTCCTTATCAGTTTTTACATCTATGGATACAAACAATAAAATTTATGCTGTAAATTAGAATCTGTTTTGTTCACATTGCCAGTAAGATGGTGAAACAATATTTTTATATATACAGAGCATAACCTGTTGGACAAGTACAAAGACATTTTAATCAGGCTATAATAGGTATTCTTTTTCTGTTCATTAAGATAAAGAAATGTTTGGCAGGCAAATGTTTCATTAGGTTGTAATTTGCTTTGATATGCAAATTAAGATGTAATTAGTTTTGCATTTCTGAAGAGGTAGAGGCTATGTGCTACACATTTTTATGTATTGAGCAATGGAAGCTCAAGTAGTTACCTTCCTTCACCCCCAACACCGACTTCCAAACCCCCACTCCATCCTCTTGTAAATATTCTTAAAACCAAGTGCCTTCCACACCTTTCTCTCAGATGTTTTAAGTTCTTAAAAATTTACGTAAAAAAAATTAGCTCAGAGGATGCCTGTTCAAGTTGCTTTATTTTTTGTTTGGTTTCAGCTCTATTCTGCAATACTAGAAATTGTGAGGCAGAACGAGAAGCTGCTGCAAATAAACCCAACTGCAGCATCCGTAGGACAGTTATAGAAACCCACACCAGCTGTAAACCCGACACTGGGAGCAGAGCCTGGGGTTAAGCAGGGCTGCATATTTGAAATGAGAGAATTAAGATCAAGACACAGAGGTATCTGGAGTTATTAACGAGCAGTGAAGGAGAGCATGATTAATTCTAACACCTCTTTTTAACAAGGCAAGTATGAAGTATAAAGATAGATTTGAAATTTAAAATAATCTATTTGGCTCAGCCCACTACAACAGACCAGTAGGAATTAGTGGAAATTAGCTATGAAACAAGCCATAAGGTCACAGCTTTTGGGACACATTACAAATTATAAGCCCTCCAACACATCATAAATTATGAGCCACCTATCTGTGGCTAGGACCTGTCAGTGTTGCATCTTTTGAAACCCATTTGTTTAGAAGAAAATAACTTTTTCTCTTCATTTAGCCAGAAACCTGGAATTGTGGTAGCTATCAAAAAGTTACAATATATGTTAGATTTAGTTAAAATATTTAAGTTAATATTCAGTTATCTTCTATTTTGAGCCAAACAGTGATTGATGTCTATCAGTTTCATCAATGCTATTGAGGATTTCCCGATTTTAAGAAGAGCATGCACATTTTTCAGTGCTTTAAGAAAGTCTCAGTAAGAAAACTTACACAAGAAACTTTTAAAAAACTTTGCCAAAAAAGTCAGAATTCTTCCTTCTACTTTTTTATTCATTTCTGCATCAATTCATTAGAGTCTAATCACGTCAGTGTCTCAATGCATTAATTTTCAGCAATGAAAAGACAGAACTAAAAGTTAACTATAATGCCAGCAGAAGCATTTCACGAAACCTCAAAATTTCATATAAGTGTTTTAGGATGAACATTAATAGATGGATTTATTTTCATTCCAAGCCAGGCTGATAGCCATTTAAATAACTTGCACAACACAGAAACCAAGATTTTTAACCAGGTTCCACCCTGAAATTAGAAGACTGACAGTTTTTCTCCTCAGAAAGCTTTCACATAACTGGATAAAACTGTGGAATTATTGTATAATTTTGTGCTCTCATTCCAACACTCCAAGCCAGTGTGAAGTTTGCCAGTGTTGTCCTACTAAACATCTAAGTGCCACTCCAGGAAAGAAAACATTTTACTTCAGCATGAGTTGCCTCTGCAGGACTTTCGAGTTTTGCCGTGAATAGCACACTCGCTGTTTCTAAATTGGACTAAATCCACATGTTAAGGACAGCAGGAGCACTAAAAAGTTAAACCTGTACATCAGAGGAGCTCTATCAGATGACAGACATGCACTTGCAATTTTTGACTCAATTTTAACCTTGCCCTTCTTCATCCAGGCTGACTGAACAGTACCATGCAGGGAATGCAATTATGGAGGACTAAAATTACAATATAGATTTTAAAATTACCACCAGTGTGGCATTAGCATGTGTTTAAATCTATTTTATGCACTGTTTTTTATTTCTTGATCTGATAAAACAGGGAAATTTGGAGATTACAAAAGTAGCCAAAGCTAGATAGGGAGCATCCAGAAATCCAGAGAAAGGGAGGAGCCCTCCCAGAGGCCAGGCTCCTGCTCAGTTTTGTGCTAGACTGATCTGTTCATCTTTCAAGAGATGAGGAAAGAGTAGGAAATTATTTAGTAATGAAACAGCAGGTCTGAATCTGAAAGAGGTGAAGAGAGATGATAAAAGTTTATATTAGTCCATAAAATTGAGGAACTCCTGTTATTTCTAGATGATAAGTTTGGCTTAACACACTCAGAGTAAGCACAAACGTGAGAGAGCAACACCTCAGACTGCACCTTCCACGAGCTGGAGATGTGGACGTTCTCAGCCCATGGTGACAGCAGTCATTGCTCTGAAATTGCATTGACACTTCCCAGTTTTTGCATTCACTTCCTCCTAAAAAGCATAGAACCTGCCATAATCCTGCCCAGAGTACTCACATGCTCTCACATGACAGCTTCAAAGCAGGTAACAGATGTCACTGGAGAGTTACAAGAATTTTCTTTAGACATAATCAGTGTAGTAGTGGCTTTCAAATGCATTAGTGGCACTTACAGATCATCTACAGCTTTTGGGGTTTAAGATAAACCATTCTGCAGAACACATGCATCTTTTATCCCACCAGCCTGAAGTGTTGAGATGTATCACACTGAGAATTTACTATGCTTATAAACAGAAGCACAACGTTTAAAAAAGAGTTTACAGTGATCTTTCATCCTGACACTACCTACTGAAAGTAGCAAAACATTCAGCTCCCCTCTGGTTTTATTTTCACTGCCTGAAATAGGAAGATGACATGGATTTAATGAAATTGCATATGTTCCTATCAAGACACAACCCAAGAGAAGAGGGCTGAAAATGAAAAGCTTCAAGTTTTGACAATGGAAATAATGAGGAGACATTCACAAGAGATAAGGAATGAATGATACTGATCTACAAAGATTTACAAGTGTGATTTGTCATGTTCTGAACAGGTCTGATTTTATGCCTGTCAAACTCAATGGAAATACTCCCCTGAACTCCACTCTGTTTAGGTGCAAGCCCTTAATCTATAATCTTAACAAGATCTACAGGCTTGAATTTCAAGCTAGAAATTCTGGACTTGAAATGAGATCACAGTTTAAGTGAGTTGTTCTCCAACTTTCCAAGATATATATTGGCTAGACCATCAGTGCAGTCTTTAGAAAGACATTGAATATTGATTTAAAGATAAGCTGTATTTCAGTCACAAGACTGAGACAGAAATTCCCATTTCAGATCTACAGAGACACCACAGAGGTCACCAGCTGAACCAGTTCATTCTCCTCTGAGCACTCCTTGAGGCTGTGACTGAAATAAAAATGATGATTACACTTCTTAGCTGTTTTCAACAGAGGATTTAAAAAAAAGGAATCAAATCAGCCTTGCCATGAGGTGTTTGGTGCTGTCACTGCTGCTCTGAGGGAGCACAGATGAATCTCATTTGCAAGGGAAGAGCTGTGTGAGAGCATTGGGCCGGCACTCGCCGTGCGCACACGGGATGACAACTCAAGTGTTGTGCTCAAAACAAACAGCACCAAAGCCCCGGCACAGCAATAGCTCTCAAGCTCTGCCAACAGTCTGGAATAAAAATAAAATTGTTTCTTCTGTCACACGTTCCCTTTGATAATCTTTCAAGTGCATTGCAAACATGAATTAATCAGTTCTTGGATCACTCGAGGCACAAAAAGATGGCTTCAGCAGAGACAGGGGAAACAAGATAAAAGAGTCCTGACTGCTTGTGCTGGAGACATCATCAGCTGCTAATGTAACACTGCCTTACCCCACTTCTCAATGCAAGAGCTTTGGGACAGTCCACAAGAAATTAAGGGAAAACCTATTAAAGGATGCTATTTTAGAGATCATCCCACATCAGCCTACATCCTGCATTTATTATCAGCCCAACTCTGCTGCAGCAGAAACCTTTAGGACCCTTATTATAGGCTCACACAGCTGCACAGGAAGACCAGTAACACATCCTTTGTGCAATGTCATCCTCAGACTTTGCTCAAATTTATTATAAAATGCTGCATAGAAATTCTCTTGCTTTGGTCACTAGCTTTACAGGTTCATTACTGCTTCAAAATACCCACACAACTGTATGGCTTCAAACAATTCCAGTAAAACAAGTGATCTCCTCCTTAGCTTTGTGGCGAATTCTTAGTTTCATAGCTCTAACATGAGTAACAATAATGTGACTTTTCGCTGTTTAACCTTAGCAAACATATCTTAGCTTTAATGCACCTGTCAAGCCCATGATTTCCTTCATACACAGAATCATTTTAATACAAATTTGCAAAAGACTGTGTCAGACGTTGAACTGATAATGAGTTAACTTTCCTTTTAAGCAGTGCTGCAGACAGATGTAGACAAGGTCTTGAAGTGCAATTCAAGCAACTACGATTAGTGATGAGAAACTGCACAATTTAAGAGAGAGGTGTGACCCACTTCACCAGCACAGCGATCTTAACTGCTGTCAGGAGACTAGAAAAAAGATATCTTTGCAATACTAGATTTCAGCAGCCCTACAGAAAATATTCTTTTTACTGTGTTATTACTAAACTACTTTTGAATATCTGCGCTAGGGCATGAATTTATGTATTTTTTAAAGTTTCTCATTTCTACTGAAAATATGTGTCTTAATTGGGTTTGTTATTGGTAATGGACAGTAGGAAGAATAAAGCTTCACTTGATACATTAAGCAGAAAAAGCATATCTGAAAAAGAAAGGACCATGCAAATTTTACACTGTGCTCTAGTCTACTTCAAAGTTGCAGCACAATATAATTCTAAGGCAAAACAGACGAGTTTTCAAGTTTCTAATCAGCTGGTGTAAGTATGGGCAGATGGGGTTCTCTCTCATCCCTTGAGTTCTTCAAATGAAGGTTCAACACCTTTATTAAAAAAATCTAAACAAGAGAATGACTCGACATCCAGATGAAAATATGGAACTCCCAGGGTCATTTAACTTTGGAATTTTGTCTGAATGCAACTGGTCTCAGAAAATCCTTTATTTACACATCTCTTACTCCTCACCACCAGTGTCCCACCAGTCTACATTAGAAAGTGTCTCAGCTGGTGGCTTGGGCAATAGAAAGTCACAACAAGCCCCTCCGTTCTTTTGTAGGGTACTATGAAAAAAGCTTTATAAATCTCATTGACTCAAAAGTTTTAAGTCTATGCACCTGACAAAATGAAATGTTAACTGTATTCATCTTGACAAGTGGAAAAATACATATATGCAGCAGTCACATGATCCTAGTAGTTACTATGCTTGCTGCTCAGACAGTATTAATATATAATAAAAAGGATGTTCTGCCTTATTGATCTTCAGACCACAGCTAAGAGCTCTAATGCTTGAAGCATACCAAAGATGCTTTGCTCTTTTCCTCATTCTCTCCCTTTTTCTTTGGTTATATTATGCTAACCTCTGCAAAGTGGTTTTTATTACTTGATATGTTGTTGGTCTTTTCACCTTGAAATTGTTGACAGGAGAATAGAATGCTCTGTGTTGTATTTTTAATCTCTATTCAAATATACATCTTGCTGTTTTTCACCCTGTCAAGTTAATCCCTTGGAAGTATCATGAAATAGCAGTGAGGTATAAAACTGTAGGACTGCTCAGTGTGGGACAGAGCTCAAACATGCCAGGCATCTGCACAGAAGCCTTGTCTCTACCTCAGAATGGGCAAAGAATTCCTTTGGGCTTTTTGTTTGTCATCTTAAACTGAAAGCTGTCTGGGAGATAAGGTGACTGGAAATAGAAAGCCTTGCATATGAAGCAGCCTCCCTTTGTGCTTTCCAGGATCAAGTGGAGTTTTTTTGTTTGCCTGCTTTTATTGTAGGTTTCTTTACTCACTTCACAGCTATTGCTCTCTAGGATTTTAATTATAAGCTGTATAGAGCCTAATATTCCTTTTTCTGTGCTTTTACTACTTCTCACTCGTGTTCTGAAATGTTCATAACCATCTTATTACAAGAGAGATGACAAAAAAGCCTTTGAAAGGGCTGGCACACAGAGCAGATTCTATCACAGGGCAGCGATCAGCTGCTCTATTCCCACCAGCACACGCTCGGGAGATCAAAGGGAGCGTTAGGATTGTGATTCCTCCATGGATCCATAGGCAGGAGCAGATGAAGGTCACTCTTTCATGAGACATGGAGAGGATACCATCACACTGTAATTCATTCAAATCACATACAGAATTTGCTGTGAGGATTTCCTCACTGCAAAGCAAGGAGATTCTTCTCAGATCTGTGAGGGGCATTGTGCCTTTTGATGTACCGGGTTTGAAGGGCAAGTGGAGGAGATCCTGTCGAAGAAAATGAATTGCTTTGGTTTCCACAGCCACCCTCACCCTTCTGTAAAATGCAGGGAACTTGCTTAGATGTAACAAAGCCACATTAATCAAAGTTTCATAAAGTGTAAATCAGGAAACAAAGAAAGATACTTTAGTTTCTTGTTTAAGATTGTTCATCACTGGCGCTACATTATTTATTTTTGTTCATGTTATTTTAAGTTGGATGCAATCTATGCCAAAAATACAAGCTGTAACTTCAAAATACTAAGCTTGAAAAGGGAGTCTTGAATTTTTAATGAACTTTCCCCCTTGCTCTCCTGGACACACTACTTAAGTTGGGTTCTCAGGGAAAAGGGAGCTATTCACAAATGTCTCTCCCACATAATGGAATTCACAGTGAACTAGATTAAGCAGCCATGTGGCAAAAGTAACAAAAACAGTAAAAAATCCCAAACAAGTCCTAATCTAGAAATATCAGAATTCTTGCTGTGCACTCTCAGCCACGACCTGAGCCTTTCAAGACACTGAGAGTCCTACATCACCTGAACTCAAATTCCACTTCAGTAGTTTCCTATTGACTGATGTGAAAGGTTCAGCAAGACCAGTTTTAACACAATGATAATTTCTATGTCCTTTGAATCAGGACCAAGATTTTGCAATGGTTGAAGCAATCCTGCAGCTATTGTCTCCATTTGAAGCTGATGTTAAAAAAAAAGACAAAAGTTGAACTATTCAAATGGATTTTCTCCTTGATTTTGACTACAGGCTGTCACTCTGTTCTGCTCTTCAAGGAAGAGCAGTAGGATAAAATTGAAGTTGAATTAGCAGCAGGTATTATGTGCTAATTCAATCACACTGGTATTAACTGGACTATTGGAATATATTTTATGTTAGGTTTTAATCCATTCCCGTGACACATTTTAATGCTTCATTCTCTCATTTGCTGGCATAATATTTTCATGCATTCACATTCAATAAAACACTAAAATCTAGAGAGAACCAGCAGCCTAAGGGTTAAAGTACATGCTGGGGTACAAGCATTGAAATCCTTCTCCAGGAGATAATTAGCTGGGCTTCTGGAATAAAACCACAGTAGTGTTCCTACTGACACAGAGATTGGCTCACAATGAGAAAAATGATGGACCAAGTTTGGCTCAAATTGCCTCCAATTCCTCAGCCAACCAAGCGATATTAGCATTTTCCTATGATATCTAAATTAAAGGAAGAAATGTTTTGGACTGCATGTTTTAAATGAACCCACAGGGAAGGTCATGGGGATGCTCCATCTGTGCTATCTTCATCTAAGCAACCATTCACATCTATCATATACCAGGCAATTAGAATTGCTATTAGGTTTTCATTCCCTTTTGAATGATCTACAGCTGTTAAAATGCAGCCCTTTTGAGGGAATATGCTGATTTGATTAAGGTTTTGTCAGAAAAACATTCCTTAGCTCTACATCTTAGGAAGGTACAAACAGGAATTTCCAGGCAGCCAACAGAACAAAATTCAGAACAGTTCAGTAAAAACTCTCCAAGTTTTCTTTTCCAGCTGGATATTCAGAGTCTATATTGATTGCTTAAGGCAAAAAAAATTTTAAAAATCTTTAGAACTTGGGGTCATAACAGCATGCCAAAGCAAAACCAATAAATTCTCAAACGCTTTCCTGAGAAAATTATTTCCCATGAAAACTCATGTTAAAAGTACTTTGACCTGAGCTTTAAAATTTACAATCAAATGCTCTTTGCTGAATCTTGTGCAAAGTTACACTTCCCACTGCCAGCAATTATGAGAAAAACTTAAAATATGCTTGTTTTATTTAAACCTTAAGGTTAAATATGCGTCACGAACACAGAAATTGAAGATCAGGACTCTGCTTAAGCCTGACATCACTTCTGTTGAGTAAATAAAACTTTCACTGCTGTCTTGGTTATAACTGTGTTCCCATTCCCAGACAGATAAAAATATTTATGGTTTTACAAAACGTGTTGTACCGCCAGCTCTGTTTATTGCTATACCAAGCATGGATGATGCATTAAGATTGTATAGGATGAACACCTACAGAAATTTAAAAAGACAAATTCAGGCAATACAGCAAAAGTGAAGTTGCGGTTAGAATGCAATTTAGAATAATCAGTCTTCTCCTCCAGATAAATATTTTAGTTACCAAAGCTGGGATCTCACTTTGAAATTCTAGTGGTCAGTCAACAATCCTTTCATTAATTGTCCATTAGAAATATTATTTCCAATTTGCCACAATAGAGACATTCTGAAAGAACCTATTTATTCCAGATGGCCAGAATGAACGATCTGAGGAACATTTTCAGGTGAGTTGTCATTCACCTGTGTTCTACTGTCCTCAAGCTTTGGTTCCACCTTGCAGCCGCCTTCAAAAATGGATGAAGGTAACACTGGAGCAGAGAAGGATGGGCATTCAGGAAGTTGTGGAAGAGTTTTAGGAGGAAAAAAAAAATAGAAGTTGCTACACTGGTTTGCATTGCCACAAGAGGCAGAGAGGCTTTTTTACTGATCCCAGAATATATCCTGAAACAGGAAAAAGGTGTAACAGTCCTGTGCTCATCTTCTACAATGCAAGTCACCTTTGCGCTTCCATTGGGTGACAATGATCTGATTTTTCGTGGGGTTTGCACTGTGCTTTTGTTTTAGTACTCTGCAAAGACATTGTATTTTCTGGGAGAAAGAGGAGTAAACCCCTGCACAATATCAGGTTAGGGCTGTGTTATGCAATTATGCAATGGTGCTAGTGGGTCATCTCATCGTAAGAAGAGGTTTCTTGTCCACAGCCCCCACACTTCCAATGCCTTCTGGGCAATTCAGATTCTTGTAATTTACGTAAGAAAGATTCCATTTCCTAGCTAGAAAGGCTAATGTACATTTTTGCTTCATCACTGAAAACAGCTTTCAACACAAGCCCAAGCCAGTCCACTTCAGAAAGCGTTTCCCCCTCCCAGTTCTCATCACCTGAACCCCAGGCACCTCAGCTGCTTACAGAGCAAAGCAAACACTCTGTCCATGGCACCAGGGTGAACTGGGAATGAAATGTTCACCATTTTTCACTCTGTTTCACACAGATCTCCTTCAAAACTTCAGAGCAGTGCAAGTTGATCTGGATTTTGGCATCCCAAGAGTGGAATAACAAACCTGAAGAAGACCTCTGCAGTGCTGCAGTTGCAAATCCTTCTCCAGGCAGGAAAAAAAAGATGGGTAGAATGAGGAGGAAGAAACCAGTCCCTACAAAATGAGGTGTCACAGCACAAGTCTCTGCCTTGCCTGTCAGAGGCAGAGCTGTGAGAGCCATCAGCAGCCCTGCAGAGCTCAAGCTCTCTCAGATCAAGCTCTTGAGAGAGCTCAGGAACCCAATTCTTATCTACCTCAGCTCAGAGGCTGCAGTCACCCCTTTGTGGAGTCTCCTTGCCCCTACCAGCCCTCTGGCATTACAGAAAAACACTTCCTTATTCTCCAGGGTAACCCCAGTGCTGGCACTAAGGGGGTGTCACACCTTATGTGGTAAGAACTGCAAAGAAACTCTAGAACAAGGGATAAAGAGTTTGCAAAAGTTATCTTTGATCATCCTTTCTATTAAAGGTGTTTTCGCACTCTCTGAATTATTCTGTACACAGTGATGCATCTTTTAGCATAGAGCAGCAATGGTCATCAATTTTTGTAGCTCTATAAAACAAGAATTGTCTGTCCCCCAGATTAATTTGTACAACAGTGTAGGAATAAAGCTCTCTGCAGCGAACATGGTTACCTGTATTGCAAAAGGCAGCTCAAAAAATGAGCCGTGAATTGGCATTCAGATGTACTGGAGGAAGCATTACCAAAATGAGAGTAGACAAAACAGCACCTATGCTAATACATGACACAAAGAATATTACACAAAAATTCTTTTAAAATAAAATATGTAGTTCAACCATTTCTTACTGAAAAGAAAGAAAAGAAACATTTTTCTAGAATTATAGGGAAAGAAGACAAATACGGGTATTTACAGCTTTTTGTCAGTTGCAATACTAGGAAAATTTTCTAAAATATAAAATTAACCTACTGTATTCCTGCCCTTCACCCTAAAGCTTAAAGCACTTTTTGTTACATTCCATGTGTGTTCAAGGCACACGCTGCCAACTTCAAATGATCAAACAAACTTAACAAAAAAATAATTCCATTGTCAGAATGTGCTCTTCCAGTCACAGTAAACTTGAGGGTTTTGCTTGACTGATGAAAGAGTACAAAGGAGAGAGAAACCAGCCACACACCATGAAAAGGAAAATGAGGAAGCCCAGATATAGAGGAACCACAATGTATAGATGGGGTCTAAAAACTGATGCATGAGAAATTCACAGGACTAAATACAATAGCACTAATGCAATGTACATATTCCAGCTCCCATAACATCAGTACGAGTCATCCCAAACTCTGGAAGGCAAGGAGACCACAAGAAGTGAAGAACAGAAAGAAAACTTGAGGCAAAGATGACAGCGAGAAAACTCAAAGCCTGTCTCCACTCCAAACGCATCAGCTGAACAAAGGCAGGTAATGACAGCTAAAGGGGGTGCAAACAGAAATCTCATGTCAGCACGTATCACCTCAACCACTTTTTCAGACTCAACTGTTTGACAAGCTTTGAAATAAGCTGGGTAACTATAAACATGAGTATCAATGAAAATGTAACCAAAGAGAAAAAACACTGCTACATTACAGTTTTCAAGAGGCATCTGAACACTTCCAGCCTATTCATACTCCGAAAAGAAAGGATTGTCAATGCGTGTTTTGATTTTTCAGAAGAATCACAGTGATAGGTTCACACACTTCATTGCATTTTAAATTACTGAGCACCATAAGCATATAGAATCCTGCTTGCTCTAAACAAATACAGGCACAGGCAAGTCAGAGAGATATTTCTCTGTAGTTCACCTTTGTTATTTTTACTAAGGCTAAACCTGGAGAGCTGCTCTTGCTCCTATTTCCCTTCAAGAAATATTAACACCCTGAATAACAGTGACCAAAACAAATAAAACTCAGCTAAATTAAAGTGAGTAAGTCAGCAAAAGTGACTCTGTGCGTCTGTAAAACTCCAGTATCTGTCATCACAGGTGACTCAGCAGAAGATCGATGCTCTCACTGCAGAGCCCTGGGATTTCACAGCTTAGCCCGTACTGAGACTTCACAGGAACAGTTTCACATCACCAATTACAAACAGGTACAAAGGGAAGGTGAGAGACAGGACACGACTGCAAAGATGCTGGTAGGAGTTGTTTATGAGCGCTGTAAACTACATGGGGAAACATTGCCCTTCTACAGCAGAGGAAGGTAATTTTCAAACAAGACAATGGAGATGATATCATAAGTCATAGGGTGCTATTCACATATCTATTAATCATGTCACAGAACATGCCCTGGTGTCCCATTGTCCCTGTTGAAGTGGCAGGGATAACCTTCCAAGGATGACTACACCTGTTAGAGACTCAGTAGATGGCCAAAGCAACAAACCTTTCACTCTGTGTGCTGTTGGTCAGGGTATGATAATTACTGAACACCTAAATTATGTGCCCAAACCACAGCATAGCTGGTGACAAGGGCCAGATCAAGAGTAATTCCTAACTTGTTGAATATATGAAAGTAATTACATTCAGTCATTGGGAACAGCAATCAGGATGCTCTATCACCTCCCAGGGAGAAGTGGATCCCATTTAGGATTTGATGACAAGGCTGGTGCAGTTGCTGTTGGACCCTGGCATTTCATTTCAAGGTTCATTCCCCAAGTCTAGAAAGAAAAACTTCTGGCTGTTCTCTAACCACAACAGGACTGGCTCTAGGTTTACCCCTTTCGGCACATTCCCTCTGGCTTTGCATGCCACCTTTATGCAGGATGGCAGTGGGATTTCCAGAAGGCTGTACCTGCTAAAGGGCCAGGATCCTGCATCCATAAAACAATTGCTATGGGCACAAAACTGCCTAGGCCCGAAAACCAGCGGTGTTGGGGGAATCAGCAGCACACGGGAAGATAGCAAGCTATAAAATTTGTCCCTCTTCTCACAAGCTCTTTCTTCCTTGACTACGGGAAGATAAAAGGCTTGTTTGCAAGTTAAAGATGCCTTTTTCATTTCTCAAATCTGTTCCACTTGCAACACCTTCAGTTTATATTTAAACAAAACATTCACTCCTGTTAGACTACAGACATCTGTTCTGAGGTGTTGAGGGTGTACCAAGGGCACAGGCATCACCAGCCTTTCCAAAAGCATGTTCTTAATCGCACACTTAATGACTGGTAAAAGTACAGAATTGATGCATAAACAAGCAGCTGCTTCATCTATCTGGAACCTATTAAATTATTGCAATCAGAGAAGTCATCTGCTCTGCCAATCCTTGTGCTGAAAGCACAAAACTACAAGTGCAAGCCAATAGTACCACCAGTGTTCACGTGCAAGGAACACCGGAGGAGGTTATGAATGGAAAGATTTCAGTAAGGGCTGCTCAAACAGAACTGTTCTGTCTCACAAGCCTAATCCAAGGGTCTTTTCCTTCACATCTACAGTAAGGAACGCAGCAAATTTTGCTTTTAATTGAAGATTGGCAGAGATAAGTCTCTAGGGGGAAGAATCATGCACAACCAATTAACTAAGTTAATATAATAAAAATTCATATTGAGGAGAGAAGAATTAATAGTCACCAACTCTCAGGTGAATGCCCTGCTATGAAGCCAAAGTGGCTCTACCTCTCAACCTTACCACAGCAGTCAAATCCTCAGCAAAATTGCACAGATCACATTTCCTGTCTCTTAAAGAGGGCCTGAATTAGGGCAGCATCAGTATGTGGTATAGGCATGATGAAGTGTGTGCACAGAGGGAAGGAAGTTCCAGTGTCTGAGAGCAAATGCTTATCTCTATTTTTAAAAGTAATTTGGTAATGCAATAGTGAATTCCACAGCTAGGTGCTGATAATTTAGACATAATCTACCTCAGGCAATAGAGCAAGGCTGAGAAGTGACCTTCTCCATGCCAGTCAGCCCCAATTATGCTTTGTGTGAAAATGTTTTCTCACCTGTATATCTGAAATACAGATACATTCCTTTTTGCAGCATTCACTGTAAAACCAGAGAGGAGGCTGAAATCAAGTCCTGATGCCAAGGGACATTTTGAAACAGAACCTCAAAGTCATAAAAGTAGAAAGATGCAAATATAAGAAGTTTGATTAAATGTTCAGTGAGTAACTTTAGAAGGATGAGAGAGGGAAAAAGCTCATTTGTTTCCATATTAGATGAAGAGGGAAAATCATAATCCATTGGCACCAGACTATGTATCACACAGACAAAAGAACTGTACTTGCACAGGCTAAAGGACACCAGTCTTTCCGTAGGAAAGATCCATTTGTCATATCTAATCCAATTTTTGCTTCTGAAAAAGACAGTCAAGAGGGCACTGTCAAGGTGTTTTGGCACAGTGATTGATATATCCTGACAGCAGCTGCTCAGCCTGGAAGATGTGGCCTCCCAGAGCACAAGGATCCAGCCTTCCCACCAGCTGCCACATGCTTCCTTCTCATATGAAAGATCCTTGAATTAGTGTAAATAAGCCAATCTGTTGTTAAACTGACAGAGTCAAGTGTCTCTTTTGACTCAAGTTTCATCGGAAAAATTGGCAGGTTGGAAGCAACAAGGACATCCTGGGGTTCCTGTTGAGGAACAGTCCCGGCTGGTCAGTGCGTGTGACATGGTGAATAAAGAGCACGGCTGGGATCAAGCTGTAAGTTATACATCTTTCTTCATGCATAAAGTGCCTGTTCATCATGTAAGCATCAATCTTTAGCAACAAATATTAAAGATTTGTGTACATGAATGTTGCCCAAATCTCAAAAGCCTCATTCCAGCAAAATCTCACTGACTTTTTGGTCAGCATTTAACAGAACACTAAAAGAAAAGCCCTTATGTGCTTTTTGAGATGAATGTGCAGCCAGCCCGGAATGAAGTGTGTATGAACATTTCATTAACAAATTTTCATGCAATTCATAAATATGCACAAATATTTGGACCTCATTCTTTGTCATTTAGAGCCTGACCTAAAGTCCTCTGAAGTCAGTATTGAGATTTCCATTAACTTCTCTGGAAGCTGAGCATGTCACCTAAGCTGGGAAGATAATGAAAATGAAAATAAATTATATGCATTGAATATTTTTAAGGTATGATAAAGTTAACAGGGAAAAAACGTTATTCTGTCAGCTCTAATCTTTATCCTCATCTATGTGCATTTTTTCCCTTGGGAAATGTGTACTGCTAGTAATAATCTGTATTTATTTATTTTTTAATTCAAACCCACTGGTTCCATTACACGTTACAAGGTCGCAAAGGAAAGGAGCTGTTTGCTGCAAGGTCCTGCATGTTTGGTTGATGTGCTCCTCTTGCCATGTCAATCAAGAAGTTACACTGAATAAATTCAGCTCTCTTGGAAAAACAGCTTAAGTGCATTTAAAGGCTAAGGATAGTAAAATAAACAGTCTGTTAATCCTCCAAATGCAAATAAAGGCTCAACATCCAAAACAGCCTTTTTCTCCAGGCAATTATACGGCAAATGCACGCACAAGCCTTTGAAGTGCCAGCTCTTATGACATTTTATTTGCATAACAAATCTCTCAATAAACTTTTCTTTGCATAGACTACAGTAAAGCATGATGTATGGCAGCGTGGTTTGTACTCTAGCACCGTGACAATCCCATAGATTTACTCATCTTGTAGTCCACTCAGCATTTATTTATTCCAACTCTACCTGATTTTCATGGAGTTTCGGAATGGCATCCATAGGACTTGCCCACAGCTGGAACACCACTGCTCCAAACTGGTGAGCTGTGAAATCTGCTACATTTTAAAAGCACTTAGACAAAACATTCCAATTCCAACCATCTGAAACAGCAGCAGAAGAACCAGTCAATTATTTCAGTTGTAAGCAACTATTAAAATGACAGATCCTGGTAGGTTTTGTGCATATATATATACATATATACAAGGTTATTGCCCAGACTATTAAAAAATACAAGTCATGCCACTTCCAGAGTTGTAAGTGGTATTACCAAGGAGTTATACTCAGCTAAATCAAGCTTGCTTTAATAAGTTCTTCTTCCATGAGAAAGGTGAGCTTTAATTAAATGAGCAGAAAAGCCTTTCCAAATAGTCTGTGGTATTTTCAATTATTTCAAAATGAATATATGAGTAGTTTTCCTTTTGGAATTTTTCTTTAAATAACAAAAATTGAAGTTAGTTTACAATGGCTGATGATTTATGATGTTGCAACTAAATAAAAATGTCACAGCTGGTTTGGTTCAGTGTAACCTCAACTCATGGTAACCACCATGCACGGAATTATCCGCACACCACACTGAAGACAAAAGAGACTATCAGCAATTTGGGTAGTCTTTTTGTCAACTATTTACCAGACTAACTCACACTGTGTGTATCCTGAGTGATCTCATTGCTCAGAGTCAGAAACAGTAGCAGAGCAAGGTTTGACATGGTCTATCAGTCCCTGCTGTGAAAGGTGCTGGGTGTTTCCCTGGTGGTTCTGAGGAACTACAGTTCATAGTATTTCTGTGCTCTTCAAAGATGTTAAAATATCTTAATTTTAAATTGCTACATGGCTATCTTATCATGCCTCTGATTTGCATAGCTGATACTGTTTTAGGAAGTAATGAGGAGACTTCCTTTAACTAATAACATTCAAAAACCTGAGTAAATTGTAGCTAAAGAAGTTCCTGTAATTTCATAGAAATGGTGCTTTTTAACTTCATTTATGTTAATATTATATTCAGATGTAAGAACAATAGTTGCATTTTACAGTAGAAGCTGAAATTTCATTTTCATGCTAAAGGAGAAGCATTTTTTCACTATACAACCAGGTTACCTGCATAGAGCACGGTAGGCTGAAAATAACAGCACCAAGAGACAAAGCAAGGAAAGAAAAAAGGGGCAAAACCAGTTTTATCCTCTCTGAAAACAGAAAATTAAAACAGAAAAATAAAAAGAAGCAGAGACAGCTTTCAACCTCTGATTGTCTTTCTACAAGAGCATAAACTTCCATGAACTGCTGGGACCAGCATCACAGCCCTACAAGCAGCAAGGAAGACAGACTCCTTCTCTTAGTCCCAGCTTTCCCTTGCCAGCATAAATGTGCCCATGACAGGGAAGGGACAATCTGCCCAACATTTCATTCTGAGGATATGGGAAGCCAGCAAAGAGGAAAGTCTCGACCTTCCCTGAGTAGGCAGCAAGATGAAAAGGGAATCTCAGATCCTGCCATGCTCTGTTCCCTTATCTCACCACTGGGAGTTGGCTCCTAGAGCTCACTGCAAAGGCAGAGGAGCTCGATATCTCTTGTTGTTCCCTTCTCCCTTCAGACTTCAAATTTTACATTTTCAGATTTAACAAGGCACACTTGTATTTATGGGTTCCTAGAGAAAGTTTTACAATTTAAAACCGCACAGGATTGCAGCAAGGAGGAATTCTAAAAATGTCTTCAAGTCAATGGCACGGATTTAAGACTGAAAGTTAACAAAACCTGAAAGACATTCCTCAGTTGTTGAAAAGTTTAGTAATTAGTATGTAAAGTTTTAAGAAGAAATGAATTATGGTTTTGATAAAGAATTAAGCTACTAAAGGAGTGTTCTTAGATAATGGAATGGACTACAAACTGCTTGAACATGGTAGTCTGACTGCTCCTGGTTCAGCACTGAAAAAGAAAACTTCTCAGATAACCAGATCAAAGGCTGTGTCTGTCGATGCTTCCAGCAATCATGTCAGTCTGAGAATGGCCACTGATCTTCTTCTATCCTTAAGTCTCCCTTTCTCTCATTAAAAGAATTCTTAGCTACATAAAAACATTTTTCAGAGGACAAAACTGCAGAGAACATGCAGCAAGTGATCAGTGTCATACTCAGAGACAGTGAAGAAACAGAAACTAAGCTCGTTACAATGACAGGTTTTACAAAATTTAATTACAAAAGTAAGGACTAATCTTGCACTTTGTTGATTCCAACTTGTCACATCTGTTAGAACCAATATCAGAATTCATGTAAAAACCAGGAATTGTAACAGATATTCAAATTTCTTCTGAGATAATTCTCCTGTGGATGTTCCCAGCCTCAAAATGGAAGCATTTGGAATCACGTGGAGGGCTGGAATAATTTCTACTTCTCTCATATCCAAGCCACAAACCTAATGAATGTGTAGTTTTCCCATTTAGAATTACCACGGCTGGATATTTTCAGGAGGCTCAGTTTGTAGAAACCTTTTAGTATAAAACACTGTAAAAAGTTAACTGATTTGAGAGCCGCTGTTACCCTGCCACCCAACCTAGTAACAGCATCCCAGATGTTTTGTTTTTACAGCGAAGGTTATAAAACAGAAACAGCAAGCTCTTGTATAGAGCTTCAATAGAGCCTTGCTAGGGCTTAACATGATTTACAAGAAATCTCAGTATCACTTTCCACATCTTGATATGTGAGAACATGAGGTAACAGAGCCTGCAAGAAAACACCGGAGGCAGTCACTCCTAACTCCTAGGACAAACCCTGTACAGGTTACATCAACTTCTAACAACAGCTTAGTGAAACTACTAATTAAACATCTCAAAACTCACAATAGGGAACAAAACTCACTTTGATGATAGGGAATGCTGTCTGGATTTTTTAATTTTTTTTTTTTTATTCAGAATGCAGATTAAACCAGGTGATGCTTATATCAGCAATACCTTGCTTCATCTCAGCCAAGCAAGCAGAACAGAAAACAGCAACCCATCCTCCCCAGCTGCCATGCCCCCCTACGTTTCCATCCATGACAAGCAGAATTACACCAGCTTGACTGCCATGGACTCACTGTAGCATGCAGTGACATTCACACCTGGTACCCAGCATTCAATTAGTCATTCATAGATGCTGAATTTGTGGCAGCAAGGTCAAAAGCCAGCTTTGAGCAGGTATGAGTCGATTTGGCATGAGAACTGAGCAGAGATGCCAAGAAACCATTGAGATAAATTGTCAAATGAGCAGTTAGACAGGGGGAAAAGCCCATTAAAGTTCTTGCTGGTGAGAGCACAGCAGAGAATGCTGTGAGCATCAGAAGCAGGCCTGTAAAAGGATTTGCAAGCGTGTGGTTTGTCAGTGTTTGTTAATAGATGCCTCTCTGTTACCACAAGAGCTGGGCAAGCCCCTCACTCTGCTCTGAGGAGGGTGTGCCCCGCACTCAGCACAGGAATTCCCAGCTCCTCAGGCACCCCGAGCCTGTCTGGGGCAGCAGCAGTCACCACTTCTGCCAGGGTAAGTGGGTGATGTAAAAGCAGAGAGGGCATGTTATTCATCTCTGGATTGTGAGGACGAATTGGAATGAACCCTTGACCAAGAGTTGCCTCTGGATCTTTATTCTTTCAAGCGTTAGACCCTTTTTGTTGTAGAAATGGTATTTTTATTGAATACTTGCCCTCCTCCCCCCACTCCTCTTTCCTATGTTCTAATCTCTTTCACACCAGTTCCTGAGCATCCAGACAACTTTTGTCGAAATGTACCTCTGGCTTGGCACAAATAAGAGGATGCACTCTATATGGGGACAAGTTTTGAAAAGCATCTTTCCTCAAGAACCTCTTCTAACAAAATAATCAAGAGAAGATAGACCAAAGATTGCAACACCCTGAGTACTTGAAGAGGCAGGTATCTAAACCTGTGGGTAACAGAGCTATGACAGAGCGCTCTGCCAGCACTGCAGAATGCTCCAAAGGCTCAATAAATCAGTATACATCTTGTATAATCACTGGTATTTTTCACCCAGCAGCTGGCTGTGCAGTAGAGGAGGCACCACCATCATCACTGTTGAAGTCTGAAGTCCAGTTTGATTTGTTTCTGCAGATCATGAGCACATGGCCTGTTGAGCTGTTTTCAGAAGCATGAAGTGACTGGAAAAGCATGGATGACTGGAACCACCTCTTTATTTGGCAATTTTAGTGTTGGCTTAGCTACAAGTGCTGTTTGTGACTATGTCTCACCATTATTGTGCACCTGAATACTCTGTTATCATCATCCTCTCCAAGAACAAGCTGCTTTGCAGCCTGTGATGTTTTCTTAACCACTGCACTAAAAGGGAAAAAGGTGTTGCATTCCCACTGCACCAAAACAGTCATATGGTCAAACTTTTTCTTTTTGGGGAAAAAAAAAATCTCAGTTAACAGAGAGAAAACAAGGAGATCACCAAATCCTTTTAAGTGGTCGTGTTCATTGAGGTCTATTGAATCAGCTTAGGACCTTCTCAGCTCTTGCCCCAGAGCACCTGTCACAACCAACTGAGAATTATCGTACATCACACCCTTCCTTAAATGCTTTCTTCTCCCTCTGTTTGCACGCACCCTCTGGTATGAGTTTGCATCTGATGCCAACGTTCAGCACCTGCCAACATTCTCATTCCCATGGCTTTAGCCCAGTCCATTATTTTACAGGTGCCAGGATTAGTTCCCTTCCTGCTGCTAGAACGGACATCTCACTACAGGAACACAGACCAACAGAGAAGGAAGGTGGAAGAGGCTTTTTGGACTAATAGTAAAATCATGCACTTTGTATGGTGAGAAACAAACATTTGAATATTGGCATTTATTTAGTCTAAATTAAGAATATTCTGAGAAAACAAGACCCCTTCACAAAGCAAGTTCTAAAGCATATTGGTGCTGTTTCTTTCACTGAGGAAAGGATGTTGAGTGCATAACTGCACTAGGGATGGTGGTGACAATCTTTTGTTTAACACCTCCAGTAACTCTCCTCAGAACCAGAAGCTGCTGCTGATGGCGCTGGATCAAAAACATTTAAGCTGATGGTGCAAGCTGCATTACAAATAATACTGCTGCTACAAATTCAAACCTTTACAAGCTCACCCATAGCTTGTATTTCACTTGTGGATTTCAGCAGTTCTTTCCCAGGAAGAATAATCTGAATACGCAAAGGTTTCATAGGAGTTTCTGGAGAATTGTCCTTAAAAAGACATAGACTTCTGATTTGTAAGCCAAACACTCCAGCAAAGAATAAAGACCAGTTGTTTCCACTTTCCTTGCTCACAAAGCATATTGTTGCTTTTGAATAACATATTTGGATCTAACTGTTAATAAATAACTGCAGCTTGTAGGAGACAAGCTGTGGGATTTGACATCATTTTGCCACTTGAGTTATTCATCCCATGTCTCACTTGGCCCATATTCACTGAAGTTATAAGCTAATGCAGGCTGACAGCATTAAAGCAGCCTGGCCTCCAGTATATCAGCCAGAGATGCATCCTGTGTCATAAAACAGAATAAAGTGTCATGCCTCTAAGTGCCTGCATGGTATAACATGTAAATAGCAAAAAAAACCAACCCTCACAGGTCTCATTTTTAGATTTAAAATGTTATCTCAGAAACCCGTTTATCTGTGCCATAAGAGGTGGCACAGAGTCCAAAAAAAAAACCCACACATTGCAAAGGTTTACCTAGTGAAGTCATGAAAATGCATAGGGTATTTTTGTAATGATTGTAAGGAGAAGAAAGTTAAATTATGCTCACTTGGTCTCTCCTCATACAGTTCAGAGGCCTGCAGACCAACTAGCAAGGTTCCTACTACTTTTCTGTTCATTAACTGAATCCTTCCAGTGAAGTATTTGCCCAGTTCTCACAAAAAGGGAAACAAAACAAAGAGTGTAGAGAGTTCTGTTAACATTCTCATCCAGCATAACCAGTCTCCTGGGTCCTGCACTGCAGACTAATCCCTCCTCTTTCACAGTTTGCATGCAGATGGGGACACTCAAGTCTCCAGTGAAGGAGTTTAGAGGTCTGTTGCACCCCAGTCTTCCCATTTGATGCTCACAGGGGCTTGAAAAATGAGACAGCAGCTTGGGTTATTCACATTACAGAACTTGTCAAATCAGGCACACAGCTTCATGATACTGGCAGAAGAAAGAAGCAGATTCCTAATTTAGATGCTTTTATTTGCCTAGTAAAGACTGAATTACCATTGGAAAGCCAAGGTATCTAACTTAGGCTCTTAAATCTGGATGGGATGAATACATTTCCTTCTCCAATCTCGCTCTCAAAACTGCCTTTTATTCCCTAATTGGTGAGTGTCACAAGGGAGCAAAACAGGAAACACCATTAGGAAATCTGCCTGTGAATTCATACAAGAGTCATGAGCACATTCAAGAGATTCAGGTGCAGAGTCAATACCTTGAATGTTTCATGCTAAGTTTGCTCAAATTGAACTAATGCCTAGACAAATTCTCTGGGGTTTACATCAGTGTTTGTTATTTACACAAACAGTGGAAGGATTCCCCAGGTCAGGCCAGTTCACGCACATATTCAAAAGCAAAAATTTCATGCCCCAGGCATCCAGCCTAGGACACAACAAATAATTCAGAGAGAAGTGGAAGACAGTCCCAATTAGTGTCACTTGCCAATAACTCCACAGGGAAGTTACTAATTCCTTACAAAAGAGAAGAATTTTAAAGCACAGTTGAATAATAAAGTGGTCTTGCAAATGGTTGCAGGTGGCTCCTCCCGGGTCAGAGTAGCAGCACGCGAGAAAGAATTTGCATCACTGCTCTCAACACAGGTAGAACAGAGAGATGACATTTCAATAAATAGGAGCGAAGATTGTAAAGGGCCATAAAAGTGCCCATACCCAATGAAAATCTTGCTTCTTCCTCCAAATAAGAAATACAAGAACTGTTTTTAAAAGATAAGCAATATACCGCATCTCTGATACAGAAGGTCCAGATTCTGCTGTAATGCAAGAAAATAAGCAAATGCTGGAATTACCAGTATCTCCACACCTGACTTAGTGATATTAAAACATTCATTTAACAAAACCATTGAGTCTCTTGAGAACACAGGCACAATTCAAGGCCAACTGGCTACAGCCAAATTCATAAAGTTTAGAATTGCTTTGATGGTGAGATGAAAAAGGTCTCCTCCTCTGTTACATTTACACACTGAAAGAACTTTTTTTCAGAAAATGACAAATTTCATGACAAATATCAAGTAGAATGCCCTCCACAGTAGCAGCCCTCTTACTGGGGCACAGATGCAGCAGAAAAGAAAGCCTGTATTAACTTGCTGATAACAGAAAGTCAAATTCAAAGCCCATCAGCTGTAAGCTGCATCATGACACAAGCTACCAACAGCACTTGGGAAATTATTGAAGTTGCAGTCGATACATTTTGCCATCAAAAAGCCAGAATGAATTACAGGGAATGAAAGACATAAGCAGAAATACTCACAGTATAAGGAAATTTTCCACCTATTTACGAGATATCAGACCCCTACTTTCAGTTTGTGCTTGTGCCAGGGAGTCATTTCCCTTGCAATATACAGGTTTTATTCTTCTCATTTTTAAAAGGTACAGTAAGACCACAAACCAATTCAGTTTGTAATATAAATATGTCCACAAGGAGAAAGGAGAACATTTGGCAAGAAGAATGTTACAAATAACAAGATCACCACAGACTCACAGAATACTCAAGGCTGGAAGAGGACTCTGGAGGTCAATTAGTCCAACCTGCTGCTCAAAACTTCAAAGTCAGACCACGTCCTTCAGGGCCTCCTCCAGTTGAGTTTTGAAGTCTCAAAATATATATCTCTCTCTAATAGAGAGGCACTGCAATATCTTCACCAAAGCTCTCCCAAATGAAGCGAATTAAAATCTTGCAAATGACAGTTTTACTCTCTTTGGTTAAAATAGATCAGAAAAACAACCATAGAAAAGTTCTCCATGTGATTACCCTTGGCACGCATGCTCTACACCAAACAAATCTTTGCCATCTTAACTAGTTTGAGATAAAATAACCTCAGGTAAAGCACCTACTGCCTTTTATGATCTTATTGGCTACAAGGGACTGAAAAGGCCCCATTAACTTTCAGATTCCTAGCTCCAGGACCCAGGAACTACAGAGATGCCCATGGCCTCTATTTCCTACACAGGGACCATTGGACACAAACACAAAAAGCATAGTGCAAATACTTAGAGGAAGATGGTTCTATGCAAAGTTCTTGGGTTAGCTCCCAGTAACAGTACCCTGGCACATTTGGGAATTGCCACAGGGCAGAACCCATTTCTAACAGGCATTCTGCTTGCAGAGGAAGACAATTTAGTGGAACAAAATCAGCACAATAGTTGGCCAGCACTAGGGCAGTCCTAAGCACGTATGACAACAGTTTATGCCACCTCAAGAAGGACAAAGCTCCTTCTATTTGAGATACTGAACACTTAATTTTTCCCTTTAATTTTGATCTACTCCTTCTCATCCAGACAATCCATCTTTCCACGTGACAGAAGACGATGACAAGGTAATGTGCCTGTATCCTCTTATTTTCTTGTCTAATGCCAAGAGCATTCACTCACAGTCCACTTCATTCTCTGTCCAAAGATGACACAAACCCACACTTAGCACTTTCCCAGGAGAGGAGCCTCGTTTGCCACAGTGAGCAGGCCCAGTGCCAGCACAACCTGCAGCACGGAACATTTCAGCAAAGTGCACAAACCAGAGGAAACTCCAGGGAAAATGAGAGAGCTTTCAGGAGCCCACAGCTCACATGGCCAGGAGCATCAGTGGCTGAGACCCCCCCACCCACATAAAAGTTGCCCCTGGGCAGTGCTAAGGACCAGGAGCACCAACCAGTCCAACAGACCATGGCAAAGCAATTCATGCAAAAAGGGGGCTCACTTAAGGACAGGGCCTAGGGCTGTGCCAGGTAAAGGTTTGGACCTGACCTTAAAGGTGTTTCCAACCTAAACAATTCTCAGATTCCAATTTGTTGATGCAGGATGAAAAGTCCCCTGTTCCAGCTGTAACCTGGTGACACTTTGTCACGTTTGCTGCTTGAAAGAGCATCATGTTCCAGACAGCACCAGCTCAGGTCTGGTTCCAAGGGAATATCCTGTACACACAACCAAGCCAAGATGCTGTAAGCCCTTAGAAGTGACTACAGCTACCCTATGTACACACAAACAAAACCTCCCATTTCATAGATGAGTTAAAAACTCATCTATGAAATGGGAGTTAAAAACTGCAGGATCCAGGTCACAGTTTTTGGTGCACTTCCAAGCTTTTAGAATAAGATTACATTCAAAATTATTCTGCAATTAATGGAGATTAATTGGATTTAGTAAGAAGTGAAATGTCATCATTTTACTTTTTAGGTAACACTTATGGTGAAATCCTGACATTACTGAGGCCAAGGGAGTTTTACAAACAGCCCCCGGAGAGCCTGAATGTCATCCTTAATGAGTTATAATACAAAATTACTGATATTTAGCATCCTCCAGCATAAGGCTACGATTATAAATTATTTACACTTGAACAGCCATACTGCATAATAGCTTTAAAATCAACTTATAGGTAAAGAACCTGAATCACCCATTGAAATTGTCATTTCACTGTAACAGAAAATTAGGAGTTTTTCTAGTTACACATGAACAGAATGATTCAAAAACTGTGCCTACGCAGTCAAAGGTCTACTTTTTCTGCAACCCAGATGTACAGACTCATGGTAGGCACAGATCAAGATGTTGGATGGGTGACGTTTAATCACCGCTGGAAATAAGCAAACATCAAAAGAAACTCAATGCCCCAAGACAGAAATAAACTTCATGTGGCTCATATTCTTAAAGAGTCCTCTTGTGTCCTTACTAGGAAGTGAAAAGGCAAAACAGACACACAGTATCACAGTTAACCATTTGCACTCCTCAGGGATGCTCATCATACAGACTGAAAAAATCTATTCAGGTGTGAAATATCGACATTATTCCATCCTTAAAGTGATATTATTCTGTACAGGTAGTTTAAACATGACTGAATAGAAGGATTGCTAGAATATTAGTGCCCTAAATAGAATTCACATCCCAGAGGAACCAGGAAAGAACCATCAAAAGAGAAGGAAAAGATGCTAGTGCCACATGTACAGGTTTTGATGCTCTGCAATATTCTGAGATCTTATTCTGCTTCTGTATAAACTCCTCCTCCAGAATGACCAGAATCTGTTACAAGCAACACTAAAGTCAGATTACTTGGCAAACCTCTCTGCTTCTTACAGTGGCAAGATTTCAAAGGAACAGTTTATAGAGACACAGCACAGGAAATACTGCTTGATTGTGCACATTCAGTTCTCCCATAAACCACATTCCCATCACCGGGTGTGTCTGAAATGGGCATTGCTCATCCAGTGTATGTTAGAAAAACAAGTTGAGTTCCCAGTGCCAAGCGGAGTCTCAGCAGGCGCAGCTGATGCTGCATCATCTTCTCACCCTCAAAGAGCAAATACATCTGATGGATGCCCCAGCACACAAAGGAAAGTCTGAAACGTGAAACTGCAGAGTGGGCCCCAGGGAGGTATCACAGGTGCAGCTCAAACTGCAGCAGCCCAAGGGCACTTTTGCTCTGTCTGCTCTCTTGTCCATGTGACAATGCAGCCCCCACATTTCCTTGGAATCCCAAGATAGAACCAGACAGGAAACGCAGCAAGTGAATTGCTGTCACCTCATTTTCACTTGGCTTTCTTTGTGGGGTTGTCGGTTGTTTTATTTTCCTTCTAGTGTTCAAGCACCAGTAATAGAGTTCTATGTATATCACCACAGTCAAAGCACTGGGTAATTTCCCTCACAGGAATAAGGATAGGAAAAAAAAAACAATATGAACACAATTATAACAGATCATAAACTTTTAATAGGATGCACTTCACTACCAAGACACAGTGTAGTTAAGGACTTATCAGTCATTTTAGGATTTCTTCTAAAGTGTTTTCTTTCATTTCAAAAGAAAACAAAATCTTTTTAGAAACACAACTGTGTTCCTAGTCCATATTTTATGCAGACCTGTTCTATTTGCTCAGGTTTTGAACAATAACTTAATTTTCACTCACTCTTTCTCCTGAACAGATCTATTGCACAGTGCATCGACTCCAAAACTAGTACTTCCAGGAAAATTAACTGTAACAACTATGGATAAAATCATGTTTTGTTTATATTTCAGGTACTAAACAGCTGCTACTAGATATTGCTACCAGATGTTTTAGAATTATATGCAACATTATGCTCAATCTTAACTTTTACAAAATTGCAAGCTAATAAAAGATGACACTGCTGTAGTCAAATGATTTATTAAAGGAAAAATCATTAAGCTCCTCTTAAGCTTCACACCCCACTACCCCAAATAACTTGTCATTATATACATCAGTGAGCAGATGCAAATGTCTGTAGCACTTTGAGGTTTCAGTACTAACCCATACAGCAATTATATATCCAGATGCCTTTAACAGCCCCATGCACATCTGTCCATCTGAACCTGGACGTGTGAGGACTGTTCATTCCGTGCTTAAACTACCTGCAGGATGACACAAATCTGGGTTTCGCACAGTTCACACAAGGAGCGGCTTTTTCTGCCACACAAATGAGCTCTTACACAGCCTGGGTAAGAACTTACACATTGAAAACAGTTGGAATATAAACCCTGGGATTGCTGAGCAACAGAGCATGCAAATATTTGTTGTGTTACATCCAACTTAATTTAGACACCTTGCTTTGCGAGTAACTTAAAAAATTGGAATATTTTCTGTGTGATTTTAAGAGGTATAGAGGGTGGCTTTTTTAACAAAATCTTATAACCTGATGATAATCAAAGTAGAGGTGTTATTTTGTATGAGCTTCCCAACTCACAGAGCAGCAATAGCCCATGTAGCCAACAGCCTTTCCCGCCCACAATCACAATGAACATAGGTAACATCGAACAGGAGCCACAGTAATTATAGACCTGAAAACTGTCATGGGTTCTTCTGTGCTAATGAAGCCAGGCACAAATATAGTAAATCTAAATAGCTCCTTTCAATCTAATAACAGGAAAATACACACATTAACTGGTCTACAGAGTACTTTAAAAGTTTGTGTAAACCTGTGTCTAGGCAAGCAAAAACATTCCCCCTAATTTTCCCCTCACATGTAGCAGCAGCAGGTCCTCACCAAGCAGAGCAAATTACCACAACGTGAAGCCTGTAACAGAGCCCATTAGAGTGGAAGGACTGGGAAAAGGTCCTTGAACTGTGTTCAAAATCAGGAGCAGGTTCACTTAAGTCAGGGAAATGCCCCCAGGACAACAGGGGGCAGGAGAAATTCAAGCGCAGAGTGGCTACAGCTTAGTTGTAGGAGTTAAACAGCTTATCCTGGAGCAGGAACATGTGTGTGTGTTACTTCATCAGCTTATTCTACCATGGAGAGAAAAAACAAGCTAAATATGAGAAAGGAAAAGAGAAAGAGATATAGTGAGGGAGATGAGCCAGAAATGATTGTTTATAACTTTAGATAGCAAATCCCCAGTTAATGTATACTAGTCTAGCTCCACTGAGGCCACAGTAGCCACACAATTTACACAGCTGAGCATCTGGCTCTAAATATTTAACTGTTCAGAATTCTAGTGTGCATCCTTGCGTGGCAGAGCTTCTCTGACTAATCACACTAGAGGTAACCACATCTTAAGTGTGTAGTTCTAAATTGAGTAATATTACCATTAATAACAGTGCCTAATTAAGACATCTATAATGTTTTTAATGAGAAAAATTGAAAGTCCTTCTGGAATTTTTCCAGTCAAATTAATTCTGAGGACTTTAGACGTTATTACAAGCAATGTTACAGGAATGAAAATTAGGTCTAAATTAGGACGTGTCACTGTACTTAAAAGCAGGAGGGAAAAAAAAAGAAACACATTCCATTTTCTGCTTTACACACCATTCTCTGCTCTAACATCGCACCACAGGGGAAAATAAAAACACCATTTTGTGGTTTGCTCTAAGTTGCCCTGCATATAGTTATACCTGATGTATCTCTAAGGTCTGCTCATATTTTGACACTTGGCTTTAAGGCTCTTTTTAAATATCACATCAGTATTCTCTTGTGAGCAAGTATTTCCAGAATCTTAAAGTGACAATTCCTATCGGGCTGATAGAGGCCCAAATCCTTGTGGATATAATTCATATGAATTATGCTTGTCCAAGTAAATCCTTCTGTGAGGCTGCATGTTTAGGCAGAGAAGAAGTACTTGTGGTTAAAAATGATCAGATCCAGCCTGCCAAAACCACACAGGAAGGAAGGATCCACATGGTCCTGAATGAAGCTCTTGAGGATAACAACCAGATATTTCAAAAGCTATCAAACCTGGTGAGCTTTTATTCGTACTTCTCATAGACCAGTCCTTCAAGCTACTCCATGCACATTTCTGGTCTGCAGCTGCTGTTGCTTTATTGCTGCTCCCATTGTAAGAATTTAACAAGCATAAACCCACAAGTCTAGTGCACAGCTGGACCAGGCTACTTTGAAGCTGTAAAGATGCTCAGTCCTTGCTCTTCAAAACAGCTTATTTGAGCACACGTTTTCATACCACTGACGTGAGTCTGAGTGCGTCAAAAATACAGAGGTTCAAAACCTGAGAGCAAAAAGTCAGGACTGGGTTCGGACTTGGTTTTATATTAATATCTCGGGCTCAGTTAGAGGAACTTGAGGTGAATCCCAAAAGTTCAGCAGCTTCAATCTTAAGATGTGAATGCAAGCTAAAAGAATAATGAGTTGCAAACCAAGTATTACCTTTGGGGACAAAAAAAGCCATTGTAGCTCAACAAAACACAGCCTTTTGCCTGCCCTACATTGTGTGTATGACCCTACATCTATTCATACATATTTTCACATATATATGGATACATGGAACACGGATATGCCTACACTAACATCCTCCTCACTGTAGTACCTAATGCCTTCACATTTCTCCACTCCCTACCACAAAACGCTTGTCTCGAATCATTCTGATTCAAAAAAAACCAACTTTGAGTTCTGCAATTCATTATGTCTTAATAAAGACAAACACAACAGTGTGTGTTTCAGGCTGGTCTATTAATTAGGTGGCTTGTCCTTGAGACAGAGATTGCACAAAAGGCTTTTTTTTTAATGCATTGTACTAACACTGAGGATGTTGTCAGGCTTAGATAATACTTTGAATGGGCTTGCAGCTTACAATGATTAAAGTTATGATAATAGCAAGGACATTCAGACATATACATGTTCCCTAGTAGCTCAGGGAGGTTTATCCTCTTTCAAATCATAGTGTTGTTTACCACAGCCTAGCTTAATTGAATTTAAGGACTCACCAGAAAAAGAAAATCTGATTTTTATCTTCTGTTAATACCACAATATATTAAAAGCAGAAAATAAACAAAATGTTTATCTGTTATTAATACTTGATAGATATACCTCTTGGACTTTTAGAAATTACATCACAATTATTGCTCTCAAGTAAAATGTCAAAATTATGACAAACTTTAAAAATCAAGCATTTCTTTTCAAGATCTTGTCACTCAAATGCTGTATTCCATCTAAACATGCGAGTCTAAGAAAAAAGTGCTAGGATAGAACTATTATACACATTAGTTCTTTGTATTTAAAGAGTAGCACTCATACTGGTTATCCTTGTTTTCTTACCAAGTAATACAGGAATCCGATGAATAATTATTCAAACAACAAACTCTTAGCTATTAGGTTTAACCTCTAGTTTGAATTGTGTTATAAAGAAAAAAAAAACAAATCCATTTGCAGCAGTCAGCTGCCAGTTGTTTTATGTAAGACTTCTAGCAAGAACTTCACTGGGGACACTAAGGACTGTCAGATGTTACTTTTGGGCTGCACAGATGTTACACATAGAGAGGAAATCACCAACTTGGTCACGTGGGGAAGTCTGAACAGGTCTCACTGCTTCCTTCCTCAGAGTAGCTCACAGTAAAACCACAAACACTGGGAAAGAGTGATGAGTGTGGCACTTCGAGCCATCTGAGGAGCATCCAGTGCCTGCCCTAACACTTCACTAAGAGTTGTTGACTGCTCTGAAGTAGGTAGATGAACACATTATTCCAATGAAGGGGAAAACTGTAGTTATTTGTTCTTTCATGCAGAAGGAGAGAAGCATTCCTAGGAGACCACCTCCACTCCTTTCTTTGATCACAGCAAACTGCAGACAGCACACAGAGAGAATGGGAACCTGATTTTTTCAGCAAGTTTAAAGCATGACAGAAACACAGACCCAGCAATTGTCACACATTCTAGCAGGTTGTTTGACATTGCTTCTCTAAGAAGACCAATAATTTCATGTCTTGATTCCTCAAGTGCCTTTGCCTATCAGGGTGACAAAAAAGCATGAACTTGAAATGAAGGACAACCTAATGACTTCTGCGAGTCTATGTGAGATGGGGTTTATCCAGCAATGGCAAGGAGCAGCTGAGAGTAATCCATTATCCATCTGCCAGGACTCGCATGGATCCTCATTGAAAATATGTTTTTCAGTGCCTGATTATCATGATTTAGAAGGTAGAGGGGATGAAGTACAATAAATGCAAGAGGAATAAAAACTTCTTGCAAGATAAATCTTTTCTGCTTTTATTCTCAGATTAGTAAGCACAGTTTGCTTTGAATGCTCACTAGCAAGTTAATTTAAGTGGCCAACAAAGAAAATGTCAGAGTTCTTCTGGGAAAAAAAAAAAAGAAACCTCAGGGAAAGAGGACAATACTCTTAAAAACCCATTGATTCTAAACTTATTTTTCTTTGAGTAAAACACTGATGCTGATAATGTATTTCAGATTGTTGAACAAGAACAAAATGACAACAGTCAAGCTTCCCCTTCGGGTGAAGTCATTCTGTTAACCACAAATCCCCAAGTGCACTGAAAATACATCTTCGTTGGCACAAGAAGTCTGCAACACATCTTTAAGATGAGGACTAAATTCTGGCAGCACTGCACAAATAGAGGGATGGATTGCTCATTAAGATACAAATTAATTACTATAATTAAAGTAATTAGTTCAAATAAACAGAATGAGCACAAGACTCTGAGATCCCCCAACAAGCCACGTTGCTCTGGGTTCTCAGTAGCAGGGTCAGCATGGGTGATTTGGGGCTCCTGAGCTGTGACTGCAAACAAGGCCTACCCATTGAAGGCTTCCTACAGGACTTTGCACAAGCTACTTTCTTGTTTTGCACTTGAGTTTTCCCTGCTCTTAAGTGATATTATCACCTAACTTCTGTGCAAAATCAGGAAAATAAAATCAGAGACAAAGTAGCATACAGGAAGCGAGGTCCCTTCATTATGCCATGTTAACGGTGGTCCCCAGTGATGCAGTTCTGCCCTGAAGGACACACCTAGATGTTTGTAACTGTAACAAACAGCCGTAAAAGGCAATTGAGAAGAGTCACTCGGAATACGGGCCGTCTGCCTGTCCCCACATTCGCATT
The DNA here is from genome assembly GCA_013398055.1 of Ifrita kowaldi. NCBI lineage: Eukaryota > Metazoa > Chordata > Aves > Passeriformes > Cinclosomatidae > Ifrita > Ifrita kowaldi. The sequence goes on from VZRS01014563.1 coordinate 480,026, forward strand.
ACCCTCCATTGCATGGCTTCATGCCATTCCCATGCAGCTCTGTACTTGCAAGAGGCAGGTGCCCCAGCTAATTCAAATCATCGGAGACAGCAAGTGTCCAACATCTCCTGAAACTCAGCTCACCTGCTCAGAGCTATGATTTCAGTTATAACCCCAAAACTAACAAAACCTCATTGCTTAATTTCTCACTCTTCTAAATGCTGGCACCTTTTGACTAAGAATTTAGTCTGCATAGTTTTTTATGTATCAGTTTCTGCCACTCTGCAGCTAACATATCAAAATCCCTGCCTGGTCTCCAGCAGTCCATAAAAATCTTACAGTAAATCCTGCAGCTCAAGATGTACTGCTGGTACCTTGCTGGGTGCACTAGACAGCAAAAAGAAATAAATGGGTAATGTAAGAAAGAGTACTTAGTTCCACGGAGCATTTAGAGATTTTTTTTATTTTCCGTTTTCTCTTGGTTCATAAAACAATTGAAAATTTTTGGAAGTTCTGTGAAAAGCAGAGTTATTTTTCCCTGCCAGAAAAATGAGTTCTAGGGCAAAGATACACTCAGAAACTCCAGAAACCCTGGAGACCTGACTGCAGGATAGCCTGCAGAGAGCAACTGACCCCTCTCAGAGAAAACTGAGTTACTGCTTTATGTTATAATACCTTTTTTTTTTTTTGTATAGTACAGAGATCTCTCACAGTTATGTTTCCAAGCCCCCTCCAGAGGCATGCTCATCAGATCTTAGGAATCTCTGGATAGGAGAAGCTCATCTTTCTAGTGCATAGAGAGGACATAATCCTGTGTCCCCAGACTGATGCTGCAACACTGGTCAGTTCACAGAGAGATAGATTAAGATTCTTCATTTTCAATATACTTTTCTATATTACTAGCATAATGCAGCATTGAATGTGTCAGGGACTACTCTTGGTGGAAAAAAAATGTTAATGCTTTCCAAAGTGCAGTTACCCACAAGACCACTCTGACATTTCAGGAGTCAAGAGGAGCTATTATTAGCTGTGTCTAATAATATTGCAAGCTCCCACCCATGGAATCTGTGTGCAATCCTCCATTGAACTGGCAGCCTTTGGCAGTATCACTGCCACATGATTTGAACCAGGCAAGTCTCAAAAAAGCTGCCCTAGCACTGTGTAGCCAGCTAGAAAATACCTTCACTGCTCTAGGGAGATGAGTGATCCCTTTGGAATTGGTTTTTGGAGCAGCAAACTAATGAATCACTAACAGCTCTAAAGTAGACAGAATGTATTGCAACACAGCATGTAGTGCTGCAGAGCCGAAGGAAATCTGTTTACAGTGCTTCAACAGACACTTGAAATCGAGATGCTCAAGAAGGATGAGGCTGTTAAGAGAGAATTGAGGCTCGAAGTACTGAAGCTCCAAGTGAAGTTATCCCCACGAGGACCAGCAGCCGTTCCTGGTGCCAGGGGTGGGCTCTGACCCCCAGCCACGTTAACCAAGCGCAACAGGGCGAGGCACAGCTCGAGGGAGGGTGTCCACATGGAAACAGGGCAAAGGATGGAGCAAGAAACAACCCTGTTCTCTTGGGCCTGTTGGTGCCTGTCCTTCAGTGCTAACAGAGATCAGAAGTTACTTCTGTCATTCAGACACACTCAGTGCCAACCTCCCCCCAGCCACGGCTGCCTGGAAACCTTGTCACTACAATTTATGTGATATTTGCTAATGGCATAGGGTTGACACCAAACTTTGCATTCAGGCCAAAGGTCAGCCTGATGCATATGGTTGGTGGGAAAAGGCACTGCTTTGCAGTTCAGATTCTCAGTGGAGCAGCATAGTCTGAAAAGAGAAGCTAAAACATAAAAACAATATCGAAGTCCACACAGAGTTCGCCGGGCAAGGGGAAAACCAAAGCTCAAAACCCTCTTCAAACTAAGGACACTCAAAGGCATGGCTTTGAGGAAGCTCCCTGCCCTGCTTTTGCCCAGCCAAAGCTGGGCTGTTACACAAATAAGATGTTTTGGCCAAAAGGCCAGAAGTGTAATCCAAAAAGTATGGAAAAAAGGAGCATAAGTTTGAAGGGAACAGTTAGAGCTTTGTCTGGAAAACACAGCAATTGCAATTTCATTTCACCAGTGCTGCTTATCCAGTGACTACATACTTTACAGCAGAGGATTACTAAATAAGACACAATATCAGTTTATCCCTTCCTTTTCTCCCCCTCTTTAAGTCCACAAGTACAGCACACCTCCCAGTCCAGCAGCCTTGTCTCAACATGAAGCCTTGCCACTAGCACTAAACAAAACCAGAGAGCTTTCATTACAGGAGCTAAGGAAGCTGATCAAATAGTTTATCCATTCACACAAATAGATGGAAAAGGGGCAATTTAAAAGACAAATTGATTATTATTTAAGCGGCTTCCTCAAGATTTGTTTTCAGTGAAATTCATGTAAATACAGCCACAGGAGGTGACTACACAATGAACCAAGGAATAAGAAAATGGGATGAGAAGGGAAAAATGTTTCTCTCTGCTGCACCAGACTTGACCAGCATATGACAGGCAGCAGTGTAGTACAAATAAATCAAAGATGGACTATCATTTACAGCTAAGAAGCTTCAGACCAAAAAAACATCCAAATTCCACTGCAGTTGGTTTAGATTCCACTGAAAGTAGTTTTAGAAATATCAAAAATAGTTGTAGCAATGCCAGATCAGAGCCCTACCCAGCTGCTGCATAGTCTTCCCTCCCTTCCCCAAAGCGGCTCAAGATGAAGGTTTAACCTGGTCACCTCGTTTAAAACCTACTCCTAACCCAGAACCTGGCACACGGTTCTGCACACTCTGTACATCTCTGGCTTGTAGGCTGAGAGAGATGGACTGCATGTACTTGCTCTGCTTGTAAAGCTCACAAATCACAGTTTTATGAGGAAAAGAAGGGAGGATCTTCAGTTCCCATCATATTTGGAGCCTTATTCAGAACTGCACATCCTTCCCAGGAGCAGTGATGCCACAGGGAGTGGCAGTGTCACAGGGCTGATATGCCCCTGCCTCAGCCACGCATCTATTTCCATCCCTTGCCCTTCCAGGAGGGTTCCAACCACACTGAGCTCTGCAACCCTGACTGAACAGGGACCTTACATCACAGAGCACCCAGGGAGTTACTCCCTTTTCGGAGCAGCTCACAGCAGTGTTACGAGGTGGCAGCATCCAAGCTAAGGCTGCAGCTGGCTGAGGATTTTGGCAGGAACTTCCCACAGGTGCCCGAGCCTTAGTTCTGTGTCAGTGTTACTGATTTAAAGTGACACTTCCCATGAAACCTTACACTTGGAATACAGACACCTGCCCACCAGGCAAGTCAGTCAAGACCAGAGTTTCAATTATATAAGCATAGCATACCAAACAGTAAAGATTTTTGAATGCAGCAGACATCAACTACAGGCCAATCCCTGACCTGGGGAAATCAAAGTTGACCTGTACCTCTACACCAGTACCAGGCTAACTCACACATAGTGGAACAGGAGGAATAACAGCAGAGCTCAGGCCTGGAGGCCTCTGTGCTACCCAGGCTCCCAAGGCAGAAATCAGAATGCTGGTTTGCTTGCAGTCATTATACAAGTACAAGGAAAAACTGCAAAGTAACTATTTCTCTATTTTTGTTTTCTGTTCAATGTTTTGAAAGGTCAAATGTATTTGCACTCTGCTGTGTTGCCTTTATTAGCGCTTAAACTCAAGCACTGCCAGACGAATCACGAGTCGTACAAACGCCCCAGAAATACAATGCCAGAAGCAGATCCATTGTACATGAATTGCACGCTCTGTTGTCAGGGGAGGAATGTTTCTGTTTTAAACATGGAAGGACCTGCAGAAAACTAGCAGCTAGTTTGCAAATGTGCCTGAAGCCAAGTCCTCTTCCTTTTAATCTCTTGCTCTTTAGCTGGCCTCCAAGAGTTGTCAGAAAAATAAGAGGAAAGGAATAAGTCTGTGAAATTAGATATTGGCAGAAGTGGTAGGAGAGGGGAAGTCACATAATATCTGACAAAACTTTGGAGCATTTATCTTTCCTAACAGTTGCCCCATTTCAGCAAGGCATTGCCCAGCTGTTCCTGGTAGCTGCCTTGCTTCATATTTATTGCTAGAAAGCCATATCAGAGTTGTGTTTCCCCTCTGAGGTTCTCTGACCCTTTCCTACCTTTCAGTTTTCTCTGGGACGTAGTCACTTCCATCAGTAAGCAGTTAAAATCACACTGGCATCACACAGGGGACGTGTGGCAAGTCACCTTCCTGATACATAAGCCAGCTTCAGACAGTTAAAGCAACATGCAAAGAATTTCAAAAGAAATTGCAAAGTGTTGCTCTGCAATGAAGGTTGCTTTGGCCTCACAACTTATACCCAGTTTGTCTTCTGTTCTCTCCACTCCCATTCCTTCCTCATTCAATTAGGCAATTAGCGGAAGGGATGTCCTAAGTTTATTTCATCTGTGTGATAACAAGTTTCCCAAAGCATCAGTAGAATGGATTTAATGATCATGAACACAACTATGTCAAAGTAGTAGAGATAAATGTTGTCCATCAAGACATAGAACAAATGATAATAAAGCCCCACCAAAACGTAAAATGTAAAAGCGAGTAGAGTTCTGTGGCAGCTAATGAGTGCTGGAAATGGGTACAGAGTTTTACAAAGGATTAAATTTCCTGCCTCTCATAAACCAGCATGCTGATATACACAAATGTGCATAAAACACCAGCACCATTTCCTGGTGCCAACAACTTCAGATCTAGATATGAGCAAGAGCTCTGGATATGAGTGTCAGCCTCAGCTCTGAGGCAAGATTGTGTAAATGAAGATGTGGAAATCAGGCAAAATCAGTCTGTGCTCCATTCCTGTATACATCTGTTGTCTGTATCACAAATATAAAAGGCTGCTTTCCAAATCCTAACAGCTGCAAAAAGTGACAGCACACTGAATACCATTTTGTTTTTCTTTTCCCCTTGGTTTTGCTTTCCCTTCCATTTTTGTTCTTTAAGGTTTGCTCTTCTTTCTCATATTCCTCAGTCAACCAGTGAAAAGGAGAAGAAATTCAGCAGCTATGTCAGCATGTTTATTAACAAATTACTACCCCAGCACTTCTGGCTCCAGGAGACCACCGATTTAACACCATTTTTGGGGAAGATAAATGAAATTCTCTTTTCCGCATGTGCAGAAAGAACTAGACTGCTCTAAGGGATTGCACGAGAAAGGAATTGGGTGATATGAACATACTAGGAGAAGAACAGGGTTTGGGCCAGATACACAAGTACTGAAACTACAACACTTAGTGTTCCCTACCCCATTAGCAAAAGGTTAGAGCTTAACACTGCACTAACTCTGAGGAATCTGCAGATTACCCAGTGAAAATATGACCTATGTGAAATGTTAAAGGAAAGTGACTCCTTAGGCGTGTGTGGTTATCACCATAGTGCAGGAAAACCTCCATCATCTTCCCTTCTATCACCAAAAGAAAAACATCTATAAGCACCAAGAACAGGGGTGGACTTTCCAGCAAAGCTTGTTGAACCCCATCTACGAGAAGTTAAACTACAATAGTAAAAATTATCCACCCTTTCCCCCAACACTAGGAGTTCTGGAAGAAAGTTTGAGTGTGAAACCTAAAAGCACTCAGACTATCTGAATTATTTTAAAGAGATGGAGGAGAAAAGAGAAAAAAGTAATTTGAACAAGGAAATTACAGGAATGTTGATGCTTCCAGTAACAGCCTGGAGGTAAGGCAGAGAGCGCCATTCACGCTGTGCACTGTGGCTTTTTATTCCTACATATCCCAGCTAGACTCCACAAACACACAGCATGCAGAAATCAGAAGTCAAGGACTAGTTGGAGAAACAATTCTGTTCAGGTTCAACACGAGTTATTGCAGACAAGCAAGCCAGTTTGTTTTACTCAAACTCCTTCACCCACCCCATAATCAATGTTTAGCTCCCATGCACAGCAAGAAACAGGTTCTGTGCTTGTGTGCCTTTGACTCCTGAAGGAGGAAAAAGCTTTGAAAATTGTATTCTTGGGAAGCAAGAAGACTGAATCCTCATTTCAGAGAGACAAACACACAGGAAGAGGCAGCTGTTCCACAAAGTCCGGCGTTGGCTTTCAGCAGTCCACACAAACCTACAGTCTCATGTTTTGGGCATGTAACAAACGGTGCATCCATGTGTCCTAGTTCTCCCAAGAATTCAAGCATTTGGGTGCATCTCTCTGACAGTGGCACTTTAGGTCAGCAATATCCTACTTCCAGAAGCTAAACCTGGGAGGGAGACAACCATGACCAGCAGCTCACCTCCTGCCAGAGAAGCCCAAGCTTTTGGCAGCTCTGCCTGCTCCAAACCGAGGAAAGGAAGGAAGACGGGAACCTCAATCAGTGAGCAGATGGTGGGAGAGATATTATGCCACTGAGACTGTGTCTCCTGTCGGAGTGGAAAGATGCAGCATCTCTGCCCTACCCGAGCACTGGAGCAGAGTAGGTTGTGCATTATCTGTCCCCATTTTCTACCCCAAACTGCTTTGGTCTGAAATGCCTTGAGTGTAAACAGCACTGCCAGCCTCATCCTCCTCTGCTCCAGCTGATCATTGTGCCAGCAGCCATCACAAACACCAGCTATGAGCAAGCACACTCCATTTCCTTATGCCTAAAGAACTCTGTGCAGTTATGATTATATTTTATCTTATTTCCTCTATATGTAAATAACTATTGTACAGAGATAGGCAGTTCCTTGGCAAATCATAACTAACTACTTTCTTGAAAGCTGAGCTGCATTATTAAAATACTACTGAAGACACCACCTTCTGATTGGCCTAAAGACTGAATTTATTCTGGGCTCCCTCCAATCAGAATTAATCTTTCTGGAGTACAATGAAGTGTCACCACTGAATCAACATCAGCAGCCCAAGTGACAGCAGCTGACATCATTACTCACCTAAGATAACAGACCTCAAGTCATTGAAACAGGCAGATGTTGGAGGCTGTCTCCCATTTCAGAATAATGTTCCTGTCGTAACTGAGCAGTTATTTTAGGGAAGCAAGGATAAATTCATTACCATTTGTAGGGTGCTCAGATATCACAGCAATAGAAGCCATGTAAACCTCCCGGTACGCGCACAGTAGGAATGCACACGGCATTGACACCAACCATCCTTCATCCAGATAACAAAAGGAGGGGCAATGCAATCAATCCACATCCACTGGAGACTTGCTCCTGCCCACTGGAGACTTGCTCCTGCACTGGTGTGAGCAGTAGTGCTTTGCTATTGCAAACACACAAAACTGACGTTGAGAGATGTGCAAGACCAGAAGTAATTTCCACAAGAGACAAAATTTCACTATTTATTCCCAGCATCCTTATCTTACTTCCAGGTAACACATGGTATGTGAATGTATCAGCTGCTCTTTTCCCAGATTACAATAATCAATACCCTCACCACACAAAGTACCACATTTCTGCATTGATAACTAAACTGCAGAGATCAACAGTTAGGGAAAACTGTTGGTGACATTTAACACTGGAGATTGCATTCTTGTTTATTATTTTTAAATGAGATCTTGTAGTTTAAAGCATTAGAAGAAAACAATTATTTCAAAACTATATGTCAGAAGCTTATCTATTCCCAAAAACCAGGGAATGTGGATGCAAGGAGGTGTTTCCCATTACTCCAGGCTTTCCTGACCATCCCTTCAGCTTTGTTCCACCGAAAAACAACTCCTGCAATGGTATTGCCACATTCCACACAGAGTTCCAAAAGGCCAAGTGCAAGACAGAGAATAGATTAAGAGTGCTGAAGGCCAGGCGGGGCAGGGCTTGGAGCAACCTTGTTTAATGGAAGGTGTCCCTGCCCATGTCAGGGAGTTGGAACGAGATGATCTTTAAGGTCCCTTCCAACTCGAACCATTTTATGACTCATTATTAAAGAGAGATGATCAGATACGCACCTGACTAGTTTAGTGTTCAGGTCAGAGCTGTGTATCAGTAAATTGACAGAAATATCGATACCCATAAATCAAGATTTATAGAGTTCAGAGTCCAGTTAGTCCAATCTGACCATGAATTATGAAGACAAACATTTTGCAAAACAATAAAACCACTTTGCCTGACACACAACACAACCTTCAGGTAGCAAGCTAATACACATGCCCAGAAATCAAAACTGACTTTTACGTACTGCTCTATTTTAATGTCATTCTCATTTATCTTTACCCACAAGTATTTCATTTTGCATTTCACCTGGATAATACCCAGGACTTCCTGGTGCTTGCAAGACCAGTTATCTTGGCAGAAGGTCAAGCAGAACACTTTTTAATTTGGCCACTTACTTAACTGTACAGGACAGCTCAAATCCACAGCTGAGATATCCATTCTTGCTGCAGAGCGCAGTTGGAGTTGCTCAGCTTCCTCTGACAGAGCTCTGAAACAATGGTTTTAATGGGGAAGGAAATGCCCATCCAATTCTAATGCCTAATTCCATCTCCTTTCACTTAGGGAGCAAAGTAGCAGATGCTCTGGATTTCCTACTTTTCAACTCCAGAGCAGTGCTGTGTTCAGTTCTCACATTTTGTTATAGCTGTTTGTTGTCTGATAAAATGTGGTTCCTCAGGGACAGCGCAGGGCTGTCTCAAGAGAAGTGTATAAATACATCTTATTTGGCAGCAGAGGAACTCAAAGCAAGAAAGTTTGTCTACGGGAAAATGCAAGATCTTGGGGACATTATTTCTGGGGTTTTCTCTGGTCCCAAGCAGTTACCAACCATTGGCTGAAAATTATAATGTAATTAGACACAAGAAAACTATGACAGGCTAAGGAAGGGGAAATTTTACATGATACTCTCCTGCCTCTATCCTTATATGCTGTCTCTACAAGCTGTGGATCATACTCCTATTTCAGGCAGCTGAGGTATCTCCCTTTATACAGTGACCCCATGGACAACTGCCAGCTTTTGCTTTACTCTTATGGGCTCAAAATCGCCTGCATTTGACTCCAGGACTCTTTATTGACAACTTGCACAGAAGCCCAATTCCAAGTTATGCCACGAAGATGAAAAGAAAGAGATTAAGTGTCTATAAAGTAGATGAGCCAGTTATCAGCATGATAAGTGCTTTGTAACGTGTTTGGGGTTTTTTGCTCCATAGCGATTTGAACAAAACTCGATGTGTCGACACTTTTATGGACTGATTTGAAGCAATAGAAGAAATTATCCATCCTCTTTCTACATGTGCCACAGATGTGCTCCTGCCCATGTGGCAGCCAGCCATTAATGCAGAGAAGCAGGACTCCCTCAGCTGTGTTTCCAGCCAAGTTTGTCAACCTTGCCTTGGAGCAGGAAGGGAGATGTCACACCCAGCCCAGGGGAGGGAGAGGGGTAACCAACAGCAGCCTTCAGCACACAAACAGTAACAGCTGAGGTAAACTGAGCTTATAGGGACAGATATTCACAAGTGACCATCTCTTATCCTATATTCCAGTTGTATGTATAAATATTTCTTTGCATACAGCCACATAAACCTCCCAGTGGCCTAGAACCTGTGGTTTGCAGCACTTTGAGTCCATGTTACACACAAGTTCCACAATGTTCCATCTGCCATGATTACTCAAAATCCTAAAACCTCTGCAAACTTTTAGAAACCCACTTGCCGTCTGTACTGTTAACACAGCCTTCATACACACAAGAATTATTTGCTGTTCATTACATACCAGGCTGCAAAATCATTGGGCATTAAATATTAACTTTTAGAAATATATACATTGTCATTACTAATACGGAATTAAGCATTAGTTGTTCACAGCAATAGAATGAAGTAATTCAGACTGAAATAGATAGCGATTATTAGTGGTTTGCTAGGGGGTTTTTTATTTATGTAAATGACAGTTTTGGGAGTAGAACCTTTATCAAATGGAGTCTAAGGAATCCTGGGTAATAAAATCTTATTTCAGGGAGCTGCATATGGGTATCCAATTTTGAGGCATTTCAAAAGCTTGAAGGTAGATGTCCCATTTCCTAAGAACAAGGCCCATAAAGATACCAAATTAAACATCCATACATGGACATTCATAGATATCAGAAGCTGTTTAAACACCTTAATCAGCTTTTCCAAGTGGTTAGAGATACTGAAAACTGCTGTGTGCTGAAAAGATTCACCCCCCTCTTAATACCTCACATTTATTTTAGTCTGTTCATAGAACTGTTTTAACCAGCTCCATCAAACCAAATCATAAAATCCTTCTTTTTTTCCTCTAGCCAAGAAAATTAGTGGTGCAAAACAGTAGAATATTGGATAAGATAGGAGCAGAATGAGGTCCCTTCGTACCAAACAGTAAGGCTTTCAAAGAATTAGATACTTCCATTTGACACAGAATACAGTCCACATCACACACACAAAAAATTTTAAAAAGCAGTAGTGGGCAAATTTCCAAGACCTCTGAATAATGAAACAGTAGTCAATAAAGCAAGACTTATTTTTCTCTCCTCTTTGGCATTTAATATCCTACTGATTTGTGTACACTGACATTGTGTTAGCTGCAGGACACATGAAGTGACAGAAAAACACAGCCTCCCATCTGGGCTGGTCCCATCCATCTGGTGATTAGGGCAGGGCACAGTGCAACCATATGGCCGTGATCAAGAACCCACTAATATCATCCAGAGTTAACTGGGAAGCACCATAGCCCACTTAGTCTCCTAAGGATGATAAATGCCTCTCATTCTGTTTCTCCTCCCCAGTGGACATTGTAGATTTGTCTTTTTGCCTGCACAGATGAACCACTAGTTAGAAACAGAGAATACGTGGAGTTGGAAGGGACTCACAAAGATCATTGAGTCCAGCTCCTGGCCGTGCACAGCACCATCCGCCAGAGTCACCCCATGTGCCCGAGAGCATTGTCCAAACTCTTCTTGAACTCTGTCAGGCTTGCTGCTATGACCACTTCCCTGGGGAGTCTGTTCCAGTGCCCAGCCACCCTCTGGGTGAAGAACCGTTTCGTAATACCAAACCTAAACCTCCTCTGACACAACTTCAGGCCATTCCCTTGGGTCTTGTCACTGGTCACATAGAGCAGAGATCAGTGTCTGTCCCACCTATTCTCCTCACGAGGAAGTTTTAACTGCAGTGAGGTCTCCTCTCAGTCTCCTCCAGGCTGAACAAGCCCAGGGCCCTCAGACCCTCCTTACACAGCTTCCCCTCAAGGCCCTTCTCCCTGTTCATTGATCTGCCTTGGACACTCTCTAATACTTTATTATCTTTGTTATGTTGTGGCCACCAAAACTGCCCTCAGCACTCAAGGTGAGGCCACCGCAGTGGACAGCAGGACAATCCCCTACCTTTCCCAGCTGCGCCTGATGCCCTAAGGACAGGGTTGTCCCTGCTGGCTGGAACACCAGTGATACACACCAAAACAGTGACTTTAGCCCCTGTAACTGTCCATGAAACAATTAAAAAACCTGCTAACCTGACCTTTCTATTCAAAGTCCTAAATGAAGCACCCATCCTCTGGAAAGGTTTGTGCTGTCATAGGAACTCTGAAACCTGAGGCCTGAATCCTGACACATGGCACGCTGGAGATTAGAGATGCCACTCCAGTAGTGATGCAGGAAGAGTGGAACACTGAGGGCTCTGTTATCTGGCTTGTTTTTACATATTAATAGAACGGGAAGAGCCTGCTTATCTTGCAGCAAACAGCAAGAAAAGGAAGGCAGAGCTTCACAACTCCTTGAAGGGGCACCACTGTTGCCATCCACGTGGTTCTAATAATCCCTGTGACACTAGCCTATTGAGACAGCTTTTAGGAATACTAATTTCTTAGCTGCCAAGCCACTAAAAGCCAAGTCAATAACCCCCAGTGGATCACAGCACAAATATGACATGTGCTAAAACAACCTTTTTGAAATTTTGATCGTCAGAAACAGAAAGCAGGTCCCAACATATCCCCTAAGCTACATCTTAGACTGAAGGATTGAGTCTCAGGGGTACACAAAGTGGGATGTAATTACCATAACTGCAGAAGCATTTTCATGTTTTCATTTGTCTACTGTAACAAACCCCCCTTGATTAGCAGTAAGGATTGTGGTCAGGTCGTCTGTAAGGATATTTTTAGAGGTTAGAGCTGTAGCCAAAAGCCATTCTAATTCGCTACTGCCGACCTTCCCCTCAAGGTAATATTTGAGAACTAGGACAGCACAACTGCTGGAATGGCTCTGTGTTTTGGGAGACACCATCTTGTGAATGAGATATGCAACTGGAAGATCTTTTTTGGTTGCAAAGCCAAAATTGATGGCCTGGAACTGTGGGAAGCAAGTGTCAGCCTGCTTGCAAAATGCTCATCAGTACAAATAATTATACATAGTGATTGACAATTGAGTTTCTCTAACATTTTTAAAGCATTTTTACAACTCTGATATGGCACAAGAGCCACAGGACTTCTCCAGAACTCAAAAACAATAAGACCTACAGCAACATGATAGAACAGGGAAATACTTAGTCAGAATTTGAACATTATCTGCAATGCTGTATCAACACACTTGTGTGAGCAAGACTTGTCTTATTTCCTGAAGCTGTTCAATTTCTTTTGCTTTCAATACCTGGGTGCTGCCTTTCAAGCTGTGCATGGAGCCCTCTTCTGGAGAAATTTGAACAAATAAAAGCTTAAGAATGCAGCAGTGTGGGCTCTGCATTAGGGGAAAGAGTTTGAGGACTAATTTTCTCTATTCGCTCTAATGACCAGCTTGTAAAATCTGTACATTTTTCCAATTTAATTAGTTGCAACCCAGTGAAACGTTACAGTTATTGTTAAAACTATCAAAAATTTGGGATTTTTTTTCCTCACCTTGTAAGCTTTACTCACAAATTTTGAGTCATCTGTCAGCAAGAAATGCATAACATAGAAAAGGAAGACTGTGAACAACTTTTGTTTTAAAACAAATATTTTTGACATATGTTTTAGAAAATGTCCTTTGGGCAAAATGTAAAACATGCAGATTTTTAAATCTATCAGATCAGAGTATGCATTTACTGCTTACCGTACCCTGTATAGTGAGCTGCATAAGCTACTAGAGTACATTTAGTTTTTATTGTCAGCTACAGATCAATAAAGCTGTATATCATAGTTATGCTTTGGAGTTTCAAAGGTGAGTCTGAATTAAAGGATTACTTGAAACATCTTTCTCAGTTATTCCAGCTAATGCTCAGTTTTCCTCTTGGTGAAAACAGAACAGTTGGTAGTAGTGTAGACTAAATCTTTGCAAATGGAAAAATTAATTTATTGCCCACCTGTTTACCAGAATTTTTACATACACACTTAATGGGCTGCTTTGTTGAGATGAAAAAGTGATTCCCCATCTTCATCCTCTTAATGCCGCAAAAGACAAATTTTTTATACTTTAAAAAATCAGCTGAATTAGAGGCAAACCAAGAAAACACAAAACCCAAGTTACTAATTTTAGAAATAGTCTTTTCATAAAAAATAATCCTTTTACAACTCATGCTCCTATTGACATAAAAGAATTTCCTCAAACTTTTTTCCTACACTGTAAACTTTACTTTGAAATTAAGTTATTATTAACTTCTGCTTCCACAGAAAGTATTGCATTACTAGATTGCTCCTGCTTAGAAAGGATTCTATCAAACTTGGTCCTTTCTGGTCCCACTAGCATTGCATTACATGAGACAGTCTTGCTACTCCTAAGGGAGAAAAAAAGAAAACTTGCAGAAAAAGATCCTCAAATGTGTTACAACCACTATGCAACCAGATGGCTGCATTTGTTTAATATGTTGTTTCTCACATTCTTCTGTTTACTTTTCCTGTCACATGAAATTTGTGCATGTGGTGTGTCAAAGAGAAAAGCCAAACAGTGTTTCAGTAAATTCCATTTCTTTCCCCAGCATGGCACCCACTCCAATTCATACTTTAACCTGCCAATACTGAACAACCTAGCCCTGAAGACAGAATTACATACACTTCCATATTATAGTCTGATTCATTCCTCAATTCATTAACTCTTTGACATGATTTAGAAAGTAAACTTGGAGATGCATTAGCTCACATGGTGGAGAGAGACATTTCCAGATAGAGCTGTATATGCTGATAAAGAAGGTGGAGCGCAGTTGGAGCACTTAAGCAATGCCAAAGCACCACAAGCTCAGCCCTGCAATACAGCAGAACTCATCCCAACCCAGACTGGGAATAAACTCTGAAGTATCACCGAAAGTTAAAAATAAAGTGCACAGGTGTTTTCAGAATCAGGTGTCTGCATGCTGTCAGATTTTAAGAAGACATTAATGTTAAAATGCCAGCTGTGTTTAATAGGCCTTAGAAGTCTGTCCTCTTGCATCACATACATACTGCTTTCCTACAAGGGACCACTAAAGAAATTCCAAACTCAAGCTGATTAATTCAGTGTTGTGTTAGAGAAGCTGTACCAAAAAAAAAAAAAAAAGACTGAAAAACAGAGAGAAAGCCAAGCAAAGCAGATGGGAGGTCTCAAAGCCAAGGTGAGAGAGCACCGGTTCTGTACATCCACAGGTTACCTTTCCACTGCCTGTGCCCTCTCCCCCAGCCCCTCTGCTCCCTAAGCATTGCCTCCCATTGCCAGCCTTGCCAGCCTGGGTGCCTGCCCAGGCTGGATCTCAGCCCACTGGTGACAACTTCTCCTCCCCTGGAGCCCTCTGCGTATCCCCAGCCCACGGGACACTGCTCAGCCCTCCCGGAGCAGCAGCTTGGCCACTCTCCTGAGCCAGTCCCGGCAGAGCCAGAGGCTGCCCTCGGACACTGCCAGGGAGCCCCAGCCCGAGCTGGCAGAGTGGCCCTGCCAGGAACTCTGCATGTGGCACCAGCACACGCTGCTGGGCACCAAACCTATGGCCCAAGGCAGCTGCTTTCATTTGTTCCACTACCCGGAGCAGGATTGTTATCCCGAACCCACCCAAATGCCTTTGTGCTTGCTCACTCCAAATCCCCAGCCACCGAGTCTCCCGCTGTCCCACAGCTCCAGCCACCCACCTCCAGGCATTGACTCCCGATCAGGTTAAACCAGGACCTAAATGTCCTAACCTTGATCCACAGCATGTGTGCATTCCGTTCACCCTACTGCCTCCTCCTTACACACTGGGTAGCTCCTCTCAGCAACAGAGCTCTCCCAGTGGTGACCTCTCACCATTTTTCTCCTTATTGCCCTGTTTGGGATAGCAGACCAAATGCCTGCTGGAGATTGCAGTTACACAAACACAGAGGCTCAAGCTCAGCGTCCCAGCACTTGCGTGCCACTAAACCCCACCAGCCCTCTAAGGGTTAACAAAACCTCTCGATCGCAAGTCAAAAAGGAATTAACTTTCATCCCTGCTCAGTGCAGAGGATCTCAGCCCACTGTCGCTAAATCCAAGTTTACAGAGCTCCTAAGACAAAAGGAGGGAGAATGCACTTAAACTGGACAACAACAAAGGGTTTCCAAACCTGCTCTGAGCTTCCCAAAAGTGAGCCCTGAAACAGCAGCGAGAGGGAAAGAGAGTAACCGGGAGGTGCTGAGAAGTGAGAGCCCAGCGAGTCCCTGTGCTTTGACAGGCAGCAGCAGCGGGGCTTTAGCAGCTCCGTGTTTTTAAGGCTGGGTGTTTTTGCCTCTGCTTTCTGGCAGAGGGGGATCTATTACATTTAATAAGAGAAAGGCTACATAGCAAGTCACTAACAGAGTGTTGCACATCTATCAGGAGAGTACGGGGAAGGGAGCCTTTTGCAAGGTCTGATTTTATTTTTCCTCCATATTCCCCCCTCCAATTCTTTTATAAAAAAAGCAATAAATAACGTGAGCTGCCTGTAACAGCCTATAAACCTACTACCCAGCACAAGCCACAGAGGAAAGAGGCAAATCAAAGTTGCAGCATTTGATATGACAGAAAATATTGCCGCTGCAGCTGCAACCGAGACACTTGAAAGATTCCCCCCACCACCCTTCCTGAAGGGAGACAAAAAAATGCGATATATCACACAGCAAATTGGTTGTAATTGTAAGTCAGGGAGCTATGAGATCCTACATTCCTAGCAACTGGCTTAGAGCAGAGATCCTGCATCTTTAAACAGTAATTCAAGCAATGTACAATTACTCAGAAATCAGAGCTGAATTACAAACACTTTCAAATCCAAATGCACAAAAGCAGAAAGGTGAAAGAAAGCAAGGAAAAAACACACATTTCTTACCTGGGACAGCAGAAAAGACAGAGTAAGTTGAGTTTTGTGCTGCATTTTGCCAGACTAGAAGGTACCAGAGGCTTTTTCATTCATGCACTCGGCTGCACTGAGCATATTTTCACTGTGAAACAGCCTTTGAGAAGAGACTCTGCCTTGAGAGCCAGCCAACTTCCCAAATAGATCAGCAGCATCATCACTAAAGCATTGGATAGAGTCTGATGACCAGAACCAATGGCTTTACAAGGATGATTTCTTCACAAAGCATCCCCATTTTGCATCACACATATCGGGCAAGCACCTCTACAAACACAGCACCTTTAGAAAGCATTTTGCTTTGGTGTATTTCTGTGTTTAGCTTCAGTCTAACACATCATGCTTTACAGATCTCAATAGTATTTTCCCTTTTAAAGAGTGGAATTGCACAAGGAGAAATAAGAGCAACTCTGACCACCACTGCAAAGAGATTCTCTTTATTAAAATGTTAATAAGGTATACTTTGTTTTCAATAAAGCAAAAAAAAATGACCTCTGCAGTTTTGGTTGCTTTCAAGCCTTAGGAGGAGAACACAATGAAATTTTTCAGTGCAGTAGAAATACAGGTTATATCTTGTGTTTTCCCCTCAATCTCACAAATCACAATGAAGACAGATCCATTCTAGCCTGCAGAAAAAATCCATCATAAGGCAATAGATTTTATTAACTGCTCGGGTAATGGCAGAATTGGCTTTTAATTCAACAAACTACAATCTAGGACAAAGTTTCATAGGTGCATGTCCTTCAATTACAAAAACTTTTCCTGTTTGAAAGAGGGGACCTGATGTGTCAAGGACCTGCTTTCTCTGGATTGGTTATGGGTTATTGCAGTCCAGCAAGCAACAGAGGCAGATGAACCAAAGATTCGGAATGAATTCCCCTGAGTGCATTTCCAACTCCACCTCTCTTGCCACTCCCCATTATCACAACACTCCAGTCCTTTTTTGTGTTGTCTCCTGGCAGTCACCAGGGTTACTTAGTAGTACCCTTCCCCCATTTTTAGAAGGATCAAAAGAGTGATGTTTTTCCCTCCCTTGCTCATCCAGAAGAACCAGCTGCCATCACTTTCTGCCCAGCCCTACCATGGCTGGCTGCTGTGCTGGTGGAGATGAGAAGAAATGTAGGGAGGGAAAGGCAGGTAGGCAGATACGGAGGGATAAAGGAGCTGCCAACCGCTTTGAGCTTCCCAGCATCAGCAGGAGCTTCCAGCTGTGAATAATGTTGTTTGATACAACCACTGCTAGTCTACTGCTCACAGCTTACATCTTTCTTTACTTACCCACTGGACCAAAACTGAGGGAAAATACTGTCCTTCCAAGTCTAAACGCTCACATGGAGCAATACCTCTGTTCTAGTACCTCCATTACACATGAGTTTAAATTAATACTCGAGTTGGAATAGAATCCAAACAAAACCCAGCAGGAACTACCAGTAGCAATAATAATGCTCTACCCAACCACAAAAGGTTCACTATTTAGACATAAAAAGAAAAAAAAAAAAGGGCAGGTAGGTTGCTTTCTTTTTCATCCTTTTTTTTTAGGCAGAAAGCCAACTTAGCAGGGTAAAAAAGAAAAACCTTAGAGCTCTTTATGACTAGAAATAAATGACTGACCAACTCCCATTTTCTTTCAGGGAGCCAGTTTGCCACCAAGTAAAATTCCGAGCCTCAAGAGGAACACCTAGAAATTTATAAACCAGGCTGGGTGGGGTTTATAGGGCATATCCCACAGAAAACAGCACCAGCCATTCCACAGCCTGCACAGCCTTTGTATGGGGGCACTGGGACTTGGACAGTCTTAACCCCACCAACTGTGGCCAAACAGCTGAGTGAGTTACCAGACCAACCAGAAGTAGGTGGTGGCTGAAAGAAACAAAGGCATATCTGCATCCTGTTTTACAGGAAAGGACCTCACTTAAAAAAAAATAGAAGTCAAGTCATGGGGTAGATGATTCACTGCAAGATAATGCAACATGAGCTTTGAGCCAACGGGAGCAGTTATTTTCTGTACGAGACACAGCATGGCTGTGGGGCCACCCCAGCACAGGGACAGAGACAGGAATGAGGAGTTTGAGGTGTTCCCAGTGGTCCCACGGCCTGCAAGAGCATGGCTGTCCCTGCAGCCATGGCACCCCTCCTCATCCTGAGGGGCCGGGCACCACAACTGGGCACAGGGCAGGACCTGCCTCCTTGAGGGTCTCTCCCAGCCAAAAGAAGCCACATACCACAGCCCTTCTGCCTCCAAAACCAGCAGTGACCCTCTAGCAACAATTAAAGAGAAAATAACTTTAAAAAAATCAAATTCACTAACCTTTTACTTCCAGTTCCACAGAGCTTTTTCCTCCTGCTGCAGCCAAGCGCTGGCACAACATGGCGCCTCAGCGTGAGGGCGGCTGCACCCACACGCAGCGCTCACCCGCGGGCTCCGGCCGCGCTGGGAAATGGCCTTTTGGCACTGCTCACCTGAGGTGAACTCCAGCACACCCCAGCCCTGGGTGTGCTGGGGGTTACGGGGTTCACTGGGGACCCCAGCAGAGAGGTGGGCAGCTGCTACAATCGGGGGGCCCAGCAGAAGGGTTTGGCCGCTTGCAGGTGGGCCCCCAGCCCAACTGTGTCTTCTGGGGCCACAGCAGAGTCTTCTCTGCTAATTAGCATACTAATGAAGAGCTGGTAGGCTATCAATTAGAAATTAATAGTTGGTGTCTCAGTCTATCTCAGCCTTAGGTGACAGGAAGAGGTTCAAACTATGCAAAGCTTCACTGTGGACCTGAACAGGACGTAAGACTGCAGGCAATGGAGGCTGGTCTCTCTCTAAACCCCACCTTAAGGCAACTTTAGTGCACAAATGAAACGAAGTTGAGATGCCATGGAGCAACAGTAGTAGAAATACCAGCCTCGGGTTTAAAGCATAGTTAGAGGAGAGGGTCCAGACCTCCCCTTGTATGGTGAGCTGTGCTTCTCTTCCCTGCCAATGCAAAGTGTGTAGTAAGCTTAGGCAGTGACTGAGAGGGTCTCGGTTTGTGAGCAAAGAAAGCTCCTGCCAAGGCTTTTTCTGATCCAAAACTATGTTAACTGATGGGTGCAACATGGGCTGTAGTCTTTAGACACAAGATGCCATCGTTTTCACTTACAAAATGTGGAGCAGCTTGACACCTCAGCTCAGTCCCTCTCCATGACATTCTCTGGCCACAGGGGCCAATGCTGAGCTGAGGCTAATGTGAACAGCAGTAATTGCCTGCAACACATAAAGAGTTTTCAGAGACAGACCCATTAGCAGATGAGGCAGTGACTGTATGCTGCCAGAAATGCCTTTTGACCTTCAGAAGATTTGCCCTGGCTATTTTGTAAAAGCTGAGGATCAGCTGCTATGAATCTATCAGAACAAGGGAAGTTTAATTTCTCATTAAAGTGGGTCACATGAGAAACCTGGACGTGAGAGAGAAGGACTCATTTCCCCTGCCATAGTACTGGCAATCTACACTCCTGGCTGCTTCACCATGTTGCATTTTCTTTAAGCTTGGAAAAAGGTTTTAGCCCTGGGCAGCAACTAAAAGTGTGATGGTAGGACAAGAAGTTGTAGTAAATGCACCTGGATTGAGCTGGAATCCACAGAGGAGTGAAATCCCATCTTCCTGCCTGAGGTTCTCCAGCAGGAATAAGTGAAGCAATTGGCTGCAATAATGTTTTATTGTGGAGGATAGATATTCAGAAGTCTGCAACAGAGCTAATTTAGTGAAGAGTTGAGGAATGCATTTCCAGGTACTCTGGGTTCTCCTTGTCAGTTCTATCAAAACAGCTTTGGGTATGGATTTCCAGTCTTAGTGCAGCTGAAGTTTCTTTGGGAAAGATGCACAAAAACACCAAAAAAAAAGGGGGGTTGCAGCTTGAATTTGAGCCCACAGCTTTTCATTATGTACCCAACCCAGGGCCTCCATAACACCCTAAACTCCTACAAGTCTTTCTTACATGAAGCATTTATTGGCAACAGAAAGTTTGGCATTAGTCCAGCTTTTTCTAAAACCTGTGGGACTTCCGAATGCTTTGTCTACTGTTTCCCTACATCCCAGCCCAAGCTCTGGGACAGTAAAAGGGTTTTGTTTTCATACTTGCTAACAGGCAAGTCACAGGCAACTAGAACAAACTGACACTTCAGTGGAAAGAAATAGGGTGTGTTCCATTGTCAGCCCAGGACTATAAACAGCTCATTAGTCAAAATGGAATCTTACATTTTAGAAAAAATCCTTACGAGACCATCACACCATTTTCTGTACAAGGATTAATAATAAAAATCAAAGAAATCCCTGTTACTGTGAATGTAGGATCCTTTTTTTCAGTTCTTAAAGGAATAAATCCTATTATTGTTTGGAGTTTGCATGTTTTTGCATCCATGTGCCCTTTAAGCATTAACAAAATTTATGTTGACCTTCTAAAACTGAGCTATTGTAAATCATTCTAGAATAACAATTTACAGTACTGTACAGGTAAATTTCTAATCCTTACCGGAACCAGAAGCAAACTGTTCCTTAATTCAACCTTCATCTGAACTAAGCTGGGGAAGGAGTGAGATGAGCCCTAGGTATGTGGTGGGTTGGGCTCTCCACAGCATCTGCTTTATGGAAACACGTTTTGTTTTATTCACTTTCTCCCTCTGGGCCCCTTTGTGGCAGAAGCTCCTGCTCCTCAGCTGACTTCCAGCACCTAAGAGTTTCCTGGAATAGTGCAGGTATTATTCCATGTCTGTAATGAACTTGTGCTTCTCAGCTGAATCACAGCAATTGAGTTTGTCCTGTGAGCTTGCCCCAGCTGCAAAACTCCCAGGTACCGTGGTTTAGTGACAGGCTGCAGTGATTCAGCCACTTGCAACCCCTCACCCCTATCCACGGGCAGGTTGTTGAATTCTGCCTCTTTATTTACCCTCTCTTCAGTAATACAAAGGCGTTGGAATGGGTTGCCCAGGGAGGTGGTGAAGTCACTGTCCCCGGAGGTGTTTAAAAAAAGACAGCATGTGGCACTCAGTGCCATGGTTCGGTTGATAAGGTGGTTTTAGGTCATAGGTTGGACTTGATGATCTCAAAGATCTTTTCCGACCTTGTAAATTCTGTGATTCTCTGATTCTGTGATCTCACAGGCCATCAGCGTATGTGTCCTCCCCAAAGCATAGGGGTATAGCAAAATATTCCGGCAGTGTTCCAGGAGGAAAACCGGGGCACAGGACACAAAGGGACCTGATTAAGATCATAGAGGTGGTCAAACCCAGAGCTGCAAACTGCTAGATGCCTCAGGCACTGGCCCTTCCGCCTATTGAAAGAACCCCTGGCCTTCCTGGGGTACCCGGGAGCTTCCTCTGTTGTTGTGCAAATCCAAAGCTGAGACACAGCTTAATTCAGCAGCTCTCCATTGGCTGGGCTATCTGCTCCCGTTCCCCGCATGTGCCGCTCCCTCCTTGTTTTAACATCACTGCTCCTTTGCCCTCCCTCCTACACATGATTGCATCTGGCCTGAATACAGGTGTTCTGGAAACAATTACAGCCTCGTGGAAGGAGAATATGATGCATGGCAGCTCATTAGTTGTTTGCCATTATTATGGGAATGACTCCTTGTTTCCCTTCTGACCTCACCTATTGTCTAGGAAATGAATGGATATAGGAGTGAGAAAATTTGTTTTGGCAGTGGGATCTGTATTTTCCAAGGCTTGGTAATATTGAATTCTGCCCAGAAATACAAATCAGAATAATTAACCAAACAAATGCACAAAGGAACCTTATTATTCCCAATATTGGTAGCCACTGTGCAAACTCAAAGACATTATTTAAAATTCACTGTGCAAGTTTATTAGAAAAGTTACTCTTTTATACATTAAAAAAAATAACATTTCCACAGGAAATGGGAGAAAAAGCAAGTTATCACTGTCAGAAGTTCTTCTAAGACATATCCAAACTCAAGATATTCATCATGAGTAATGGGAAAGTTAATACTGCAGGAATAAATTAGCCAGAGAATTTTAATGGCTTTATTGTGTGACAGTTTCTAAAGTCCAACCAAATATCAGCTAGGAAATTCAAATGTGAGAGATATTCTCTTAAATCTTACAGATTTTTTTTAAAAGTCCTTTCTTATGATATAAGAGTCATTTAAAATATTCTGCCATGAATATACAGCTTACTTACGGGTAGAACATTTCACCATTCTTACCCAGCCACAAGCCAGCTTAATCTTTCATCTTTTCACAGAGGAACAGCAGATACGTAAGTATGTTTTAGGGGGAATAAAATAGTTGAGAGAGAGAGGGAGAATGTGTCAGTCTTTGAATATCTCTGTGCACAGGACTTGAGCTGACACATCGGTCCAGAGCTGTTAAACCTCCCGACTTTGGCCATAGCTGCTTGCACTGGAGGTGTTAAGAGAGTGGGGCACTGCTCTCTTTCATGTCATTTTCATCTGCTTTTTTTTTGCCCTGGCCAGTGCAGCTCTGTGTTTCACATTTCATTATCATAAAAATATGGTTGCAAAGTACCTCCATCAGAATCGTAATTGTATTTGCCCTGGTCGAGGCAACAACTGCGTGGTCTTGGGTTAAAAACTGGGTCAGGTACCAGAGGGCTGCCCCAACAGGAGGACACGGCTGTAGGAAAAGAGACCTGAGCAAAACCTCCCTCAGAATATGAAAAGTCACATCTGAGCAACTTGATCCAGGGGAAGGTGTCCCACCTTAAGGTCCTTTCCAGCCCAAACCGTTCTGTGATTCCATGATTTTACAACCTGACAGTGGAGAACAGGCTGGGCAGCCCCAGCTCTGTAACAGGGCCAGGCTAAGGGTGAGCTCAGGGATATCCTTGTCCCACTGAACTCAAGTTGCCATTGATTGCATCAGCATTAAGAATTCACCCTCCATCCTTGAATTCTTTCTTCCCCATTTACATTCACAACCTTTTCTCTATGCAACAGTCATGGCTTTTAGGCAGATAAATATCTTACATGCTTCTCAAGGGTGTCATACGCTATTTAGTATTTTCCCTCTGGTATCAGCACCTGTTAAGCATGGAAATAAAGTGATTAGTCTTACATGTTTGGCTTCAAAAATTGATTTTAGGATACGTCTCCTTATCATTGGTAGATTTGTCCACTCAAAACAATGATATTCTCTTCAATGATAAATTTTCTCAGTCTTGAAAAGTAGGAATTGCATTGGGAAATTTTCTGGGTGTCCCTTTCTTGTGGGATTTTCTATACCTATCAAACCATTTATGACAAAGCTGTTTGATATTATGTAGCCTTAGAGGAAATTTGTCTCTGCAGATCTAGACACGACTTAAGAAAAAAGTCCTTGTGATGCAAGGGGGGAAAATTAACATTTGAAAATTGAGTGTTCTTTTAATAACAAGAAAGTTGTTTTGTTTGGGTGTTTTAGGTCTGAAAATAACCTGGTATTTTAATCAAGATGCCCAGGTTGGATAAAAAGTATCACTCAACCTGAACTGGGGGATCCTTTCTGCCCTTCTGCATCCAGAAGGTGCATTGGGCTTGATGTATCTTCAAGTTTCAGCTCCTTAAGGAGGAATATCTCTCAAACAAACCACTCTGTATACACCAAAAACATCTGATTCTTACACTGCTTCTTTACATGCCTTTGAAATCCTGTATATTATGCATGAATTCTTGGTTCATCATGTATCTTGAGATCTCTTTGTATTTCATTGTTTGTCTTCAATTTTGTATCTTGCTTATGTAAAATTCATTAAGCCTTTGTAAATACGAGGGAAAAACCTGTTCCTTTTGCTTTCTCCCTCGGGATGCTGGAAGGTTACCTTGCCTCACGCTCATCTGTAATCTCTCTCTTGGGTTTAGCTTTTAATGAGTGCGGTACTCCAAGAAAGACGCAATCTGGGTGTTTTACTAGGCTTAGCCTCAAAGTGAAGCAAATAGTTCCTTTTGAATTGATGGAACTGGATCTTGTAACACTAGAACAAAATATTCTTGTATTACCTTGCCTTGGCCAGGTTATGACCATAAAATTACCTGCTTTTTGCTGAATGGGCCTCTCAGAGGAGGAGCAAACAGCTAGCAGTGGGTCATTCTGGGGCTCTGAGGCATCACTTAACTCTCCTTCTGAGGTCCCTTGTCAGCTGTTCACTGATAGAGTGTGGGTTGGAAATTTGCTTTCTTTTAATCAGGAATGGAGGAGAGATGGAATGCTGTCAGAATGACCCACATCCAGGTATTAAATTCCCTAATTTTTTTCCCCGCTTTAAGTCAAAATAGGACTTTGGTAAGTCTAAGAAATCCTACTGGGCATGCCTTATTACAAACTAGTGCTGCACAGTCTCGTGCCTGCCATGCAGCAGGTCTTCGGTCTCCTGGGAGCTGCAATCCACTGACATTTATTAGAGCAGCTTTGGGCACGTTCAACTTTAAGCTGAACCCAGCACTGACAAGCCACTAGATCAAAGAAGCCACAGTCAGCTCCACAATACCTTTTTTTCCCCTCACACTACAACTAACAACGTCAGATCAGGAAATCCCCTGAGCTGCAAATAGTTGGAAGCTGGGAAAGCACTCAGGGGAAGGATCGTGAGAATGGCTCGTTCCTGCTCCTCCTTAGGCATCTGTTTGTGGACACCGTTGCTGTGGGTCTCTGAGACACCAGTGTAAATGCATTCCTAAAAGATGACAAAAGAATTCCTGAGAAGGCAAAGGGGCAGAGCAGAAAGAAGGGAGACGAGGGGCTGCTGGTGTAGCGGTACCTGTATAGCAGAGGAGATGGGGACAGAGGTTGTCATCTCAGAGAATTTGGGCTCAGCTCTTGCAGGCAGCAGTCCCTCCCCATGGAAGAGCAGGAGGCGTGTAGGCTGACCCACCTCGCTCTGCTGGTGGCCATCACTTTGCTCTTGTCCTTCTTTTTAATCAGGAAAAGGGTCCCTCCCTTCAGTGCAGTCGATGCAGGCAGCTGATGCACAGGGGGAAACCAGAGGGTGTGTGCAGCTGCGGGGCAGGGACTGCGCCGAGCCGAGGGGAAGCCGTGTTCCTGTCAGGAGGCTGTTAGCTCAGGCAATGCAGGCGAGATGGATGGAGCCAGTACAGCTGTTCTTGTGTTAGACGCTGAACAGAGCTTAGAAAGGAAAGAAAAAATCCAAATAAATAAGAATTATTCTGTACTACTGGGAGTATTCTATAGAAATAGAGATATTTTCCTAGGAGCTATTTTTGTCCTCATTTGGAGAATAAAAGAAACATTTTCTTCTGAGGGCTGTTTAAATCTGGGGGAGGCAAACCTGTTTTCTGAGAGATTCCTCACAATGATCAATGTTTGGTACCAAAAATTGGCCAACATGAGCTCCTAAATCCCGTGTACCACACCCTGTGTAGCAACACTGTCCAGCTGCAGCCCTAAGGAAAACAGCTTCTGTGCATCACAGTTTGGGGATGCAGCAAAGACAATAAGATGCTGAGAGGTGCCAGTTTTCCACTTTTCAGCAGGTTTCGAAGAGGTTCAATAGCACCAAGGCAAAAAGAGTTCTGAGAAAGCTCTGATGAAATTGTCTTGAGTGCAGACCCTGGAATGGCCTGGGTGGGTGGCACATGGGAACAGCCTTCCTGAGGTCCAGCTGCTCTGGGAGCAGTGGGAGTGAGCTGTTTGTCACCTCTGTCCCATCCTTCCCTGGAGCCCAGCACATCCAGGGTGCTGCAAGGGCATTCCACAATAAAACATCAGCTCAAGCCATTGGCTCTGTGCCTGGCACCCACTCCAGAGAGATGTGAACTTTTGGTGCAGTGGCAAAGGAAAAATTGAGGGTTTTAAGTTTTTTAATCTTTTTTTGTAATTCTTCCCGCTAAGTAAAGAGGGATTAAAATAAAACTCCAGACCAGAATGCACAAACTAAAATACTGCTTTATTTTAGGAAGGGAGATTTTGGGAATGCTGACTCAGCTACTGGAATCAGTGCTTCCCTGATTGCCCTCAGTTTGAGACCAAAATTTAAGTGAGATACAACAAAATGAAGGGTGCAGATGAGTTTGCTAACCAGTGGGTAGGGGGTGCACCTGAGAGAAGAAAGGTGGTTCAGTGGAAGCGATTATTAATGCTAGTTATTAACAATTAACTCTTTCAGTCTATTGAACCCTAAAAGCCAGAGATATAAAGTAATAGCAATCAAATGTTATTAAACGTGCCAAGTGTCTTAAGAGATAATCATATACAATCAAGCTTCAATAAGAAGAAATAAAATTTACTTATGATTAGATCCAAGTCAAAACAGTCAAAACAGATGCAAAAGGAGCGAGTAAACGCAGCAGAAAAAAGTCCTCAGGACATCTACTTATATAAAAATCTAATGGAGTTTATTAAATAAGTCAGTTGACTAAAAAGTGATAAAAGCTGGTCTCTGAAGGAAGCAGTCGGGTTGTATGTTCTTTGGGAAATGCCATTGTTTATCTATCTAAAACCATTTCAAAGCTTGTAGCTCTAATATTGCCAGGGAGCCATCCGCCTGAAAGGAAAAAACAGTAGCTGTTGAAGAACTTCCTGAGAAACAGCTTTTAAGCCTGGAAAGCTGAGAAGAGATGGGTTTAATCACAAATCAAGTTAAGGAAGAAAATAATGAAACAGAATTCCAATGTAGACAGAATGCTGTTTCAACACTTAAAAACGGTTGCAAAGAAGAGCTGCAGAAAACCTTTCGGCTTTATACTTTGTTCAAAAGATGTCAGCACATAAATTAGGAGCCCTAGTCTACCATGACAGGATACTGGATCACTAGCACAGAAAAAGCAAACACTAGTAATATTTTCTGCCAAATAAAGAGGGTGAACAGAGCGGGATCTGTTGATCAGTAACTTTCAGGCAACTTTAGATAGGTGTCTGCACAGGTATGCAGCCAGCTAACATGGGAGTTGATCCAGGTTTTCTGTAGCTTTGAGCTGAAATGGAAGAGAAAATGGAACTGAATCCTGGCTTCTTATAACTGCTTTTTCCAACTGGTTAAGAAAATATAACATATTTCTCCCTAGAAACTCCGTCTCACTATGAACTCTTTTGCACAGTGTCATTGCTTGGATGATGATGCAAAAACAGAAGAGAGGCAAAGTGTAATATTGTAATTCCTCAACCAAAGCCTTCAGTTCTGACCTAATATTGCTGGCATATTGGACAGATTTAAAATACTGGGGTTTGGGGAATCAATTTTTCAGTGGAGTGCTGGAGTGAGCTGCCAGCTCCCGGTGAGCTGATGCGACAGTGTCCAAAATCACCATCCCCTGCTGCCATCCCTCCCCAGCACCCTCCAATCCTGCAGCAGAACCAAACTGGCTTTGCACTGCCTGCTGCTGCTGCTGCTTTATGCAAAACCCTTGCCGACCATAAACCTCATAACAAGAACAGACAAAACGGATTTGTACACTGAGGAAAAAGCCCTGCAGGGCTGGCTGTGCCTGTGGTGACACTTGCCCTGACTGGAAACTGCGTTTCTATTGACTAATCACGGAGGAGCAAGGAGGCAGAGTGCTAATACATCCTGAGGGCATTGATTAGAGGAATCAGTGCTGTCACGTATTTATGCCAGATTTTCTTTCTTGGCACGCCTCTTATTTTACGGTTCTGTGGTTCCACAAGAGCCTGGTGAGACTGCTTCTCCCAACACCCACTGCTGAGCAGGATTTTGCCTGAGTTCATGTGGTTTCACGGGTTTTAGCAGCAGTGAGTTCAGTCGAGCTCAGCTCCCTGCTCTCGCAGTTTGTAGGGAATTTTTTCCCAAACCATTTCTTCCACATCAAGAAATACATTAACCTCAGCCAGCAAGTAAAACACTGTTAGAGACGACAGGTTGTCTTGTTCCTTATTCTTTGCCACGAAACAAGCAGCATGAAAACACATTCAGGCTGATACATTTTTCAGGCCTTTTACAATACGTACACAGCTGGTTCAGTTGACAGAACTATCCAAGTATTATAAAGCATCCAAACATCACATCTTTATCTCCATCCTGGACTAGCAGGCAAAAATATTTTTATTCCCCACCAGAGAACTGGAGCATTTGTCTCCAGGTGCATTCTCTACAGGCATTCTCTCTTACTCTGAATTTTCTTTAGGCAATCCATAACTGTGGCATAAATGGCCAGTTCATAGCACTGACCATTACTCACGTGAGAAATGCAGATGCAGACAACCTGGTTTCACAGAATATTTTGTTTCTTTTTCCACAGAAACTAAAACTCGTGGGTTTCATACCTATGAACATAATTCTTCATCAGGGGAGTTCAGGCAAGAGACAAGGTTTACTGGAGATTTTGGTAGGAACTGCACCACACCTGCATTGCATTTCTTGAGGAGATTCCCTTGATAGCCAGATGAACTGAACCAGACAGACAATGTACAATAGCACCACCTGGTGACTCCCAAAAATCTCACTGTTGCCCCAGTTCCCAAAGAAAAAAAAAAAAAAGAAAAAAAAAGATATACATACTTGTAAAAAGGAGAAGGATTCAGTAAGAAATCATTTTAAGTTGCAGAGCCAGTCATCTCCATATGTGTGCAATTTTCATGCTGCATGAAGTGATAACAGCAAAAAGAGATGGTTCATAGAGGGCTTAGGGAATCTGGTTTTAGCTAAAAACTGTGTGATTTTCCATCCCTACTCAAGCAAATTCTAGCATTTAACAAAATATTCAAAAGTCAACCCAAGTCCCAGGAAAACCATACTTGGTTAGTGTTTAATAACCAAGCATTTTGCACATGTGCAACTCAATGAGATCCTCTTTCTGCTTTCATTGTGATTGTTTGGGCTGAAGGTTGTGTCCTGTAGATGAATCTGCAGCTTCTAGGTGGAAAGGGCTGATGTGGGAACATTGTTCTGGGGATTCTCTGGGAGACGATGCTGCAAACATAAATACTGGTGAAATAATTACAGAAATATCTTCTTTCTGAACATCAGCAGGGACGATATCCTCAAAGGATTTAATAGAATTCCTAAATTCTTTAGCTTTATTTAGTCCTTGCTGGCACTGCCCAATCTCTGAGCTGAATTTTGTAAACACCCACCCCAGTTTTCTGCTACGAATGTGATGTGATTAGAGACAGCATCCAGGCAACAAAGCTGATGCTTGGGTAAGTCTTTCTCCTGAAACAGAAAAGAAGGGTTTCTGTAAGAGCACAGGAGAAGCATGGAAAAGTCAAGGAGCTTCCTTACATGGTTGTGTGCTTGGTTATCACTTAGAAATGAATTGCAGGAGAAATACTGAAGAAAAATGTTCAGCTTGCTGTGACGACAGCTGTGTTTATTTTTTCAAAAAAAAATCTGGAGTAGTTGAGCACAATAAGATTTTCTGCAGCCTGTAAGCCAAAGGAGAAGGCTTGGGAATTTAAGTATCAGTCCTGGACCTGATGAGAAGTCACTGGAGAGTGAAGCCAGTAATTACAAGGTCATTGTACATCTCAGGGGTCTAAATGATACCCTTAATGCATTTTTGTGCTGCGCATGGATCCCAAAAGATTTCCATTACTCCCTTCATGTCAGCTGGGACGTGTGCTTGGTGCTGGGCCATGAATTCCTCACTGACAGCACCACGTGATTTTACATTG
The DNA here is from genome assembly GCA_013398055.1 of Ifrita kowaldi. NCBI lineage: Eukaryota > Metazoa > Chordata > Aves > Passeriformes > Cinclosomatidae > Ifrita > Ifrita kowaldi. Next base: position 509,797 of record VZRS01014563.1, read on the forward strand.
GCTTGAAACAGTCTTTTCAGGTGCTCTTTTTTATATTCAGTTTTGTTGAAAGATGCATATGAAGGGATAATCTTGCTGCAGATTTTTCGTTTAGGTATGTCTCAAAACAGTGAAGGAACCATTTTGAGCTGTCTTCTGTGGCTAAGAATAAATTATTATCCTTTTGATTTATTATATATGTACCTAGTGTTGCAATGACCTGCAGCCAGCAGGAGCTCAGACTTTTGCTATAATATAATGTGCATTACTTTTCTCTATTCATGAAGAGTGAACAATCTGCTCCTCTGCTATATGTATATGGGTATTCATATTTTTTTAGTGGGGATAGAAATTGGAAATATCCAGAGAATGGGATAGGAAACTATTGACTGAATGCCAAACATCTTTCCAAATCAAAATAAAGAACTAATAATCCGTGTTGTGCCTGTCAGCTGTAGCCAGGTTAATGGTTTGACGATAAAAATAAACAAGCTGTTACACAAATTGGCTGTAGCACACTATGGAACTTATAATGCACCACTTGTGATTGGCCTTTCCTGCTGATTTTTCCATTTTTTGAGGCAGCAGAGTTTTTTTCCATGTTGTTTGCCATGTGAAATATGAATTCCAGAGACTGGCCATGGCTTAGCTCACTCTGTACAGCTGACAAATATGTGTGTGTGTGTGAAAGAAGCTTTGCACATCATTACAACCTCCAAGGGCTTGAACCATCCAAATCCTTTGGGCTGTGCCAGTTCCCTCTTTTCCAGGGAAAAGCCGACAGAAATTGCTCGTGCAGCTGGAGGAGATTTCTTCAAGGAGACAGTGCTTTGTTTCTGTTCCATAATGTCATCCTCTGGTGAGCTCTTGACTTCTTGTCTGGGATCCATGAAACATAATTTTGACTACAGAGAGCCATTTCAGGATGATTTATTGCACCAAAACCATCGGCACAGGCAGAGGAATATATTCTGGTTACCATTTTCTCTCTGGTCCCATGTGTGCCGCTATCCCTTGTGTTCCTCTGCTCAATGCCCAGGGGGATGAGTACGTGGGTGTAAATATGTATTATTTATTTGTTAGGCTGAGAGTGAGGTGTGACACGGATGATTTGCAGCGTTTCCCACCTTCACTGTCGGGAATGTGTGCAGAGAGGGAAGGGACATTCTTTAGCTCTCTGTAACCAGTGGTAAGGTTTGAGGAGAAAATACAGCAAGTCCTTGTGAGTACAAAGCACCAGCCCCTCACCTCCTTCCTCTCCCAAGACACATTCCCAGTGCCACGTTATCACCTGGAGTGTTGGGATGTTGGAACAGGGATTCACAGCCAGCAGATCACTGCTCCTCACATGCAGGGTACAAGGCAGGCCTGGCAGGGCTGCAGGGCTGCTTCTGCTGCCATCCTTCTCTTTTCTTTTTGTTAGAAATCTTTTGGAAATCCCCTCCTGACTCAGCTTGCATCTTTAGACACTTAAATATTTAAACAGCCACTCCACTTGTTTTGTTCCCTCCACTTGTGGACCTCTTTGTATTTCCTGTCATCTTTAAGTGGCATATTGATGTCCTTGGAAATCCTAACCATGCTTATGACTGGAAGGGGCCGATGCCTTGTTCTGATGATTCATGGAAGGTGTTAACATGTGCAATCAAAAATAGGGCCCTCAACTAATATATGTTCCAGCTCATTTTAGTTTTGCAGTCTTCAAATTTGAAGTCACTTTTGCCAGGTATTTTCTAAAACACCAGAAATTTAAATGTTGGAGAGAGAAAAAAGTGAAGAAGCAGAAATCAGTTTATTCTTGGTATAGTTTTCTTGTCATATCCTAAATCCTTAAAAATGAGGATTTCTCTGTGTCCAGAGATGGAACCCTGTCACACGCTGAGTTTCTCAGGCTTATAAGCTATTCACTGAAAGTCAAAAGTTTATTGAAGGGGAGCTGCAATGTAAAGTTGTTTCCTCTGAAGTATTATTAACATTTGACAGACACTGATAGATGTTACTAAAACATCTTGGAAGGCAAAGGAATAATTCAGCCAGCAGTTCCACTGATTTTGGTTTTTGATATATCCCCTCATAAAAATAATATCCCTTAGATGGATTTTTTTTTCCAGAATAGAATGCTGTATCTGAAAAAGGGAAGCAAAATATTTCCTGCAGTATTTTCTCATTGATGAAAAGCTTGCAAGAAGGAAAAGGTCACTGCACTAGGATGCAATGAAATAATTAATATGAAATAATTAATACCTAAGACACAATAGAGAAGAAATAATGGCTGGGTTCTGCCTGAAATACCCAGTGCTGATTTATGGGTTCCTTTCCTCATGTAAACAGGAAAATTTTAAAGTTGACTTTTGAGGAAATCCCCAGCTGGTTTTAAATTGTTCCTTATAAAAGCTATTAAGTAAAAAAACTTGATCTCTCTTTTTCCTTTGTATAACATCCTTTTCTAACTCTCAGTTCTGCTGATGACTTTGGGCAGCTAAAGTTTTTCTATGAGACTCTTCTGAAACTCTTTTTGCACGGGCATTTCCCTCAGCTTCAATCCCTGCTCTCTTTCTCTTGAATTATTCAGCAGCACAGATAACTTATTGGCATGAATCTGTCACCTTTGTCAGGAGTTTATCTACCTCTTTTCTCAGATAATCCCCTATGACTAGCTAATCTTTCCTTTTGACTTACATCCCACGAACCTTTGAACCCTTATTTTTTTTTGTTGTTGCTACAGCCCTACCGCTTCAACCTCTGCTGAGAGTCTTATATTTATTTCAAGGACCAAAACTGTTCATAAAATGTTAATGGTGTCTATCTTATTTCCCCATAATGCTAAAATAACTGGGATGTTCTGTGGGCTTGTCTACCCGAAGAAACCAGTGCTCAGCAAAGCCAGGGATGAATTTACAGCTCCTCACTCCTCTCACAGATGTTTTAAGGGCTCGCTGAGTGGAGGATGAGTTCTTACACTATTAAACGTGGAGTAAGCCACCGTGAACTTAAATGTTCACGGCGTTTTAGAAAGTAGCAACTAGGGCAGAGAAAAACCCATAACAGCTCCCTACCTCCTGTAGCAGAGAGGTCCTGTATTCCTGAGCAGCTTCTACCCTGTCTCTAAGAGGGATTTTCTTGTGGTTAGAGTAGCGAGGAACAGAGTTGTGTTCAGGTACTCCGTGCATCTCCTGTTGGGTAGACACCAAAGCACTCAATATAAAGTGGTTGAAAATTTTCTTTCAATTTAGTGCTTCTTTAAATTGGAAGCTTGGCTTGCAGAGAGCTAATGTGCATATTAATTAATTCATTCTTCCACTTCCTTTGAAAAAGCTTTTCTTGTGAGGGCAAAAAAGGAAAAGACATCCAGGAATATTTTCATTGTTTTTTGTTGTTGCCCAAAACACTGAGGTTTTTAGCTGCAGCTCAAAATTTCCCATGACAATAGTGTCAAAATTTAAATATTTTTCATTTTCAGCTGTATTTTTAATTAAAAGGTCACATTTTCCAAACAGCTCAGGCTTTACCATCTCTCTGCCTCTGTTCTCTGTCTGTCATTTGGGATTATAATTCTTTTCTATCTTTTTTTTTCCTCCAGTCTATTTAGATTATAAAATACCTCTTACTGTGTGTTGATCCAGTGCTGAGCAGAATGGGATCCTGAACTTGGCTGGGATACAAAGTTGCTACTATAATGCAAATCAATACTAATAAATGAGCATCAACCAACTTTCCTTTTCACCTTTTACATTTCACATGTTTCAGTCAATATGCTCTTGAAATTATTGCTGGACTTTCTCTACTTTTATATATCTATTTATCACCTAAAATCATCTTTAAGCCCTCACCATGATCAATGTGTCCTAAGAGTACAGCCTCATAATTATTTTTTGTCCCATGCTGCATCACCTAATACTTCCCTTCTAAAAAGTGTATCACCCATTTACTCGCACATAAGCCTAATTAATTTTGTCAAATTATTTTTAATTTGTTGGCTTTGCTCCATCACATTTGTTGCCCTTCCTCCCTGATGCTAATAAATTCATTCTCTTCTCAAAATACACCTGCTGCCAAGTTTACACATGTAATATGAAAAGCACTCCCTAAATCATCCTTGATGGGACCAATCCCATTGCCTCAGCCACCCTTTCAGAATGTAGCCGTTGACTTATTCCTCGTCACTCAGCAGCTTTTTCGGGAGCCAAATGAACATCTTTCCCCACTTACCAGGTACACTGACTTTGTACATTAACCTTCTGTGTGGTGTGGCTTTTAAATTTACATAATTTATATCATCTACTTCACCTCTGTCTGCTAATTTGCTCTCATGCCCAGCAATGTCACGCACGTCACCCAGGGGAGCACGGGGGGAGAAGGGCTGTCCTCGCTGGGTTCAGCTGCACAGCCCCAGGGGTGTCCTGTGGGGCAGCCCTGAGCTCACCTGCACACAGCAAAGGAGAAGGACAGCACTGCACCTCCTTAACAGAGAAAACAAACCAAAAAATCCTGAATAGGAGTACCAAATGTGTAGCAAAGGGTTGGCTTTCCCTTGTCTTCAGAGAGGGAGGGAAAGGGAGGGTTAACAGTGCTGTGATGAATTAAATGAAAGAAACCAGGACGTGACACAAACCATGCTCTGGAGCTGAGCGGACTTTCAAATGGAGTATTTTAAAGGTAATTTGAGAGGAATTTCCTCGTTGCACTAGCTGCACATTTGTCAAGATGCCACAGCAGGTCGACCTTCCCATGCTGCTGAAGAGATCTGCGCTAGAAGGGTCTGATATCTCATGAGCTCCTCCAATATCTCAGGTAGTCCTTGAGATTGACAGGTCTTTTTTGCAGCCAGAAAACTAAGCTTGAGCATCTTTATTCTTTGGTGCTATCAGGTCTGGCCTTCTGAGCTTCTTCCAGCAGAAACAGAGAGTTTTCACAGGGGAAAACTGGAACAAAGATAGGTAGTAATCTTTCTAAAAGAGAGAATCAATTAATAAAGTCTCCTGGATTTGCTCCAGGTCCAGCTTTGCAGGAGTGTCTTTGGAAGCACTGCCATCTATGAGCAGTCAGGGCTCCCCAGGCAGCACAAGATCATTCAGTGTGTGAATTATAGACTTCGGCCTTGAGAGTATAAATGATGGTTGGGAACAAGAGGGCAGATACAGAGTTGTAATCATTCCAGCTTCAAAGTTAACTCAGCCCTATATTGCTTCATTACAGTGCAGGAAATCAGCAAAGAGATCTGATTCATCCTTGATGGAAGTTCCTTGACATGCCCTGGTTGTTAAAACAGACTTCCTCTAGCACCTTTGTGCTGTTTCAACAGCAAACATTTGAACAGCTCCCACACCACACAGACTTCAGGAAAGCCAAGGGATCTATATCATAAACTCATGCTTAGAAAGAGGTGAGTTAAGAAGACAAAATGCCCCAACACACCACAAAAATGCACTCGCCTAATTAGTTCATCAGCCTTTATTAATAAACTGATACGGTGCTAGACCATAATGCAGAAGGCAACATTTGGTCTGAATTTAGTGATTGATAACTTTTTAGTGGCAACCATTAAAAAGCAACTAGCTGGATATAGTTGTTCCTGCCTGGAACAAGGTAGAAGTCATTCCAATAGCAGTCCGAAAATTTCTAAAATTTAATACAACGTGAACACCTGCACAGAAATTTGCAAGATCAGAGCAAAATCTGCATGCACAGTAAATACAAATCACAAGCAACATAAATATTCTGATAGATCAGTAGACAAGGGGACAGGCTCAGCAATCACCCCTAGAAAAGGACTGATATGTGCATGGATATAGATATACTATATAGATACACCTAAGAATGTATTAAAAGTACCGTTTAGTTCCTATAAATCTGGAAGTGTAGTCAACGATGAGGGGTAATTGTAGTCTACTGACCTGCAGCCCCTGCAGCTACTCACAGAAGCACAGAGCTGATTATTTCTCAGAAATGCTCTCTGGGGTTGTAAAATGTATTTTGCTTAATACAGCGATGGTGGAGCTTGGGGTCATGGGGAGAGTGAATAGTGGGCTCTGTAATGAGCCTTAGAAAGAGAAGGGCTCTCAGAGCTTCATCTCTGCATGTCTGGAGCACAGATCAGTATTTTCTCTCAGTGTGTTTCTGCCCTACTGTCAAACAGAAGCCCGTACACACACACCCATGTGCACACACACACACAAACCAGCTCTCTCTAAAAATCCCTTTAAACACTGGCACTGCCTCTTAAAAATCCCTCCCCTTTGTGAAGAGTCTCACATTGGGATAATCTCATTATGGGGTATCTCCTTGACAGGTTAATCTTCTCAGTTACCTCCTGAAGATTTTGTCGTCTTTTAATCTGGAATAAAATCAGATAACATCTACAGATCAATATCTTCTTTGTAGTCATGTTCCAAAGGCTATGAGAGCTGTTCTTCCATGCAGCTCAAATGCCTCATTAAAGATTTCTCACACTGTAAAACCCTTCCAGAGATATCATACCTTCATTCCCTACACACTCAGTATAATGTTCCTTAATTCACTCGAGTGTTTTAATGTCTGTCACAGTGACTGTTCCTTCCTTAAAGTCAATATATTTCCTTAAAATAAACTTAACAGCTCCTACACATTTTCAACAAGTAGTATATTAATTTGAACAAGCTTTAAGTGAATCATATCAGAACATTTCTTGTGATGCTCTGTCATATTTACTGCACACTTCAACGTGGATATGGTATCTTCTCATTTGTTAACTTTATGTCTCTGGTGACAGTAAATTAAAATGATCTGTTGAACTCTGATTTTCTCTTTTTGCCTACACTTCTCAGCATAATTACTTTTCATCATTTTATTGACTTTTTTTCCTCTAGTAGAATGTTTCACATATATTAAGATCTTTGAGATTATATTAAGATTGTGAGGTTACCTGTTGAACATTCTTGGCTTTGTGCATACTTTTAATCAAAAAGATTTCTCATGCACTCACAGAATGTTTTATTTTCTTTTCTAAACAGTGTGATAAGGGAGTTATATGGGCCAGGAGTTCATAACCATTACCATTCCCAAATGCTGGTTTCTCTGTTGATGAATTCTACTCACCAAAAAGCAGTGAATAAACGAACTAGATCTTTCCTTCTATGGCAAATATCATAGACAGAAAGAAAGAATAGATAATGTTAGAAAGACAAATGGAATAAACTTTCCAAAGATATATGAAGAATTAAGACTAGCAGTGAATGAGCGTTCTGCTCAGAAAGGATTAAAAAACCCAAATAATGATTTGCCATTTCACTCTTTGGTAAGCTTCAGTGATTAAGAGTCTGAAAATATACCTGGACTCAATTTACACAGCAAGGTGTTTATTAGTTTGTCAGATCTCACATAGGCAGAAGCTAATTTACTCATAGGGTATGCTGTAATTATATCACTGAGTAGTTGTTTTAAGGGATCCAGTTTTAATTTCTTCCTCTTTGATATAGTCATTTAATTACAACACAGCACGATTGATTAATTGCAAGTACAATATTTTTTTCCTGAGAATTCACCTACAAAGTACAATAGGATATCAGAGAGTGCATGGCAAAGAGCTGCAGGATTTGGTTTGTGCGGCCAGCAGAGCATACACAGAATATAGTCCTGGTTTTTAGGTAGAAATACAGTGCATGCTGCACAGGTGAGATGATTCCGTGTTAAGTTCCCCATTTCCATCTTTATTTAATACATGGGGGGTGGGAATCTTCAGTGTCTCTGTTTGCCCATGTGTCAGAGCTCTCCTAACGGCCCTGATCCACAGCTCAGTGACTTCCATGAAAGGATTTCTATTGACTTCGGAAGCCTTTGGACTTGGCTGCTTACGAGCTTATCTTTCTTTCTGATCTGTGAGTTACCTCAAGCCTTTGAGGGCAGCTCAGAGGGGTGATAATTGAATCAGCACGGACTCCTCACCTCTGCTCCCTGCCTGGGCGACACCGGCCTTGCCCAGAGAGCTGCTGGCAATCAGAACCTGTCAGATGACGCCCAGATTGCCTTGTTACCTTTCTCTCAATAATTTTCCCGGTAAACACAGAGGTTAGAGACAGGCTAATAGCCAGTGAGACAGTTGGTGTCGGCAGAAAGCTGGTTCAGCAAGGGTTTAAATAGTCAGCTCAGCACAGCAGAGACAACAGGATACAGGCTTTGCAACACAAACACAAAACCTGGCTTTTGGGAGCCCTCAGGAATCCACTCAGCCCTGAGTTAGGTCAGAGTCTGTCAGTAACAAGAGTAGGTTGGCCTGTGTGCAGCCTTGCACTAAGGCTCCAGGATTTCTGGGTGTCTCAGCTGGTGGTGCATCCTGAAACGCACTCCAGGCCCTCGAGAGACCGTTCCATCCGTCCAACCACATGAGACTCTGCTTGAGGACGTGGATCACAGTCAGAGCAATTGAGTTGCACGAGTGGGACTCCAGGACACATTCATGGTCATACTGAGGGGGAGACACAGCTCCGTGCCCTCTCCTGCTGTGCACCTGAGGAAGGAGGACGATGTGGAGTGGCAGTCTGGATCTCAAAAACCTGAATTCTGCCAGAGATCCTTTCGGGTCTCAGTATCCTATTGAGGATCTCGGCCTCCAAGCCCTACTTTCTCAAGCAATTTACTGCAATGATCAGAAACAAAACAGGAATGTTCCTTACCTCACCATGAAAAGGTTGAGCTTTCAATCTAATGAAATTTAATTACAGCATTAACACTGCACAGATACTGATTTTAATTCAGAGCACCAGAGTCATAGGGAGCATCTCAAGAATTAACTCTGTCCTAACTTACCCTGCTTTATGTGGTAGATTTTCTCTGTAGACGAGAGGGAAATATTCCAGCACTAAATTCACAGGGAAGATGCTGCTTTGATATATGCCTGAATAGTGCACCCAGCAGGGTTCAAACAGCCTGACATTCAAAATTAATGCTACAAATATGACCCTAAAACCGTCTGGACTTCTAAAGTAGTGGGCAATTAATTTTTACAGTGGCAACCTGTTTACTCTTACATCAATTTAGTTAGTGCACAACATAAGATACGAGTAAATATCACATGGACAAGCACAATGCTCATTGTTGGCTTCAAAGAAATAAAGTTTTTGATGAGCTGCAAAACATTGAAAAAGCCACCTACACATTGCCCACACATACCCATGGCAACAAACATGTATCAACATTGAGCAGAAAAAAGCTGAACCTATCAAAGTTTTAATATTCATCGTCTGACGCTAGTGTGATTGCATTTGCATGTCTTTGTTGCTTTTTTCCCCCAAGGACAAAATGGGGGCGGGGGGGGAAGTGTAGAAATGAAACAGAAAGTGCTTTGAAGCTTCTGAATGGTTTTGATCATATGTCCAAAACGAATCAACAGTTACTTAGTGCAAGTGTGTGCCTGTTATAGGACATTGCCTATGCCCTCTGAAAATAAATCAAGATGGACATTAATCAATATCTGAATGTGCACAGAAAAGCAACTGGTGGCACTGTAGCCCTGCCTGTTACCTTCTAGGACAAGTGATCTGCGACCAAATGGACAAAAAGTGTGGTAAATTTAATGCAATTAAGATTCTTTTTCACTCTCTTGGAAGAGGAAGGTCTTTGCTACTCCTATATCTATTACTTTTCAGTGATAAACCAAAACATCTGGTAAATGATTACCCTAAATTGCTATAAACCATAGCATACATTCCTTTCCATACATGTGTATTGGCATTCTTTTCCTGGCATGGGCTCAGATTTATTTCTTGGATGCAGTAAGCTTTATATTTCCTTCTGCTTTTTTCATCCTATTTGCCTGGCATTTACCCAACACTCTGGACCTTCTCTTCAAATTGTTTTTGCAGCAGCAGAAAGGGGCTCGACTTCCAAGAAGCCCAACCCTCCCTGCAAAACACCAAATGATTTCTGCTCAGTGAGATGAGAACATCCAATATCCTGCAGAACCTGTCAGTGTGAATGGGTCTCAGGGCAACATCCAGAGGGTTATGAGCTTTTGTTGTTGCGTGGTTTTTCTTTTGTAATAGGTTGTGAAATGGGTCTTGACATTGTTTCAGCTGTGACATTGTAGCTTGAATTGGAACCACTGGCCTATGAGATTCTTCATTAATGTCTGCTCAACAACATCCCTTCCCTGCTCTCCCCTGCACGATTTTATGAACTTGCCCACCCTGTTTGAGAGAAGGCACAATGTGCAGATGTAGGCAATAAAAGTGATTAGCAGCGTGGAGAGGCTTCTGCTTAAAGGGAGACAGGATCAGAACAGACCACGTAACGTGGAGGCAAGAGAAACCCCATGGAAGGGACACAGGGAGACAAACAAAGTCAGGGGGATAAAAAAAAATGCATCTGTTACTAATATTTGCCCTCTCACTTAATGAAGTCACAATCAATTGATCTGAAAGGCGACAAATTAAAAGCTGATACAAAATAAAAGAAAGCACAGCATGATCCATAGCAGCACTAACCAAAATGAAATATCACTGAGGACAAAAGCTAAATTCAATCCAAAACCAGATTAGATATGCAAATAATGTGAAAGCAGATAGTTACACTGCAGAGAAACACAATTGATTTTATTCATATCAAGTCAAAATTACTGTGATATAGGTGATAAGTCAACTGCCACTAATAAGGTTTAGAAGAATTTTCCCCAGGATCATTTTCCTCTGGACTAGGCAGACTAAAGAGCCAATAACTTCTGTGTTCTTCCAGCAATTACAGCCAGGCTTTTCACTGTAGATATATGGTTATGTTGGAGGGTGGAACAAAGTTTGCATATATACTCTATATCCAAGACAATGTCTGGAAACAAATAGGACTGTGCACAGTGGAACCAATGAAGCTCCATGCAACTGGCTTAAATCACAGCTGCTGTGTGAATTCCCTTTTAATACCCCTTTTTTTTCATCAAGTACAAAAGGATTTTTAATGTCTACTTCTCTGAAGAGCTAAACATCTTGGGGAAAATATTCCTGACCACTGGTAAGCCTTATCTCAATGGGAATATTAGTTGTCTATTCTCCCTCTTCACCTATAGAAAACTTACAGGATCTTAACAGATTAGCCAATGGGTATAAAATGGGTATAAAAATATTTTAAAGAGATCAATAACTCAAAATGCACACAAAACACACTGTAATTGCATAAGCACTACAGTGAGAAACAGAACAGAAACATTTATATGGGAAGTGCACTCCAGCCCAGCCGCTTACCTCCCCCACACTCCCCCAAAAAATCATTCAGGAACAGCAGATTGCAAAGAGCAATCACACCAGCCACAGGTTGGCAATCACATCTCCTCCAAACAGCAATCATGGCTCATACTGATGGACAACAACATGTGAGAAACTGTCATTTTGATATTTAAAATCTGTGGTGTGTAAAACACTGTCAGTCTCAGCTGGTGGGATCCGAGTTACTGGTGAAGATACTACAGAAATAACAGGACCTGAAATGGACCCTACAAGTCAAAATGTTTCTTTTTTTTTTTGCAACTTTTCAACATTATTTGTCTATGCCGCAGACTGTACAACTCATTTATTTACCTGGCACTGTATTTCAGTGAGTAACATTTACTCTTAGGACTTGAAAATTGTATTTTTTCTTCCAACCTCTTCTTACCAAGTATTGGGGACGAAAAGCTGTAATCTTGCCCTAGGGTCTGAGAGCTGAAAGCAAAGTTGTCTGAGGCCACTTGTGTGGGGAGAAAGGCTGTGTTAGCAGCATCCCCCCTGTCCTGTCCCTATATATAGCCCTGCTGTAATGGTGGTAATGTGACCGATGATGCTGGAGAGGGATTAAGGGCCTGACCCAGCCAAACTTTATGGTTTCCCAGATGACAGTGAGAAATTACTTCCTGTGTTCCCAGTGCCAAAGAATGACTTAACTGGAAAAATTGGATTTTCTTCCCTTTTTCTTTCTTTTTTTAAAGACAGACAGAAGGAGAGAGTCCTGATGGTTTTATGAGAAGAACAGAACAGCAAAAATCGTAATGGATTGTCCAGCACAAAATGTCCATGGGATGAATGAGGCCCTTAAAACATCATGGCTCGGGCTGACATACTGCCAGGCTTTTGAGCAGTTTCAGGACTTTGCTTTCAATTTGAACTTTAGATCAATCGCCCCATTGATTTCAAAATTGAATTTCAGAGCATGGGGGACAATGTACCCTTTTGATTTCAGAGAGGTTGTTTTTTTTTTTTAAGTGCATAGATAACTTGAGAGACCAAAAGCTCTCCCCTCCAATGACACATGCAGTAGGGTTTCCTTCTGGAAACTGAGGTGCAATGCTGACAATGAGAAACCAGTAAATTGAATGTGCTCTACTGTACAATACTCAGAAGAAGAAACCTGGTGATTATACAGAGGATGGGAAAAGAAAGTCCCAGAAATTGTCATGAAACAGAACAAATATATTTAAAAACGGGTGGGGACAACATCAAAAGATGCAGCATATTGTTACAACAGCCCAAATTCTGTTATCCTCATCATCTCAGAGAAGTGTGTGAGAACTGACCTGCTATGCCCAGTGATGGAGGAGCTGCAGTCACTGCGTGGATTGACAAAAGCCTGATTCAGCAATTTGCAGATTTAGAATGGGCTAATGGAAACACCCTGCACTGAGGAAAAGGTGTGACGCCAACTCATTCCAGCTGGAGCTTCTCCATGAACCTCCACATCCTTTGGAACAGGAACTAAGTGTGCTTCTGCACAGTCCTCTCTAAAACAGGATGGCTCTAAAGCCATCTATTGGGGGACATCGTTTGCCATGTTTCCTTGTGAAGACTTCAGTTATTTTTGAAGCTAAAAGTGAGGGGTTTTGGACAACAAACACTGAGGAGGACTCAGAGAACCTGCACCTTTTGTCTGATTTTGGTGTTGGTTAATGATGATGCAGCCCAGCTGACGGGAGCCTCAGCACTGCTTTCAGTGCTGCAGCAGCAGCATAATCCCCGTGATCCGGGACAGGAGCCCGTTCCCTCTGCTCCTTCCCCGTGCCACACGTCACCGGCTGTGGGCAATGCCAAGGAAAACCAGCCTCTGGCTTCTCTGCCAGGACAAGCACATCTGAGGCATGTGCCAGTCATGCTGCAAAGCCACAGCTGAAACTTCTGCAAAAGTGCCAGCTACAACAGTTGTTGCTTTTGTTTGCATGCTATTGCCACTAAGTCAGTCAGCGTCCTTCCGCTGCCACAAACTTGAGCTGATTTGACTCTCCTTTAGAGAAATCAGCAGGAATCCAAACTGTATTTTCATGCTACAATCAAAAAATCTGTCTGGGTGGCTTTGCAGGGCCATAGTTTAGTGGTTTTTTGTTTTATTTCTTGGAGATCTACTGACGCAGCCCTGTCCTGAGCAGAGTTTGCAGTAATTCATGAGTTTCAGGCAAATGTTCAGCGTTTCAATGATGAAGAGCTTTGCTGCTATTGGAGGGAAAGCTGATCTGGAGTGCAGACCCATCTGTTCCTTAATAACGTTTAGAGGCAATATTCCATTTCTACCTGGAAGGCAAGCCTGGAGACAGAAAATAATCATTTTTTATGAGATATTTAGATAACTATCAGAGACTCCTGCTTCTTACAATCAGCAGTATCTGCTACTGCTATTCCTCATGCTTTAGTGGTTTGGACTTGTGACAGAAAATTCATCTTTGGGAGGATACATCTGTGAGTGCCACAGCATCTAAGATTGATCAACTTCTGTTATTGCTTTGTTGTGTTCAGTTCTTTTTCTGGATGTATATCTAGTCAGAGAGATAGGCGGTCAATTTTCTCCTTTTTTTTTAGACCACTGATTACTTCCTGCTCTTAGGGCATAAAAAGATGATGATAATTTACAAGGACTTTGGACATGACCCAGAATTTGTATTGGAGAAGATGGTGGAGTGTCTGCAAGTATTCACTGGAGGTCCCCTGGAAGAAAAGTGGGCTGCCAACTCTGCAGAGTTTTTTGCATAGTAAATCCAAATTCTCTGATTCTAAATAAGTATGAAGCTCATTCCACTGAATGACAGGGATGGAAAAGTAATCACTGCTAGAAAGGGAAAAGATAAAATCCCGTTGCTCTATGGTGCCTTTCATGAGAGGATTTTACTCATGTTAATGAGGCCCTGAAACATAATAGCAATATTGAATTTCTTATGGAGGATGGATTCAGGTTTTTCAGAGATGTGCGGCAGAAAGTCAGAGCGCTGAGGGCAAAAGTGGAGCTTGGGTAACAGTTTGGCAGCCCAGACTTGTGGTCTTTTAAACTAGCCATTAAATCACCATGATTTAAGGGAAGGAAAAGAGCAGCTTCCCAGGGCTCCACGGCAATGCTGTGCATTCCTGCCTCCCCTCTGCTCTGAGGACTGGGCAAAAGGAGTGGGGAAAAGGCCATGACTGGTCAACCTCACTCCAATTAATCTTCTGGAGGGGCTGAGAAGTCTGATTCGTTTTAGGATCTCTGCTCCACAGCACATCAGGAGCAGGCAGCTCCATCCAGGACAGTCACCAGAATTAACACTGGAAATTAACCCCAGCCACCAGAATTAGCACACACAGGAAAGATATTCTGGGCTGGCTGGGGTGAGGTTTTGTGAGTCCTTCTGGCACAAATCAGTGCCAAAGGGGATGGAGGCTCCTGGGAACTCCAGTCCTCAGCCATCCTCTGAGCTGGGCTGATTTGTTTCCAGCAACATCTTCATTACAGGAAGGTGTATTAACAGTTTATTTGATTTTCCCTTTCCCAAAGCACAGTTAGCTGAGGAACACTGCAAAGTGTAATTGCTTGTGCCAATATCTCCTCTGCCTGCAGATTTCACTCACGCAGCTCATTCTTCTCTCCCTTCTCCTTCTCCTCCCCAGCTGACAGTGCCAGGATGCCCTTGCTGCACTCTACAAACAGTATGAGCCTAATTATGGATTTTTTTCAGACTGGATCTTAGTGAGTTTAAGTGGAAAACAAAATATTTAGCTTCTAGAAATTAATGAAGACAGCAGAGCACGCATCCGTTGTACGTCAATTAGCAACATATGGTGAAAGGCTTGCAAAATAATCAAATTATCTAACAATAAAGAAATGAAATAATGCAGTGATTTCTCCCTCTTAGTAGCTAAATATGTTACATGATGTTTCTTTCACAGATTTTCCAAGCAGATTGTGGAACACCTGCAAGCACGTAGGTATTGCTTTATCAGGGCGAGCAGCAGGTAGGTTTTCTATATAAACCATTGTAGCTTGATTTCTTTTGGACAGTTAGAACTGTATTAAAAAAAAAAATATGTCAGACAGCTTGAAGGTTTTTGGTGGGGTTTTTTATTAGATTTTTTTCGTTGTTTTTGGTAGTTTTGGTTGGTTGGGTATTTTTCTAAAAAAAAAAATTATAGAGAAGACGGTAGAAGAGTTTTCTTAAAAACTTCAACCTTTCCACCTATTTTTTCTGTGCACCAACCAAGCATGGGGGTTTTGTGTGCACAGGAGCAGCAAAGGGAAATGGGAAGGAGCTGGGGCGCACTTGCCTGTGGCAGCCCCTCTGCTCTTGCAAGCAAGCTCTGCTTCCCAGGAAACGTGCACGTCTTTCATATTCACACATCTGAACCTGGCTCAGGAGCCCTAAAGAGGCAAACTTTTCCACCAACACTTCTGAAAATCTGGCCATTTATTTAAATGTGAGATATAAATTAGGACTTGTATTGAGATCTGGCTTTAAAGCCTGGCATAACTTTGTTACATGAAACCTTTATGAAGCTCACGCTATGAACTATCTGCACAAAAATCTCCCTATTACTACAGATAGCTCTGCTCCTTGTAGATAATATATGTACATCCTCAGATCCTGGTTTTCTAAGGTTATAAATCCACCACTCCGAAGCACAGCAGCAAATCCAGTACTTGAAAACACACTTTACTGTTGATGATGATGAAAAATTGTATTCACTGTTTTCGGCAGCAGAACTGCTGCTTGATCCAGTGAGCCCAGATGCCTAAATTGTAAAGTGAGTTTATTTGCCTGCAGAAAAACCTGCAGTTTGATGCCCAGGGACTGAGCAGAAGGACAGATGGGGATTACTGGGCCACGGAGATCAGGAGGAAGAGAAGAAAACTGGAGTAGAAAAGAAGGATGGGGGTGCAAATGGCCATCTTTAGCTGTATTTTTGTGACAGCTCATGGCACGGGGATAAACAGTGGGGAGGTGTCACCACGTAGTGCACAAAACCACAAAGTATGAATACAATAAAGGAAGTTTTGCATCTAAACTTTTCAAGGTCTTAAAAGGAAAGAAAATGTAGTAGGGATTGCAATTAATCATTGCAATTAATAAAGCTAAAGGTGTCTATTTCCCCCCACACACACACCCAGAACTGCCCATCTCACCATGCCTCTCCTCTCAAGCCATGACCACAGCTGACAGATCAGGTCCCTCCTCTGTCCATGAACTGAATCCCATTTGGCAGGGGCAAGACAGGAGTTTGGAGGAATCCAGGGTATTCCCAGAAGCATGCCAGAGGGAAGGGAAGCAGAAGAGGAACCATAATGCAGGAAAACAATAGAATGACTCAGCATCCTGAAAAAGCATCAGATTATAAAATAATAAAGTGACAAACCAATTGTCCTTCTTTGGGGTCAGTCATAAGAAGCTGTGGGATGAAGCTGATCTTACCTGAAGTGGAAAATACTAATAACTCTAGCTATGACTTCTATAAAATGGACATTATCCATTCAATGGGCATTATCTCTTCTTTTTTCATATTCATGGACAGATTCTGAGGTGAAGCAGAGCAAGTGCTGGGAGAAAAAAGATCCAGCCACTGAAGTACCGTGTGGTTCAGACCTTAAGTTCCAGAGTAGGCAGGAAGTGTGGAACCAGGGGAATGGCCCTGAAAGGAGAGGTGGAGGAGAAGAAGGGGTGGTGCCACAAAGCCTCTGACCTGGGCTCCAGGGACAGCCACCACCAGGCAGCTCCACCTGGGCGGGAAAGTTCCACATCTGTGAGCAGAAGGGACTTCAGGATCGATGGCAGCATGACCAGGGTCTCCGTGGCACCAGTGAGCTGCTTCTGGTGCACAGAAATCCATCACAGAACTGCTCCTGAGTGGAGAGAAAGCCAGCCAGCCATCCCTGCTGCTCAAGGTCAAGTCCAGACAGGGAATATAACGCTGTCCTTGACTACACAGCAAAAGGAAAAATTACTTTGGTGCCTTGTCACAGAGTTCAACCGTTTCCAATCAGTAATCACAGTGCAACATCATGCCTGGTTTGTGTTGTGAGGAGTGAGCCCGAGCGGATTTTTTGGCCTCTGCATTGAAAACTAGGCTGAAAACAACTCGTTTGTATAGGCCACCAATTCCTTATCAGTTACTTAATTATAACTTTCACCCTCCATGTACAGAGTTGGGTTTGAAACAGTGATCAAAGGATCTTTAACTTGTACCAATAGCATAAAGCAAATCTTCTGGATTCTTTTAGCTCATACAAGAGATTAAACATTCCTCTTTAAGCATTGTGATTTCTCTTTTCTTTCTCGTAGAGTCAGAAATAAAAATTTCATTTCCTCTTTGTTGTACCATGAAATCTCCCTTTTCTAATGAGTGTATGAACCAGTCATTTTGCTCTTAATAGGCCACTTACTGAATTTGATGGAGGAGATAATTAAATGTGACAGATATTCATATGCATCTATCTTAAAACTAGCACTCAAAGATTATAAAAGCCATAGCATTCTCTTAATGAAATATGGCTGAACATGAGAAAAACACATTTCAATGTGTCTGAAAACAACCGCAAAATTTAGAGATAAACACTATTAACACTTGGTAAGCCTGCACGGGTTTGATATGTACCACAGACACAACAGCAGCAAAAAAAATACCCTTTTTGAAGTAGATAAAAGCTGAAGATAAATTTGTTTGGCTTCCAAACAAGAGAGAATGAGTATGAAAGTCCAAGAGAGTATACACAGTATAACTACTGAAGCAAGAGGCTTTTTATAACTCGTAAAGAAAATGCCAAGGAAAATTCATTTAAATAAACCTTTTCAAAACTTCAGCACTGAATTTCAGTGGCCATTAGTCAGGCCTTGTGTTCCTGGGTAGTGTTAAAAGCCTGGGCTATGGTAGAATATGTTGGGAAACCAACTGGATCGATAACTCCCAGGATTTTCTCCATTCAGTCTCAGTCCTGCTCTATTCACCCAGCTGGGTTCTTGGCACTTAAATTTAGTCCATTTAACTAAGGGACAAGGAAACGTTGCGGAAGGTAGAGAATTAATTGTAACAGCATTCAGAAACCAGGAAAATTGGATGATTCTTAGGGCTTGTGGGATGACAGATGCAGCCAGGTGCACTGCCAGGAAACCACTGGTGTGCAGCCGGGACCCAAAGCCGGTGCAGCAGGAAGGAGCACCAGGGCAGGGCAGAGCTCCCACTTCTTACCTGGCAGAGCACCAGTTGTGGAACAGCTGCTCTGGAAAACCTTAAGCAGTTAGACCCTCGTGACAGGTGAAAGATACCAGAAGAGAAAATAGAAATTTCAAAAAAGAGAAAGTGTTTGAGAAGGGCAGTGAAAAGGATGTGAAGAGAAGGCTGCTATGGGGGAGATGGGGCAGCCAACACAGACACTGCATCGCCTTGCTGCCAGTCTCAGACGTGGGAAACGTGGCCTTCAAGCTAGAGAGATCCATATGTGTTGAAGAATTGGACAGGGTGATGCTGTGAGATCATCTGAGACCCCTGTTCAAGGCTGGTGATGGGTTTCCACCTTAAATTTTACACTCTTTGGAAGGTATGTGCTTGCCTTCCTGTGGGGAAGGAACTGCTTTAAGTATTGCTAAGATTGTTGTCCTGTCCAACTGCATTTCATGTTGCTGTGGTTTGACTACCTAAATTTGGAAACCATGCCAGGATCCAAGTTGTCTGACAGGGAATCGCCTCCTTTTCCTGCTTAGGCACAATTCTCTCTCAGACCCCTGCAGAACCACTACCCGGCCCTTAAATTTATTTACAAAGGATCCCTTGTTTACACAGTATTTAGACTTGAAATTATCAGGGGGAAATAAAAAAGTCACATAATTTCAGGGCTATAAAACCTGTTTCTAGCACAAATAAACTCTCCTGTTCCTCCTTTGCCTCTCAGGATGTTGCTGCTTTTGGGAACCTTTCTTGGATTAAATGATTTGATGAGCAGCTTCCAGTGGAGAAAAGTACTTATCCCACAGTTTTGTATCGAGAGCCAGACACGAGGTTCTGAGGCAATGCTGGAGCTGTGTCATGCAAGTGGTTGGGCCATGCCCTCTCAGATGATTGGTGCCATTAGAACCCAAAACTTGGCCTCCTAAACAGAAAGAGGCGTTTGGAGTGCACGATGCCTGGCGGTTGCAGGCTTTGTTCCAGGACCAGAGTTCACAGAGTTGAGCGAGATGCCTGAATTCCCTCTGGGGTGAAGGGAGAGGATTAAGTGCCTCAGAATGAGATTCAAAGCAGGCAGCGAGTAAAGCAGGGAACACTTAAGCCTGCCTTAGGAAATACTAAAGAGAGGGGTGTATCTGAAATCCTCCATAGATCCACGGTTTAGCATTGACCCACATCCATGAGAGAGGAGATGCTGTGAAAACGGGATTCAGAGCCCATAACCCCATCCCAGAATTAATTTGTCAACTTTGAGTAAAAGACTTCTGCTTGCTGTTAATGCCAAGGTTAGAAGACAGATGGGGCAGGAAGTGGAGGCTGTAACCACAGTCTACTTTTAGAGTAGCGAAAACCTGTGTCTGAGTTCCTTCATGAGTTTGAGAGGCAAAACCACATCCTTTCCTTTCCAGAAGGGCACACATAAATCTCAGGAGCCACTTTCCCTTTCACCTTTTGGAGTAACAGAGCAGCAAATAACAGTGGGGCTGGAGATGGGGAAGGGGCACCAGGTGAGGAGTGGCAGACAAAATGAGCATCGCGATCCCTTCCCCGCAGAGCTGCAAAGCAAGGAGCCTCAGCTGCCTGCAAGGACACGGAGCTTTATGCTCCACTCACCTCTGTCATGTAAGAGGAACACAGCAGGTGTAAAGGTAAGAGGAAACTGTGCTTTGATCATGAGCAAAATTTATTTCAGGCCACATGAGAGGAGAGAGGCCATGGGGCAAGAGGGAGAAGGTGGTGGAGAGGAGCCAGCCATGGCAGCTGCAGGCAAATATGCTCTCGTCACCAAGCTCTCATCTCGCACTGGGAAAGCCTTTGGATGAAGCACTTAAAAGAGCAGCCTCTAGCTATTAGCTGAAGATTTTATTAATTTCCATGTATGTGCCCTTGCAGAAGGTTGAATTTCTTTCCATCTCCTTCAGCCCTGCTGTCCTCCAGCCCTCTTCCTACATTCCGTGTTGGCAGCACTTTCCGACGTGTGTCCCTAGGGAATATAACCCACACAGGTCTCCTCCTTGTGTCTGTATCATTAACAGGAAAATTCAGCAGGACCCATGGCAGGCATGATTTTTACTCTCCCTCCTCCTCTCGTGTCTGCCTTTATTCAGACAAATCAGCACCGCTTCAAAGCTCCCCACTTTCCCAGCATCCAGAACACCTTATCCTGGCTGCTTTAGAGACGCTGGGATAAATCAGATCTGCTGCATTTCCTGGCCTTACTTCATCTATTGCTTTTGGGGATCGTTTTCAAACAAAATATCAGGATAATTTGGCATGGGCTATTTTTAGCAAAGCTTAGTTGCATATTCTGTTTCCCACTCAACAAAATGGTTTTTTCCACCCTTATTAGCTCTGAACCTCATGCAGAGGCTGTACCAGTAATGAGGAATCTTTTGGGTTTGCTGTGACAAAGACATATATTTTTTAAGCATAATAATTCCTTCTCTTTGGTAGCAACCCAAATTACCCTGCACACCCAACCTGACTGTACAACCAATGGTTTGCTGTCCTGGGTTAAATAAAAGCACCTCCTGTTTCCTCCATGATATTTTATTTGCTTTTCTCCAGTCACATCGGTCTTGTACCGGTTTGAGCAGTAAATTGCCAGACCTGCCGTTTGTTTTGCCATTTCCCTCAGAAGTCTGGGATGCAAATTATCTAGTCCCCCTCTCATGGATGCATTAAGCCTTTTTCTTTAAAGGAATCTTAAAAATGCAAACAAACAGTAATGGGGAAAAATAAGGCTTTTTGGTCTTGTAGAGTGAAGGGATTTTTTTTCCTTTCAACATACTGATATGAGGAGGTTAATGTGTCACTATAAAAGAAGTGCGGCACTCTGCTGTTCTCTCATGGAATACATTACTTAAATTCTCACTATGAATTTACATCTTTTTTTTTTCCTGAGATGTAGTTTGGCACTTAGTAGGAAATGAATCTTAAATATTTTGAAAGTGCAATTTAACATCTCAGCAAAACCCTGAATAGTGAATTGTGCTTTATAGAAATTTTAAGGCCTGGCTGAAACTGACTTTAAAAAGAATAGGGAATTACATTTTTAGGTGATGCTTTAGCTGCAGATGATTCTCCTACAGTTTTTAGTTACCTTATTTATCCAGTTGTAAGCTTGGAATATACTTTTTATATATTTTTAGGGTGATTCTTATTTTGAATGGCTTTCATTCTTTGTGTAAATATCATATATGCATTTATATATGTAAAAAGTTATATGCTACCAAAAATTGCTTTTTAACTAAACAATAGCAAAAAAAATCCGGAAAAATCCTGATACTCTATAGAGATGAATATGACTTGTAATTGTTCACCTATATGTTTTATAATTTCTGGAGACACTTCTAAACCATTCAGATCAACTCCACAAGGCTTGGGAAAGAACTGGTGTTGAACTCATCTTTCTTGCTCCCATCTGATAGGTCAGGAATTATCTGCCCTTCTGCTTATATCAATTTTACATCACTTTAAACTGATGCTCACATCGATCAATTCTGCTTTACCTGGATTTAAGTCAGAAATTAGGGTTGCTCTGAGTGTACAGCTGGCAAGCCCGAAACATTCACGGGGCAAAAAAGCAGTTTTACTCCGCAGAGAGCCATTTCTGGGTGTCCTCAAAAACATGTGCGCAAAAGAAATGTCCCCTGCAAAACCACTCATCTGTCTCTTATGTCTTTTTACAGCAGAATAGCACCAGTTTGTCCTGTGATGGACTTAAAAGCAGCACTTTCGCTTTTAAGTGGAAAAGTCCGGCTGTGGTGAGCAGCTCCCAGAGGAGTGGGTGCGCTGGGGCACACTTGCCTTGGCAGATTTGCCTGAATGCTCTGACACTTGGCGCCTGCTTGGTGGATGGTGCTTGCCATTAAATGGGGTCGTTTTGTTTCCTCCTAAATGCTGATCCAAAACCCATCAGTGGAAATCTTTCTTCCAGCCTCAATCAGCAGCATTTCAGTACTCTTGAGATGTGCCTGTTTCTAGCTCTGGGTTTGATGGGTGTTGAGCACGAACTGGAAGGGGTTATATTTTATTAACCTTCCCTCAGGACTAATGAATTGTTCTACTTTGCAATTCATTAACATCCTAATGGTCATCCAGGTCTTGTTTGAACACAAAGGGAAAAAAAGCCTGAAAACATGCAAGAATGCTCATTTTGTGAGACTGAAGTCGATGTGTGTGTGTGTTTAACTCCTGGTAACAGTGCTGGACCTTCCCAACGTACAATTCCCCTTAAACCCAGTTGCAAAATGTTACACAGACTAATTGCACATTATAGAAGAAACTATCATCATTTTCAGCATCACCTTGTTGAGGGCAACGCTGAACAGGATCACCTGACCAGCCTGCATTGTAGCATCTTTTATTTGGTAAAATAATCTACTCTTGTTTTTCTTCTCCTGCTACAGAAACAAATAAATCTTGAATGTCTCCTTTTTACCGAGGCTCCACTTATTTTCATCTTTTTCCCCTTTTTTTGGTGTTTCTCCGAATTATGCCGATTTTTGCTTTTTCTTTTCTTGAAACAAGACTGCCCAAATTAAGCACACACCATTTGCAAGGTTACTGAGGGCTTTGTGCTCCTCTCTCATAGTCTCACCCCTGGGTTGGTCTGTGTCTGCTGACTCAGGAAGTTTTCCTTTCCAGGATGGCTGCACCTCTATTTATTTCTTTTAATCAGGCTGAGTCAAACATATGCTCCTTTCTGCTGGAGCTCTCTCCTCTCTAAAATTGTTTTGGCTGAGGCTTTATTAGGTTGTTAGATCTATGCTGCTTGCCCTCTTGCTCAAATCTGCTTTTGGGCTTTTGTTTTTTATGCTTGTCTCCCATCAGTCCTTTTAAAATGAGTAACTGTCAGAGCCACGAGATTTATTTTTGTTCTTGCCATCAGTTTCTGCTAACAGAATGACCTATTCCAGAGCATGTTCCTTTGCCTGACTTTCTTTTCTTTCCCTCCATGAGAAATAAGTGCTCACAAGAAAGTTTGGAGATTTGACACGGGGAGCAAGAGATAAGTAGGGGATCCGAGAGTGCCCAGAACAGAGGAGGAGACACTTCCAAAAGAATTGAACTTCAGCTGCAGGCTGATTTGTGAGGCTATTCTGCAGTTGAAGAAACAAAAGAAAACCTGGGGGTGGAGGGAAATGAAAGCAGTGTAGAGGGCAAGAGGAGTCTTTGTGTTTGGGATAGAGTTTTGAGCTTAATTTAAATCATAATTGGAAGCAGGATGCAGTTGGGGAAAAGCAGACAATGAGAACACAGCAAAACGAAAGACTGACCAGGCTAAGTGTGAAGAGATGGGAACAATTTCTTTTAAAAATCAAAGGCAGAGACGGTGTAAGCTTGGAAAATCCTCTTCTCTACATTCTGGTAGTTTAAAAAATTCTGTTCAAAATCAGAACAAAACCAACGAGCTTCTGACAATTTCTGATAGAAGGAAAATCCTGGAGAAATTAATTTGGAAAAATAAAAAAACAGTGGTAGTTTCATGTCCCAGGGCAGCAGGGAACAGCCAGGCTATGGAGTGCAATCTGGGCTGGCAGCGGAGGGATAGACCCCAAAATCTGAGTCAAGGCACCCAGGTTTTGGACACAGAATTTCAGGCTCCTCCAGGATGTGTGTTGCAGGAATCCTTCTGGAGACAAGGCCTCCAGGCTGATGGGTGAGCAGGGATTCCTGCACCGGGTTTTCTGGGGATGAGAAGCCGCTCCCACGTTGCCAAACTGGGCACACCGGCGCCTCAGAAATCAGCTAAAATCTGGCAGAAATAAACCAAAGCCCATTGTTTCCACATGAACCCTGGTTCATTTTGGTGAAGAGACATTTTCTGACAGGAAAATTGTTTCGAATCTGAATCTTCATTTGATCTTTTTTATTTTATTTTATTCAGACCAGGGCACTGCTGCAGCAGAAAAAGGGAATGTGAGCCAGGATGTGGTGCTATGGGATGCTGCTCCTCACTGTCTCCAAAGCATAAAAATTACTGAACTTCATTTTCTTATGTCATGAGAATATAATGGAGATAGCAGTGGTTATTAAAATTAACATTTTCTTTTCAACACACAGTGTTCCTCAAAGTTTTCTCTTGGATTTTTGCATTTTTTGATGGAAATTTGGCCCCACATATTTGCAGCAAAAAGTTTAAGCGACCAGTGGCTGGCAGGAAACACATCTGACATATGTCTGTGCAGATATGTGGCAACTTATTATGTTCCCAAGTACTGGGGCCTTCACATTTAGCAACAGATAAACTGTGATGTTCCCCTGACATGTTCTTTTGAGTCCTAGCCAACTGTATTTTTTATTTCTTTTTTCTCTCTTTTTTTTGGTACATGTAATGAACATAAAATTTATAAAGAGCACTTACGACAGCACAAAGAATCTGCTCTCTAAAGTGACTCTAAATGTGTGGTACAGAAGAAATCAGATACAATGATCTAAAGAACCTAAAATCTGTCAATCTATTAAACTGTGAACAACAAAAAACTCAGCACCTGGCACCTGTTTGTGTGAGCTCTTATATAAAAGTATCTCTGTTAATGGGCAGCGTTCCCGAATGGGAAACACTTGTTAGCAATGCAGGAAATTCAATTCCGAAACTGGTCATGCTATACTGTACAATATATAACAACAGCAGCAAGCAGAAGAGCCATTTTATCCCATGTTGTGACAGAGGTTTAATTCACAGCTGATTTATAACATGACCATGAAGACCTGAAAGTCCATGCACTGAGTATCAGCCTGGGGAGAACTTCACTTTTAATACTTTACATTAAATATAGTTTATTGTTGGCCCATTCTAAAGGGATGGAGCAGCAAGGACAAAATAAAACAAAAGTTGGTGTCTTTTGGCAGTTTTGTGGCAGTTCTGAGCATCTTCTGAGCAGGAATCACAAATTATATCTACTGACAAGCTGAACTATTGTAAAATATAAATGAAGTGAGGGAAGCTTTGGTCCTGGCGTTGCCTTTCTTTGGTTTTCAAGGATTTTTTTTTTTAAGGATTTACAGTTTAAACCCTACGAGTGGTGCTTATGCCTCTTTTGAAGCTTGAAATGTGTCAGCTGAAGCCAGGCAATAATTTATAAAGCAATCTCACTGTTTCTGCACCTCTCCACCCCTTCCTCCCCAAGAGCCCAGGTGTTGGCATGAGGACGAGCAGCACCTTGGCACCCTCCTCTGTGCCTCAGGCACCCACAGCACCCTGAGGGTGCTTAGAAACACAGTGAGGGTGCCATGGCAGCACCTATTGCATTTGGGAAACACCCAGAAACTAAACCCTGCTGAGAGGGTCCTCTGCACACCCTCTGATGCCCCTCTCCACCCCAGCAGCCCCACGGCAGTGCTGCCCTTCATCTCTCAGCAGCCACCTCCCATCCCCAGCTGGAGCATGAGGACAGCCCTTTGCTCAGGGATTGCTGACAAATCTTCTCACAGGTGCTTCTCCCGATGTCTGGGGCCTCCACAGCAGGTCCACGGAGCACACACAGCACCATGGATGTGCCAGAAAGGCATCAGGTGCTTCTCAGATGTGCAGCTTCCAGCTGGTAACAGGGAGGGCAAGATAATGGATGGCTCTTTTCATCCAAGTGACCTGGAAAAAGTGAGGGAAGCAGTATTGTCTGCCTGGAATTTCTACACTCCCTTCACTCTCATTAGAAGCAAAAACTTTGAGGAGTTAAAGCCCTCCAGTACAACCAACACCATTTACATCCCGGGTGACCCATGGGGCTCTGATTTTTATATTTATGGCCAACTGTTTAAAGTCCATTCCTGGTTTGGTTTTAGTGCCTGACCATGGCTTGATTGCCCATTACAGAGGCAATCACTGAGTTCTTTGATTCAGTGAGCAGCACAGGTTAGAGGATGAAGAGATTCCTTTTGGCAATTACCAGTCGTGAAGTGTTTCCACGTTAAATACTCGATTCTAAAGTAAATTTATAATCCTTATTCTCTAGCCACTGCAAAAGAGACTTCTACAGGTTCTTTCCATTAATTACTGTTTTTCATTTCTAGATGTGGACCTAAGCAATATGAGCATGGCTTATGAAAGCCCAAGGAATGGATATGCATGGATGACTAATCCCAGGACACCTGCAATCCACAGCATAGGATTGCTATCAGTAAATGCGACTTTGGCAGCCTCTCAGTACCTGTGCCAGAAAAACGCTGCTGTTGTACCCTCCAGGCGTGGTGGTGAGAAAATTGTAGAGTCACAGATCCAAAAACTAACACAGAGCAGCTCCAGCAGCTTGGAAGGGCTCAGGATTGGGAGAGTTTGCCAGTGCCCTGTGTAGGATCCTAGCACAGATCGCACCCTTTGTGCACAGTGTAAGGGGGGCTGCAGGCAAGACCCCAAGCACTGAATTTTAGCTGTTTGCCTCTTGCTATCCCCACTGCTTTCCTCCAGCCACTCACCACTGACACAAAGCTATCAGCTGAGGGAGAGGATTTGGTTTTAAACCCCAACATAGCGGTCACAACAGGTAGCAAAGGCTCCTGTTATTTACAGAGCCCTGACTCCAAGCTGCAGCTCTGCCTTGGTCTGCTCCAGGATTGCTCCATTCTGCTCCCCACAGCCAAGTGGTAAAAGAAGGGACCCCTACTCCCCCCTAAAGAATGGGTGAAAGTCAGTACTGCCCCTTTCTGAGCAATAACTTTGAGCTGGAGCATCCTGCTGGAAAACAGGGATCCATCTTCCTCCCCCACTGGCATTCAGGATTTAAGGTGGTGAAGGGAGGTGGTATGTCCCAATTATTTTTGCATTTCATATGTCACCAGCTGAAACAAGGAGTTACCTCCGAGGCAGGGACAGGTGTCTGGCAGCCTGGAGCAGGGGCAGAGCATCACAGATTTGGCACTTGGCTGCATGACCAAAAAGTGGCTTCTCACTTCTGCTTGTGTTTCACTTTCTGAAAGCTGTGTGGAAGAATTTAGAGCTGCCTGGGTAGCCTGTGATATTCTCACTGCCACTTGAAATTCATTGAAATGTTGACTCTTTCAGAGGAGCTTTGATGGACAAAGGCAGTACCTTGGACCAGAGTGTTTGCACTAAACCCCTTGAAGATCAATGAGCCAGAATGATCAGACAATTCCAGTTACTTTTGGGGACTGCATTTATCTTACAAGACGGCCTTAAAATTTGGTTTTCATACATTATTCAAAGTCCAGATGTACCTAGCCTTTATGCATTTCTTCTTGCCCATAAAGCCTCTTCATTGCTTTTATTGTCACTGTAATAATAAAGCTGCATCTTTAATATGCACAGTACAGCCACCAAAGCTGTACTTACTAAGCAAATGTTTTGGATCGAGTCAGTTTGGCGTAAAACAGATTTTGATGATTCCAAATGGAAACCTCTCTCCTGCAGGAGCTCCCAGGAGTTTGGAAATGCTGTATTGCATAAGACACAGGCACCTTGTAACCCTGGGTAAACGTTTCTGGAGTGTTGTTCCTCTCCATGTTGCAACAAGGGTTTCTCTCTAAGTTAATGTGCCCAAAATGCACTGTCAGGGTGTGTATACACACAGCACAGGGCTACGTGATTTTCTTCCTCTGCTTGTTTGCTCTGTTGGATCAAAGCTTTAGGGAAAATATATAAAAATTATTAGCCTACATAGGCATATGATGCATTTATGTATATGTTTACATACATAAATGCATATATTTATATACACATTCACATATTTTAGTTACTATTCACTGCCACTAATCCACATTTATAAGCTGTGAGGGGTTCCCAAAGCTGGTCACAAGTTTGAGGGACCCTGAGATGAGCTCAGCTGGTCAGAGCATGGTGCTGATAATGCCAAGGTCGTGGCTTCATCCCTGTATGAGACAGTCACTTAAGAGTTGGATTTGATGATCATTGAGGGTCCCTTCCAGCCCAGAATATTCTGTGATTCTGTGGTATCTGCCTGCTCACGAGAACGCTGCGGTCACCAAAACAGCCTCAACTGTTGGAGCCAAAATCCAGAAGGGTCCAGCATGGAAATGAGAGAGGTTATTAACCCATCTCCTCTCTGCCCACTGCCTCCTCCACAGTGGGATCTGTCCAGGTTTCTTTCACTGCAGCCAGTTTGGGTGTCTTGGAGCCTGGTTCACTGGGGTAGGCAGGCAAGTAAGACATGACCCATAAAAAGAGGCCACTGAACTTCTGTGGTACAATTGCAGCTGTGTTTTATTCATTTGCTATTATCTTGCAATGGTTTTTCTTTGTGCTCTCTTTGTTTTCTCCCTGCAGCTTCTGTATTTGCCAACACTGGGGAATTTTGCTTTTATGAGGTGTTTACAATGCTTGCTTTAAGGCACACATTTAAGTACCTGAAACACTTTGGGTTTGTAATGTTTGAGTTAAATATAGTATTACTCTGCCATGTACAACATGTAAATATCTGTGGTACAAGCATTTTAAAACACTCAGAGCTGAAGTCCCATGCCCTCAAACGTGTTTTTTTCAATACAGGTAGATTAGGATTAAATATAAAATGGCTGAATAAATGAACACAAGGAAGAAAAAATTCCCTTCTCCCAAGACAGCAGTTTAAGTCTGCCTAGAGAGTCTTAAATGTCCAGGTGGGCTATGTTGAGGTGCTGTGCCACTTCACTGCAGAGGATGTTGTCTGGGTGTGGTGTGAGCGAGAGACTTGGGAAGGCTCAGGTTGAATTGTTCACTCTGCTTCAATTCTGTGCGCCTCCATTGAGCCAAGAGGACTTCACCACTCCTGATGAAAGTTGAGATAGATGCACTGGAAACTGTGAAAGTCTGAAACAGGAGGTAGCAGGGCTTTGTCGGCAGAGGTGTATTTTGTTCTGCTAATCGCTGGCTGCTGGAGTCTGCAGTGGGGAGGGAGCTTTCATGCTGAACAAGCGTGACAGGGTCACACAGGACTCCGTGCACCTCAGGGACAAAGTTTCAGGGAAGAGTTTCAGTCTTTCATCAACAGTCTCTGCTGCTGAAAATCAAACAAAATCGTTTTAAGAGCTCCAACGGTGCCATACACATGGCTGTCTTGGGGGAGCAGGGTGGTTGTTAGGCCATCACCAGTGTAAGCTTATTGACCATGAAGTTGTGGAGACAATAAGCACAGAAAACATAAGAGTGAAAATTAAAACCTTTGGAAAATGCCTTTGTGAACATGTAGGTTCTTGGGGGATGTTTCCCACCTCTCTGTTGATCTGTTGCTGTAAGTCACAATGACCATCCTGCTCAGAAGAAAAGGATTGCTTCCCTAAGAACATGTGGTAGACAAAGATTGTAATCATTGCTCCCTAACAACAGCAAAATCCATCCTCAGCTTCGCTGCAGGCAGCAGATCTGACAGCCCTGTACGGGAAGGGTGCGTTCTCAGCTAATTGCTGCTGTCTGCTTTATGAAGGTATTATCTACATGTCAAGCTTCGTTTCCCTTAAGGGCCCCATTTTGAGCAGGGTTTGACGCAGGCAGGAACAGAGGGTGCTCAGCACCTCGGAGGGGATGGGAGCCTTCCAAGAGACACCCGGCGTGGTGGGAGCTGCGGCACCACCGCCCGCATTTCCCACCCCGCTCCTCGCCAGGCTGGTGCTGTATTTATAGCAGCAGGGCTCTATTATGTGGTTGGTGCATTCTGCTGAGAATTGCTTAGGCTCAGAGGAACGAGCTTCTGCCTCTGACTGGCATCAGAGCTCTGTTCCGGCTCATGCCGCGGCTCCAGGAGGGCGAAAACCCACTTGAAAAACCATCCGGACTTCATTATTTATTAAAGCTGGGAAAACATGTTGCCCGAGTCATAAATACATGGGTAGCATCACTTAATCCTGCAAAGGCAGCGCTCTTATCACAATGACTTCAAGCACAAATAAATTGTTTCTGGGACCGAGAACACATTTACAAATGTGACTGAAGCTACTGGCAGTATTAAGATGAAGATGCAGTGGGGTTTAGATCATGGAATAAGTGATGCTGAGGATAGCCCTGAAATAGGCCCTTTTATTAGTGCTCAGTATGCTTAACAGAAGTATTGTGCCCCAGGTTTAACCATGGCATGAATAAAAACCAAAACAAAGCGTGCATGGTAGTGATGTATTACATGTAATGAGTTGAGCACATCCTTTGTGTGGTTGTGCAGTCACTTTGGGGGATTGTTTTTTCAGCTCTGGTTTAGAAATAATTCACCCTCTAGAAATTGGGAGGTTGTGTTCCCTTCTGTTCTGCATGGAACTTTGTTTACTGCTGTGCAGACACAGCAACATCACTGGGTAAGAGCAGGGATTAAGATGACGCAAAACCAGGGCTGTTCCTCTAAAATTGAGGCACTGCCCTTCTGTATGCCATGGGTAAATGTTACTGTGTCACCTGGCTGCTACTTGCACTGATATCACCATTTGATGGATTATTTCCTGTCTACCCTATGCTTCAAAAGAGTGAGAAACACCAGTTTGTATAAATTCAAGTTTAATTGCTTCTCATGCCAGTGGCCTTGTTTATTTTACTTTTAAGGGATGAGGGTCTGGAAAGGGTGTGAAGGGAGGTTTCAAACCCTTCTGAAAAAAACCTAATCTGCATCTATTCTTTTAGATCACACTCTAATCCCTTTGGCTGTTGTGATTGCAGCAGACTTCAGAAGGTTTTCCACCAATAATCTTATTTCTGGATGTCATCGGTAGAGCTTAGAAGGGTGCTTTCTTGTCTTCCTCTCTTCCCACAATAAAGCAGCTACACAGAAAACAGATGGCGTAGAGTCAATCCAGTTGAAATTAATGGAGTCAGGCTCTCCACACAAATCTCTACAACGAAAAAGGAGAGATTCTTTTTTTTCAGTGCGTTGCCTATAAGATGTATGTTGTTTGTAAAGGAATTTAGTTCACGTAAGGGATAAAAAGCTGTAACCAGTGAAGGGGAAAGCCTGCTTTTTAAATCAAAACTCAACTAC
This sequence comes from Ifrita kowaldi, assembly GCA_013398055.1. Lineage (NCBI taxonomy): Eukaryota > Metazoa > Chordata > Aves > Passeriformes > Cinclosomatidae > Ifrita > Ifrita kowaldi. Next base: position 541,067 of record VZRS01014563.1, read on the forward strand.
AAGTTCACAGCAACAGTCACACTGTCTCGGTGGATGCCTTCACGTTTGGAGCTGAAAGATGGAGGAATATTTGTATTCTGGCAAAGTTATGCTTAAACCATAAGGGTGCGTGTATTGTTACAACATGCAGCCAAATTTTACGTGCAGATTAATAACAAATTTATGACTAGACTCATTTGAACCCACATAAACCCCTAACACTGCAAATAATCCTTAAACCACTGATCAGAATTGTGTGACTTCATGAATAGGCATTTACACATCGGTGTTTATGGGCTCTGTCCATAAAAATCGGGTTGCACAGGGGAGCAGATTTACAAAGGGTTTTTCATGCCTACCAGGAATTTCAAAAACACTTAAGCAATTAGGCTCCGAATACCTTTATGGCTGGTACAAATTAGGTGACTAACTTATGCAGGTGCTTCGGCGAATCCCACTAGGCTCATCTATGCATAAATAGGTTCCTAAACAATGTTGATATGTTTGCTCCATGGTCCTTAAACCTTTCGGTGACATATTTTGTTCCTTCCTCTGAGTAATAGAATTGTCTCCTTGCTGTGAGTAATCCACTTGTCAGGAGCTAATGCCGCATCTCGCAGCTGCTCCGTGCAGGGGGGGTCATGGCTGGTGTCGAACCAAGCCAGTTAATTCTCCTCCTCCTCTTGCTGCTGCTTGGAAAAAATCCAAAAGTGCCTTGCACATCTACTGGAGCACACCTGTGCTTGGCACCCGGGAATTGCAGCCCGGATTTCCAAGGATGGATCATTAAATAAATGCAGGGCTGGAGCACGTGGTGGTTCTGTACCAGCCAGCCTGGGTGGTGCAGGGCTGTGTGGAGGGAAGTGCTGGGTGGATGTGTTAGAGACTCCTCTCTGCAGGAATGTGTCACAGTCTGGATGTAGTAAATATATCTGTGTTGGGGCTGGAGTCTCACACTGTTGTGATGAGACAAAATGACAAGTGTACTCTAAGCAACAATCTTACATCTCTTCAACAGAAATGTAAAAGCTTCTTTTTATTCACAATAATCAGGGATTTGGAAGAAGAAATGGCAGACGTAGCACAATGAGGATAAAAAAGCATTTCAAGAGGAATATCAGATGCTGCTGATTAGCCACGAAATGCAGCAGGTTATGCACAAACAGAGCTGCCTCAGGATCGCAGCAGAATCCTGTTGCTAGAGGTGTGAGCTCTTTACAAACAAAGCATCAGGAAACCTCATGCAGTCCCCACTCCTGGAGTAACAGAGAGAGGCACTGGGGATCCCGGGGCAGCAATCAGGGAGTCACATTTTGGTGTTACAGGGAGCGCAGCCTTTGTTTGTGTTACTTTTGGGCTCAGGCACTGACATTTCTGTTCCTGAGAAAGCCACGTCTGGTTAAGTGTTGCCGTTTCGGGTGTGAGTGTTGTGTTGGCCAGGGAGGGGGGACAAAAGGAAAACTTTCTAAAAGTGAGCCTGTTGGCAGAAAAGGCAAAACTACTCCAGCTGATATTTCAGGTGAAGTTTCACAATTGTCAGCCAAATCATCAGGCAGTTTACACATATGCCTTCCTGTTTGAAACATTTTATTCTTTTCCACTTCCAGACTCAAACAGCCTTCAGGGATTTATAACATTTACTTAAAAACAGCAAACATTTTCAATTATTTCCACACTGTTCAGAGACCATAATTTACTTAATGCTATGAACAATCACATTTCTCGGGGACTGCTGTGAAATGTCACCTCTAAAGGATGGCTCCCTTGTTGGTAGCAGTGAAAGCCTGGTTTGTAGTTTTCATTTTTTATTTTGATTTAATTTTCAGACAATTCAACTTTCACACCATGCATGAGTGACTAAATTCATTTCACTTGTCAGGAGAGAAAAATTTTCATAATTAAAATCCAAACCAAGGGTGGCCTTTTGCCTGCCGACCACACATTTTCTTCATTTGTGGTAGGGTTTTGTTCTGGACAGTGTGGGGTTGGGTTTTGGGTTTTTGTGTCCCTCCCAAGCTGAGAGAGCTGGGATTGTTTAGGCTGGAGAGAAGAGGCTCAGGGGAGACCTTGTCACTCTCTACAATGACCTCAAAGTAGGTTGGAGAGATGTGGGTGTTGGTCCTTTTGCCCAGTAACAAGAGATAGGAAGAGAGAAAATGGCCTCAAGTTGCATCAGGGGAGGTTTAGATTGGATATTAGGAAGAATTTCTTCACTGAAAGGATGGTCAGGCATTGGAACAGGCTGCCCAGGGCAGTGGTGGAATCGCAGTCCCTGGAAGTGGTCAAAAAACAAGTAGATGTGGTGCCGAGAAACACAGGTTAGGGGTGGCCTTGGCAGTGAACAAGTAGATGTGGTGCTGAGAAACACAGGTTAGGGGTGGCCTTGGCAGTGCTGGGTTAATGGTCAGACATGATCTAAGAGGTCTTTTCCAACCTTAATGATTCTCTGATTCTATTATCAATAGACAACTCGCAGTAATTTGTCTGAACCTTGGAAGAATTTCAGTGAAAGAGCCATGTGGGCTGTGGATGAAATTCCTCTCAGTCTACAGTGAGACAATCCACTTTTTTTTCCAGACCAGTGCATTAAAAGCTGATATCATATATAATTGATATAACTGAGCTTTTTATATGCATGAATTCCCCCAGGAGCACCCTGGTGTGAAAAATTGTGTGAACTTGCTTGCCACTCTGTCTAAAACCAGATCTGTTCCAGCAAGGTCATCCCACACTACCTCATCCCCTGGAGCTGTGAGTGACCATGACTGGTGCAGAAGGTCAGTGCTGGGAGGTAGCTAGTGCATGGGAATAACCTGAATTTCCTTCCTGTGACGTGGACATTCACTGGAGGTGAAGAATCCTGTCCCACCAACCAGCAACTGAGTAAAGACTAATTTATCAACAGTTTGGAGTGGCCAGTGCCAAGCTATAGAGAAAGTTGACCATGAAATGGTTGTGGCTCCTCCACCTGGCTACCATGGAAAGAGGGGTTGGCCGCCTCCCTGCTTGGCCCAACCACTCTGACCAGCTTCTGGTTCTTGGGAAGGGTCCATCATCTTAAAACACGTCTGGAAAAAGTGCCCTGAGTTCTTCTCCCAAAAGTTGGGCTCATTTCCAATAAGAATCCATACACTATTCTGTGAAATGTACTCGGCATTAAAACCTTATGCAAATAATTATTACAGCTAAGCCATGGTTGCAATTTCCATTTCACTGAGGTCAGTTGCATTACATTTTTTGGTTTAGCTGCTGGTGATATAAATGGCTTGTGCTCCTCTTTGAGGGTGCTGGCTTCAAATTAAGTATAAAGCTGGGATGTGTGCATCTGCTTTAGGCTCCCAAGCCACTGAGGTGCTCTCTTTAATCAAAATCCATTACCTTTCATGAGATGCAAAGGATTAACCCTTAAGTGACTCTGGGGACACTGTTTAGTTAAAGTTGTACTGATGAAGTCAGTGCTACACAGTATTTATGCTTTTCTGTTGAGATAAATGGTCCCTGGGAAGCACTGGACTAAGCAAGCCAACAAGCATAGAATTTCAGAGGTTAATTGTATTCATGTTCTTTTCCAAACATGGATTTCAAAGGATTATTTCTCCATTTATTTTTTTTTAAGCGGGTTAAAACTTTTTTAAGTGCTATATCCATCCTTCATACTACATGGTTCTGTTTTTCCTGCTGCCAGGAACGTGCCTTTTGAAGATGTGGAATCACAGATGTGCGCGCAGTTGTGTTATCAAAAGTTTATCTTTCGGTTAGCCAAGGTTGACTGGTGAGAAAACCAGAGGCTTCAGTGTCTACAAAAAGTGAAGGAAAAACAAGTTTTAATTTTAGGCTGTGTAGAGTGCATACTGGAAATGAATTGTGCTTTTAATTAAGTTTGTCAGCACGTTGTGCATGGCTGAAGCTTAAGGAAATACTATGGAGGTGTGAAAATCTAGGGTGAGAGAAGCTGGTGTTTATCTCTTATGGTCCCAAGGAGAAACATGGTACATGTGGAAGACCAACCACTCTGCAGCATATCTGAATTATTTAAATAATGGTCTGATAAAAAAGAAAGATTTCCCCGCCAGCCTTCCCTCACTTCCATCCATTGGCATCTGAATTGGGCAGCGGGGGCTGCTGTAGCTAAACCAAAACTTCACCGATGTGGAAAATGAGTTGTTTATTTAGTACAAATATAGCAGCAAATGTACCAACAACCTTACAAATTTAACCAACAGAATGGATTTACCCCAGCTGGTGGTAATCCACATATCTGAGCAGTAGAAAAGAAGTGCTAAACCCACTTCTGTATCTTCCTCAGCCTTGGAGAAGTTCCAGTCCACGTCTCCAAAGGAAGCTCCCAGAACAGCAGGCTCTGAGCTGGCCAGGGCAAAGGGCAGCTCTCCCCTGCTTTCAGCAGCTGCAGGGCTGCTCTTCCTTCCTGACCCAAAAAGGTCGCATTTTTACTGAGCTCTAATTTAGGGATCTTTATTTACGTGTTCCAGACTTGAGGACGTTATTTTACCTTCGTGCATGAACAGATGGGAATGTCTGTGGTGATCCTGATAAATCTACTCAAGCATTGATTCTTCTCCATCAGCAGCAATTGAGGCAATTCATTGTCCTTACGAGCATCTCTTTATCACCCTATTGGGGAGTTTCCCATTTGTTCTTAACCTTTGGGGAGAGGGTAATCTCTTTCTTCAGCAATGATTTGGTTTTTCCCCTCTCCTCCACAGAAATTAACAAATAGCTCCTGTGCATCTCCATTCTTCACATCAGTGCATTCAAGTAACCTGAAGCTGGGGTGGGTGGAAGGTGCAATTAATCATGTTGCAATTAATTAGTTACAATAAATCCTGTTAGAGTGGGACGGGAGATGTGGAGTTGGGAGGTCTTGTTCCTCTGCCTCCCTGGCAAAGGGTGTCTGAGAGCTTTGCTTTGGCAGCGCTGGCTCCTTTGAGAAACACTCAGATGTCCAGCCTGGAAAGGGCTGGAATTCTGGGGCTCGTGCTGCCATGGGAGGTTTGCTGTAGTTTTTCCCCAGGAGCAGCATTTCAACTGAGATTTTTACTGTCACTGAGAACTGACAGAATCCTTGAAGCCTCAATTTCCTTGACATGAGTCAGCTTGCAAACTCTTATTTATTCACTGTGCAGCATCCTCAATATGCCACAGAAATCATTAACCTACGTAAATTAACCGCATCCTCAAAATGTATAAACAAGCTAATTTTAAGCATCCTCTAGATCTGAGTGAAACATATTTTGTGTGCTAAAACATTGAAAATTAGAAGACATGATGGTGAGAATAATGGTGTTTAACACTCTGAGTGCTTTTTATCTTCAAAGAGCTTAACGAACTTCAGTTGATTAATAATTTAATAAACGATGTATATTAAAGTGTAAATAGTGCAAATACAAGCCTGTCATAAAGATTTGGATGCCATGACTAAGGATTTTTTTTTTTCAGATAAAGCTGGTGTAAAATTAATTGAGCAGCTAAATGAGCTTGTACATCCACTTACCTTTTAAACTTGGAGTTTCAAAAGTTATTGCAGTAATATATAACCTGAAAGTATCTAAAAATAAGGAATTAAATTTTCTTGCTTTTTAATTCCTGGTTTGGATGGCTAATAGATAAGGTGGCTGACAACTAAACTGTTAATTAGTGTAGAAAATTGTTAGAAAATCCTGTGCTGGACAGTCACACTAGTTGTCATTTGGAAATGCAATTTATCATGACATGTCTTCCATTTGATACTTACAGAACAAATTAGGCAGAAAAGCACCTCATATTCCCAAATACTTTTAGCCAGTGTGTTTTTCAAGGTTAAACAGACAACACACACGATCTTTGAAGTAGCAAATGGTGCTACTAAAAAATCCATTAATACACACATTAGCACAAATTTGACAGGCCCTTGTGGCAGTTGTTGGAGACAACTAACAAGGGATGCTTCACAGGACCTGCCACGTTTCCATGAGGTTCATTTTGTTAATTATTTGTTACTCTGAGTGCAGTGATGAAAGCACACTAATACACCATAGAAGCCTTTTTTTTCTTTCCTCTGGCCTAATTAAGGACAAACTCATCTTTTGGGTGAGACAGTGCCGTGGCATGTCTTCGAAAAGGTACTTTTAAATTTCTTTTCACTGTGTTTCTGATTATTCTAGAATTGTTCTCTAGGAAGGAGCAATCTACTGACTGGAGCTGTCAAATATTCAACCCACTGAATAGCGTTAGCTGTCAAATTAGTAAATATTATCTGTGTTTGCAACAGCCAGCAAAAATACAGGAGTGCAGTGAGAATTCTAAGTGAATGTGTGGAAAATAGATCTCTCCTCCGTGGCTCATGGAATCTTATACCAGCAACGAATTTGCCCATTGGTTACAGGGACCGAGAATGCAGTGAGTGCACCTCCGTTGTCATCCTTTGGAAAATCTCCCTTTTTATAGAGAGCTCCTGTGACTGACAGTTTTAACTTCAGGGAACACCTAGGCTGATGTTTGGTGGCTCCTGTGTGAGTAGATTGGATGATTGCTGAGGCTGAAGTTTTCTATAAACCCTGCTTCTGTTCACCAAAAGCTCTTCAACATATATTCAGCTGTAATCCCAAGGATAATGCCATTCCTGTCCAGCAAAGCACTTAAGCAAATGCTTAAATTTCAAGGTAACAACAGCCTTGCATTAAGTGGATGCTTCTCTTTAAATAGGCAAGCCAACATTCTTCTTTCTCAGTATTTCCTTAGCTGCAAACTGCAGATCTCCCAACTCCTCCTGCACTTCCTTTGCAAGCAGAATTGGTGCCATTTCAGCCTTTTGCAAGATCATCAAAAATGTTTCCCATTCCTGTTCTTCCCGCAAGATTTCCTCAAAAAAACAGCCTAGATGTGGCCACCCATGTGGGTCTAGAGTTGAACATGAGGACTGTGCAGATGTGAGGGAAAATGCTTCTGATTCCAGGAGCTGCAGTTTTACCAGTCCCAACACAGCACATGATGGTTCTTGCTGGATCAACACAATCTACCTCTGAGCTTCCCCCTTAATCAGGATGATGCTCAGGGCACTTGGGAATATTTTTCTCATTTCTCCACTTCTTTGTACAGCACTTCCATCAGCCCTCAAGCATCCCCAGACGAGTTTTCAGTATGCATATGAAAATTGCAGTCACTGAGGTCCTCTCTGGGGCCATTTCAAATGCTCTGTTTGCTTTCGTGGTGTCAGAAGTGTTTGTGCTGCTCGCATCTCCACGAATGCTGTGGCTGCTGAGGACTGCCCACTTCTCAGAGGTGCTCTTCCCCTTCACCCTCTTCCCAAGGAGGTGACAAAAGTCCTTCTTTGCATTTGCTCTGCAGCACAATCGCCTCAGAGACCTCGAATATTGTACTTGACCATCATATTGCTCAGCAAAGTGGGAACAGGGTTGCTCTGTGTGTCTCTCCCAAGGCCTACAGGGGCATCACGTTACCTCCCCCTTCCCACATTATCCCAGCCTCCACTCTTCCCTCATTAAACAATGCATCACCACGTCTTCACTTAAGAACATGATAGCTCTTTTAAGCACTTCTGTTTCTCTCTCCCTTGGAATTACACAGTTAAATTTGGCGTCTTGTCAGTTTACTCTTCCTGAATACTAAATTATTTTTTTCGTTTAAATAGATAGTCACTAGGTTGTGTCATTAAGAATTTTGGCAATGTTTAAGCTTAAAAAAATAAATTAAAATATGAGTAAAATGATTCATGATTGTGCTCCCGCACAAGAGGCCACAATGTCCTACATAATCAGCCTCTTTCCATATGTACGAAAAATTAATTTCCATTCTGTCTTTAAAAAAGCACCTTGTTGAACCAGACTGACACTAAAATCATTTTAAATGGAGAGACGATATTAAATGTATCGAAACCACCTTCACAGGTACTCAGGTATCAAAGGGAGAAAAATAAAAGCAACTATGGAGTATTGATGCGGAAGTTATTACTTATGGCTTGAAAATTTAACAGTGCCCAGGCAGAGTGTGTCTTGGAGTAGGGAGTGGCTTGAATGTGAGTTGAGTACGGGTCAGCTGGGCACAGAAAGGACTCGAAGTGCTGAACTTGCCACCAACCTGCTGTGTGAGTTGAGCAGACCTTTGCCTTGCTTTCCCTGGTGCCAGGGAGAGGAGCCACAGAACTCTGGGTTCGTGGGGATGATGCTTAATCGCTTTGAGCTGCAAAATTTGCAGCTCGGTTGCTTTAACATGGCCTGAAGCTTCACAGCTTTAGGTGTGTTTTTTCCCCAAATCGAGAGCCATTTGCACCCACCTTGTTGTGCTGATGGACAGCATCTGGGGACTGTGGATCACCCAAAAAGTCATTAGCAGAGCAAGGATCGAGACCTGCACCATGACACGTCCAGTGTTAGGCCATCCTGCCTCCCATCACGTGCTGTTCTAGCAAGAGAGAAGGGTTTTGCAGAGACAGTCTGTGTCTGCTGAAAATGGCAAGCTGGTGGTTTGAGCCATTCCTTGCCCCCACCCACGGAATCAGAACCGGATTCCTCCTCTCTTTGAAGCTGACTAACGTGGTTTTTCACATAAAATCCATTTACTCAGGCTGTATGCGGGAGGAAGAAGGGTGCACTTCCCCGTAATGCTCACAAAACACTTTGATATCTTAGCCTGGAAGGCACCATAGAAGTGCAATGGATAATTATTAATGAATTAACTAAATGATTAATTTAGTTAAAAGCTAAATTATTTAATTATTCATTAAATTAGCCCCAAATGCGACAGCAGCACTGAGACAAGCACTCAGTCTGCAGAGCAGTAAAACAACTGGCATTAAAAAGTTGTTTTCCCCATTATTTAACGAATTAAAGCTCTGGTCATAAACAAGTCATCCAACAGCCTTTTCAACCATGGGACAACTGATGTGTCTCTGGTGTGTCGTTACAGATGATAGCAGTGAGAGATTGGAGACAAGATGAGGTCATTCCTAATGAAGACGAACTTAACCTTTTTGGTAGTGGGATGTCTAAAACTAATTAATCGTATTCTTAGAAACTCTGAGGTGATTAAAGACACGTCATTTAACAGAAACTTCCCTCAGGAGAACAATTGAGGGTTTACCAAAACTGCAGAGGTTTTCCAGAACTTGAGCACGTTTTCTGAAAGTGAAGCCAGATTCACTTCTGATGTGTGGCTTCACTGAAATCAAGCACAACAAAGAGGAACTTGGGCTTGCTCATTTTTCAGCTGTACCTCTAAGCCAGGCTTTTTTTCTTTTTTGCCATATCCTTCCTCAAACACAGGTAATTGAAAGCAAAAATGAAGATGGGTTGTCTCTTGCTGTGTGACAGTTTACCTTCTCTGCCATAAGAGAAGATTTAAAACAATCACTTTTTTTGAGCACACGTGCAGGTGTGACTGCACAGGGGATCCAGCAGTGGCTGGAGGTCACTCAGAGCTGGGCTATACCCCAGACGGGCAGCACAGGCACTCAGAGGAAGTTCTGTTAAGATCATAATTTGAATGCATCAGGCAGACCTCTGCAGAGGACAAATGGCCTCTGAGGAGTTGTTGAACATAAGTTCAAGGGCAGGTGTTCAGATTCACTCTCTGTGCAGTGGACACGGTGAGAAATAACTCCTCTGGCCCATCAAGGGTTTCATGGATTTCATTTGTTAGTGGAACTACTGTAGCATATTCCTTTTTCCCCAAAATATCAGCTGAAAGGAAGTGACTGTAAAGGAGCATTTCTGTGCTGGTGGGCACTCATCCAGGATGTGGGAGATCAGAGTTGAAGCCAGGCTTGGGCAGAGATACCATGTGCTCACCCAGCTGCCTCTCCACATGGAGCAGTCCCAGCAGAGAGACTGGAGAAGCTCCGCTCCAGGGCAGTGGCAGGGAAATGCCTCTGGGATGTGGGAGAACAACTCTGTGCTTCCAAGATCACAGGAGTGTGTATCTCCCACTTCTTAGGAGCATGGTCCAATTAGCTGTTTGTGTCTTTCTCTCAAGACGCTTCATTTTGGAGGTTAGAAACCTTCCCCAACAAACACTTCGATGAATTTGCTGTAAAACATATTTTCTTTTCTGGCATACTAATGTTAGCAAACATAAAGATGTTGCAGCAAAAATCCTCAGCCGGTTTTAGACAGCACTTAGCGGAGCAGATCAACCTCCATGCTTCAACTTCAGGAGCACCTCTGGTCTATCCCTAAGCACTGCCCTTTCTTCCTGGAGACTGCAAGGATGGGTCCAGTCAGATGTGTTGGGCTGACCTGGGCAATCAGAAATGTTCCTGGTAGGGAAACACCTCCTCAGCCTTTTTGCAATGCAGTGACTTTTATCCTCTGCTCAGCCCTGTGTTCCTTTTCCTCTTCAATTCCCTTCTGTGGACACATGAATGTTAACTGACGCTGCCATTATCATCTTACAAGGCAGAAAGGAGTCAAGCTGCACTTGGGAAGAGCTATTTAGCCAGCTCCATGAAGTCTCACAATTCAGGTCATCTGTCAGGCGCTGGAGTCCAGTCCTTGATTCAGCAACATCCCAAACAGACAATTAAATCTATCATCCCAACTTGTCCTATTGACGTCTGCTGGCAGGCACAGGACTGAAGTTACATCTGTCCTTGAAAGATTAGACCCCTTACTCTCCTCTAGTGCTTCAAATAAAATAGTTGGAAGCCAATTTCTTGTAAAGTTCACTGGTTTTCCACCTGCAGAGCAGCTGTGGGCAAAGGGCCTTGTGTTTTATGACTATTAATAATTCTAGCCTGTGCTACAGAAATATATGAGAAACTTCAGCAATTTTTTCAGTTCAGTACTTGAATTCTAGAATTAGAGTTTGAGACATCTTGTTTCACACATACTGCAGAGGCGGAGAATGGAGACAAGTTGTCATGCATGAATGAAGATGCTGGGAATTGGATGAAAGAGATTTTCCCACCTCCTAATAAAAGTCAAAAGTGACTCATCTGAAATACAGGAGATTAACAGTGGCCAATACTTTCTGTTTGTTAAAGTTTGACGTTGGATATTCTTATGAAAAACACGAGCCAAGAAAATCTGTGTGAAACACCCAAGAGCCAGAAACTTGATGGTTTCATGTTAGAACCATTTTTAGGCCAAAATTTTGAAACAGAACTCTCTCTGCTCTTTTCTTCCTCCAATCCACTGTTCCTTAAATCGGAAAAAGCTTTTAGAAGGATTTTTTTGGTCTCTTCCTGAAATTGACAGGTTTCAGAACATCTACTTTGTAAAAGAAAGAAAAATGGTCTCAGGTTAGTGGCCATTAATATGCCAGCTGCATAAATCAGATATCTTCTACCCTGGATCTTAATATTAAAAATAAAATGTCTACATGGGACAATGAAAAGTGTGAAAATAATCACCAGTAGACCTTTATTTCCCCCAGGTTGCAGGGAGGAGCTATGGAAATATTAACTATAAAGGCATTTAAAAAGGCATTGCTTAAATTTATCTCTATCAGGATTTCTGGCTGACAAAGTGTTACTTTAAACTAATTTGCATCATCCATCAAAAAGTAGGTCTTCAAATGAAAAGATTTAGATTTTTAATGCAGGCCCATAAAGTCCCAAGGACTTTTGGGCAGTGAACAATGAGGTCAGCATCCTCTTGAGAAGCCAGGCTGATCTACAGACTCCAGAGGTTCTGCGCCCCACTATTTATTGCTGCAGGGAGATCGTTCAAGACCTGTGTGTTTCACAACACAGAGATCTCAAAAGCTCACTGGGGTTTGGCCTGTAATTTCTAGCTCTGCACAGGTGGGAGGGGATTTGCGGCTGGTGTAGTTTAGGAATTTGGCTTGGAAGTAACAGGAGTTGCCTTGGGACGAGCAGACAGATTCTGGAACGGTTTTATTAGTGTGTTGTGCAAGAAAATGATCTGTTTCTTCTCCATTTCGAGAGGGAAGAGGCCATAAATTTTGTCTTTTTGAGGCTGCAATGGGAGAGGTTTCCTGGCTCATTCAGGTGCAACTGTCAGTGAAGGAAGCAACAAGTTTAGAAACAAGCACTGTCCAAACCGCTGTCCTTCTGTAGATCAAGAGGAGAGCAACAGGTCAGTGGGGTCTCCTCCATCCTTCTACATGAAGACAAACTATGTGCAGAAGACTTCCTGTTCTGAAGACTTTTAAACAGGATCCCTGAAAAAAAAAAAAGAAAAAGCCACAGAACCTTTTCCCTGTGAATCTCCATTCAGCTCATCTGACAGCTGAGCTGCTTTTCCGACAGGGGAAGAAATCCCCAGCTCCATTTCAAGCTGGGGATTTGCAGACCTGGAGGTCTCAGCCTCTTTAATGGGAGAGTGTTAAGAGAGATGATATAATTTCATATTAACAGCACAATAAACTACTTACTCCTCTCTCTGACACTGAAACTTGGCTCTGGGGAGGCAGCCAGACCATCGTCTATTTGAAGGAGCAAAGGTGAGGCATCACACTGGTGTTTGTATGAATATTTCATAGCTCAGAGCAGTAACCTGTCTGTTCCCTTACAGATGCCTAGCTATGCTCTAAACAAAATGCAGAATGTAGCTATAAGCAGATGTACATTTGCTTAAATCTTCCTTTGCACATCAGTAAGTTGACTGAAATTGCACAGAGTGTGAAAACGTACAGAGTGGAGGAAGAAGGGAGGAAAAGAGACCTCGAGGGTCTGACAGCAATTTTCTTGTACTCCTTTCAAATGAGAGGGCAGCACATAATGAAAACGCTGCTAACAAACCTCATCTGCTGCCTGTGCCCTGCACGGGGATGTGCTCCCTGTGGCACTGGTCCCACTGCAGGAGACACCAGTGCCAGGTGATGCTGGAGGAGAAGAGTTGTCCTCCTCTGCTGCTCATGCTACACAAACAGGCAGCTTTGACTCCACCACGTCAAAGGCAAGGGTAACATGTTCCTCTAACCGTGGTTGCCCTCTCTGTGACTCTTCCCTTTTCATTTACTCAGCACTTTCAGTCCAGGCTGCTTCTTTGGAAGATATGACTAGAATAAAATGATAAAAAATAATCCAAAGTATTTCTCAATAGCATTTTATGCCCCATACTAGTGTTAACCTCTAGCAGAGTTCCCCAGAATTATCATTGATGGTGGCCTATGGATTGACTTTAAATTTTGTTGCCTGGCTTTTCCTGGACTTCTTCACAGTATAAAGCACTGGTGGCTCTGCAATAAAAAGTAAAAAATCCGTGTAGTTTTTCGTTATTAAGATAATGAAAGCTTGCAGCAAATTTTTTATTGCACAAATTTTCACAGCTAACAAGCTCCAAAAGCAGCAATATCCTGGTGCATTTCCTACGTGCTTGTACTGCAAGAGGAAAGCAGGTAGCTCAGAGGACTAGCAAATGCCACGTGCAGTAATTTGATGCACAAGTGCCATTAACAATAATGGGAATTGTATGTCTGATGATCCATCATGCAGAGCAAAGAAGATTCAGCCCTGGGGGTTTGCTGTGCAGCCTTCAAAAGTGCAAGGCAAAGTATGGAGGCAAGTAAAGTCTGAGAAGCTTGTTTCTGCTTTCGTGCCCATAAAGAGATGCTAGGAACAGCATTTTTAAGTCTCACGAGAAATCCACATCTCTGCTTTGTTTTGTTATTTGGAGGGGGGGGTGGGTTAATTGATAAAGCAGAATAAGTTTCTCAGCCTAACTATCTAAGTTCAGACTGAACCAGCTGCTGGTCACCAGGTGATTAAGGACCCTTCTGCTCTCAACCCCGGGGCTCGGTGCTCACAGGGTCAAGCGCTTTGCTCTCTGGCTCTCTTCCCTCTTGAAATAACCAGGCTAAGCTGTGTACATGGCAGGAAGGCCCAGAAGAGTCTTGGCCAAGCTCCTCTCCCTGGTGTTTTTTGATGAGCTACCTCAGCATTGTAGCTGGTTTAGAAAATAAAATAAACCCACAGTTTCCATCTGAGTTCTTCCAGACAGCTTTAATTATTCATTTCTTGAAATCACAAATATAAAAACATTCTGGGATAATTTTCTTCTTTGTTTAGCTGTTTTTTCATGGATTTTTTTACCCCCTAAAAGAGTACTCAATTTCCTAACCAAATTTAGTCAGGACCCAGCTTGTAAAATTTGTCCCACATCCATCTGATCAGAGAGGCAAAATGAAGAGGATCTCACTGAGGAAACAGGACAGTGGCTGGTGCACAAGGACAAAATCTGGCCCAACACAATTCACTAGATTTCTAAAAACAAATGGACCATTGCTTCATCTCCCCAGACTTCTCACAAGGAAACCTTGAAGTGCAGCCTGTCCTTGACTGCTGACCCAAAAGTCCATTTTATGGTGATACTTTTTTTTCTTATTGATACTTTTATTTAAGGCACAGTCTTCCTCCAAAAAGTCAAACTCTTGGCAAAAGGTCAGGCTCTCTTTGTGCTCTGCGTTCTGTCCTTCCATGTCAGCAAGAAAATGTATTTTCCCTCCTTGTAGCTCAATCAGTGATGGAAACCAGGCACAAGTACAGGACAAGTGTTGGACCTTAGTTATAGGCATTGTCCACTCTCTCACACACACAAGCTCAAGTGAGCTAAATCAAGCCCTCTAAAAATGGTGAATTGGTGATTTGGGAGCCCAAACGGACTGAAAATTCCTTTGCTACTTGTGACCAAGCGTGGAAAAAGAGAAAATGGGAGAAAATGAATGTGAGCTTCAGATCCAAAGTAGAGCCTGCAGATCTGTCAGGCAAAGATGCTTTTGAGTTGGAAATGGGGCACATCTTTCTTCGAGGTTTCAGAGAAATAATGCTGGTCTCTTGTGTGTCACTTCTACCTTCATGTTTTGCACTAAGTTGGAGTTCACCTTCCCTGAAGGTTTTTCCCTTCAAGGCTTCATTTCTCATCTATTTGCCACTACCTGGGAAAAATAAGTTACACGGAAGATGAGCTGAAGGATTGTTCTTAGACATAAGGATTTCTTACAGTTTGATGTAGTTCCTCACCCTGCCCCTTTGAAGGTCTCTCTGCAGTGTGACACTTGAAAGGGAATAGAAGAGCAGCCACGGGATGCTGCCAGAAGAATTTTGGTTCAGAATCCTTCTGTTGGCCATTTATATCTGTTTTGGTTTTTTATTAGAGAGCAGAGTTGTTTCCTGAAGTGGGAAAAGCTCCATCATTTGGAATATTTAAGAACAGTAAATAAGGTATTAAAAATTTATTATCTGGCTCAGTAGTAAGGGGTTTTTTAAGGCTTAGCGGCAGAGTATGGACAAAGTGGCCTAATAGCCTTTTTTCAGTTGCTGTTTTTATGGCCCTAAAAGCCACTTGACTTAAATAATTCACTGCCCTGTGTTCCCAGTAAGCTCCCACCTGTCCCTTTCAGAGTAAGCACTTGTGCTGTATGAACAAATGACTTTACATTTGTGTAGTCATTTTCCTTCTACCTGTCTCTTCTACTTTTTCTGTATTTTTTGTGACCTGAGAAGCCCTTTGGAACACAAAAAAAATCTTGCTGAATCTTTGCTATGCACGTCCCAGTGTTTTACAGCCACAGCAAAGGATGGAAAGATAGATATTTTTTAGCAGTATAAATGCAGGATCAGGCACTTGGCGATATCCCTGATTTGATCATGGAATGGTGGTGACTGCACAAATGACCCAATTACAATTTATGCACTCCAGCAGCTGTTTGTCCACACACTGGCGTGCACAGTGGCACATGGTGTGATGTGATACACAGTGTTTATGTCCTGTTTAGGGCAAATAGAGTTGAGATGTTTGAGATCTACATTTATTTAGTTTTTTTATTGCCACTTTCTGATTGACAGCTATTCAGAAAAGTGTTTGCCTGAGCTATGTTTGTATTCTCCAGGTAGAAGTGTATACTGCATCTATTAAGACCTTCTGATGCCTGTCAGTTTTATTTTACTGAATAATGCACCTGTCGTTTTAGCTAAAACCCGATTCCTGTTATTGTGGAAGCTGTTTTTTCTCTTTCTTCCAACATTAGCTTTTCAAAAATCATGGGCTGCATCTTCAGAGCCAGCCCCTAAATCTGCTCCAGCAATCAACCACAGGTGCAATTTTGTGAGTACAACCAATTGCAGGAGGAAATTATGGAACTCAAAGATCAAGCATCGCCCTGATTTGTAAGCACAAATAGCAAGGATAAACGAAGTCGATGGGAACTGTAAGTGCTCGGTTTCTCAGTGCAGTGCTGCTGTTTGCACCCACAAATTAGATGATAAGAAATCAAATCCTGCTATTCACAGTGTCAGTTGATTGCAGGCTTGAGGCAGGAGACTGAGATGAAGTAAGTCCCCCTAAAAATGTGATCCTTCAGGCTTACCTGTGCTTTTCTGTAAAGGCAGAATTTGTCGTGCATTGTTGGCTAATCTGTCTGATTTGGCATCTTCAGCGGTGGGCGGTGTCCCTTCACTTCATGTTTTTTGAAAAAATTAAATTAAAAAATGGGGAAACAAAACATAAAGCAGTGGGGATGCAGAGAAGTTGCTTGCAGGAAGCAAAGGGGTAACTTTATAGGATACAGCCCCATACACGCTGTTCCCTTACAGTAAATAGAGTGAGTTTACAAGTGCTGGGACAAGAACTGGGCAAGAAACTCACCCTGCCCCATTCCCCTACCTTTCCTCAGTGTGTTTGGGTCTTTGGAGCACGTGCTCCTCAGGCCAAGACTGTCTCCCAGGACATCTCTGTGCATTTATAGTCCCCACCCTGGTGCAGCCTGGTGGCAACAGAAATTGCAGGGGATAAATCGCTCCATAATCTCTGTGCCTTCTTGTGTGTTCCTTAAAAACGAGGTGTAAAATGTTTTATGTCGTCCCACTGCTGGGTTATAGGTTAAACTCAAATCCAGACGTATTTTTTGAGCCTCTTACACTTTGGACTAAAAGGTAATCATTTACTACCAGCTATCCAGAATTTTATATCTATATATATCTCAGGGGTTTCCTAATATACGCTTAGTAGTTTGAACTTGACCATAATTACACTGTTATTATCTTCATAAGCTTTACTTATCTCATTATCAACTCCTTCCCATGTTGGAGGTCAGTGGAGTCTCCCTTCTATTAGCCATTTAATCCTTTTACCCAGTAGCTCTGTTCTCATTGATTCACTTACTGTATTTCTCTGTAGCTAATATCTCTGACATTTCAGACCAACCTCTCCCCTTGCCTTTCACTCTGTCCAAAGTAATCTCTACCCCTATAGATTCTGAGTTCATTACTGCCCGCTTCAGGAGTGCTGCAGATCACCAGTAAAACCTTTATGGTTTTGCCTTTGGAGTTGTGCACGTTTTGCTGGGGCTGCCTGTCCTTGGCACAGGGCGGGACTGGGGGACACCACCAAAATGTGCATTATTTGCAAAGAGACAGATGAAGACTGTGGTGCTGGTGGCAATAAATAAAAGGAAGCCATACCCATAACTAGGAAAAATTACCATTCTCATAACACTGCTTTTACTGATTTATATCAGATATCTTTGCTGATGGATGCTATGTTGTTTTAGAAATAGCATTTATTGATTTTACTCTCCCTTTGAGATACAATTAACATTTTTGAGGCTTTGTTTCTCAGTCCCTTTCCATCATATTGTCATTCACGTGTGATCCCATTCAATGTGAATCCTGGTTCATATTTCTGACTGGGGTTGTTGCTGCAGGAAGGAGAGTCTGTTGAGGAAAGAGAGAGTTTGGTTTTGAAAAGTCTTCCAACTACTTTCCCAAAGAAATTATTTCCTGTATGCTAGCTTGAAGTATAATTAAATTATAATTCTTTTAGTTATTTTTTTGTTTTAATGAGGTGACAGTTTCTTAGGCATCCAGAGTGTTCTTCAGTTCTTGGCAGTCTTAAGCTGAACACGTGCTAAGTCTAGCAAGGATAATTACACCAGCTGTGACCTTTTTGAACACATATTTGGACCAAAGTAGTTTTCAGTCACTTTTGATTGACTTAGAGCTTACTTGAATTTGCTTTCTGTAAACTTCAAATATTACCTTTGTGGTGCTGTGTTAAACTGGGCTGTGTATGTGCATGTCCTGAGCGGTTTTACCATTTGATATTTGCTCCTCTTTATGGTGCCTGGCGGCTTTGGGGAAGCCTTACAGAAGATTGGGACAGACGTCCAGGTGCTGCTTTGGGCTCAGGTGGCTGTGCCAGGCTGTGAAAGGTGTCCCCAGAGGTGGGCACTGGGGTCCTGCCCCTGGGGCAAGGAGGGGTAGAGTCAACTTGTGGGTCCTTCAGCTGATTCCTCTTTTAACGTGTGCTGTGTGCCTCAGCTCTTAGGAGAATAAAGGGAGGATGAAAAAAAATAGAAATAAAAGTTCTCTTTTTGAGTTGTTGGTTTGGTTTTTTTTAGAGGGGATGGGTGAAAATGTTTGTTTAAATCAAGAAACTGTTGGTGTCCCTGAGAGCATCCTGGGATCCATAGGGCAGTTTTGGTTCTAATTCATGGTTTTTACACCTATAATGCTCCATCTTTGGCTCTGGTTTATTACTAAAGGGCAGCTGCTTAATTAAGTCAGCTTTATTCAAGAACAAATGTCCTGCAAGGTATTTAAGAGAAATTTTACTTCTGTTTTTGAGCTACACCCCTGAGTGTGCATGCTGGATAGCAGAGTCAGTTAATGTGGCATTTTTATTAATCTAATCTAATAAACAGGCTTACCAGTAAGTGAGTGAGAATAATTTGTTGCTATTTATGCATTCCTTCTTCTCAGCATTCTTATGCTCACAGGATATATTTAGTCACATTTTATTATTTCACCTATTTTGGCTTCTGTGCTACAGGGCAGGCAGAGCTGGCAGCCTTTATCAGAGTTGTTTCTTTCCACTAAACAATTTCACTGTTGACCAAACAATGCATTTGTTTCTCTGGGAAGGGTCTGCTCACTGTGAAATCCAAGGAACTCTCAGAGTGGAGACACATAACTTCAGGCTGCTGGAAAGATCCTGGGCTTCACAGGGCTTTGTAACCTCCCAGCAGCTACGGCTGAGTCCACCACGAGGTTTCCATCACTGTTGCTCTTCTGTTGAACAGAGCTGGGGTTTGTGGGAGGGAGTTTTTTCCAAGGAAGGTAAGCAGGGGTGATCTTGTTCTTGGGTAAACTACACCAAAGAGGATGAAAAAGGTGACATTTGTATCCCCTCTCTGATCATTCACTTCTGTTTAAGGTTAGAGAGGGGGTTGAATGCACCACTCTTGTGTCTGTGTCTGCCTGGGGCCGGCCAAGCAAGCCCCTTCCCTTGAGAAGTCCATGTTGGGGACATCTGTGATGGGTTCTTGCAACAGCAATAAGGCTTGTTTACACTGGGAAATAGCAGAGGTTTGCAGAGTAGAGCAGTTGCTGCTGGGGACAGGAGTAATTTTAAGGGATTTTACTCATGGATGGCTCTAATCTGACCGTGTTGGCTGAATGTTCATTAGTGCTGGGAGCACACTGCACGCCTCCGGAGCACATCTTCCAGGGCTGTTTCATCCCAGCGTTTGCATCCTTGGGGATGCTCTGCCACATGAACCAAATCAGAGTGGGCATGACGGGCAGGGGTAGCTCAATGGAGCACTGCTGATCTGCAATCAAACCCTACCAAAGAGTCCCTCTCTATATTTTGCAGCAGTAACAAAGCTTAGAGAGAGCTTTTAAACCAACCCCACAGCCTGTACAGATCCATCTCACCTAAAACCTTCTCTGTGTCTCAGACAAGTCACTTTTGTACAAATCCAGCCCATCTAGCACCAGAGACACCGCTTTCCTCTTAAGCCTTGACGATATTTTTTTGTCTTTGGATTCCCTGGCTGAGAGTTCGGCCAGAGCTACTCCAGTTGCTCGGCAAGGGCTCTCGGGGTGGAGTCTGCGATCCAATTACCCAGGCTTTGCCTCCATGCAGCCCTTAAGTGGCTGCTGAGGGATGATTCATCTTAAATCATTCCTCCTGTCAGCATTTTTGCTCTACACCACACTCTTGTTTGTTTAAACTGATATAGTCACATATATAACCCTGACAGCACACGCTCAACGTGCAGGTAATAAAGAGGGCATCCTCTCAACAGCTTGTCCTCTTCGGCAATCCTTATGTTTGTGTATTGCTGTTTCCACTGAAACCCTGCAGGCTGGGATTTTCCTTGTGAGGAAGCATCAGGCTGAACATTCCTGTAAATCCCGCCCTAAACTGCTCATTTGGCATAATCATGTGGTCTTAAAAGGTGGTAAAAGCCCATAGATGGGATGGAATATCCCGTTAGCTAATCGTGCATGCTCCACTGAGCTGGGTTCGTGTCCCATGCAGGTTGTACACGGTGCTATAGATACTGTGGCCCAGTTTTTCCCTGGTTCCAAAATTTTAACACAGAGATAGACTCTGCTGGATCCCGTAGGTGGAAGTGGGTGATGAAGACGCGGCAGTGCTCAGCCCTGTAGCAGCCTCCCTGCTGAAGGCAGTTTGACCCAGCAGTGCCACACATGAGACTGGCGCCTGGTAAAAGCTCCAAGCAAAACTGCTTTTCGCATTTGTGCAAAATAAGTGCCCAGCATGAAGCAAATTTCTTCAGAAACATGGATGCTG
The DNA here is from genome assembly GCA_013398055.1 of Ifrita kowaldi. Classification (NCBI taxonomy): domain Eukaryota; kingdom Metazoa; phylum Chordata; class Aves; order Passeriformes; family Cinclosomatidae; genus Ifrita; species Ifrita kowaldi. The sequence continues at coordinate 561,565 of VZRS01014563.1, forward strand.
ACAGGTTTGCACCCAGGAGACTACAGAAAAAAAGCCAAATGCTGGCTTGGTTTCGAGGACGTGGAAATAAAGGAGATTGGGGGGGTTCGGCGTTGGTTTTGGGGATTTTTTTCCCCTTCTGGAGCACTTTAAGCATCCATACTGAGTAATGAGTGTGACCCAATGCGCGGGACGTTTCAGGGTCCCTGTCTCTGACCCATCTCCCACTGGAAAGATATAGAGAAGAAAGCCCAAATGTTCAGCACTGGCTTCCACATACAACACTTTCTGAGTTTCAGCAGTGTTTGACAGAAGGCTGTGTATTTTCCCCTACACAATCTGACCTGCACAGTCGATGCTGCAGGGCTCACAAGGCAGCATCCCCTACATCCGATGAGGTGGGAGCCTGAGAGTTTCCTAGACGTTAGTGTTATGAGCCATAATATCCTGAAAGTCTTTCACTCAAATATATCTTGGGATATATTCTCTAGAGGTTTTTTCTTTTTTTACCTTGGAGAGAATCCAGGGCTCGTTCTTTCGGGCTATAAATTCTTCAGCGCAAGGATTTTTGTTTTCTTTTATGTCCCCAATGCACCTCGTGCCACTGCACCACTCGGTCCAAGCCAAGTAATATATTACCATATGAAAACATCATTTACATTCAGCCAAGGCTCCCTTTGTTCTCCCCCAGAAGGTTCAGACCTCTGAGAGGCAGATGGGGTAAATCACACAGCACTCACTCTGAAGGCCACCCGCTATAACCTGGCCCAAACCCAGCGCTCTGCCCCAGGCCACCCCACCCACCTACACTCCCAGATCCCTCAAAACACAAAGGGGCTACAGAGCTGGCCCTTATCTGAGTAAGAGTTTAGCCGGGGGACGTGGCCCAAGGTGGAAAATCAAGGCAAAACCACACAGAACATCCACTGAGGGGAAAAAAAACCACTCTGGAAATTTCTAAGTCCTGATGATCTTGTGAATTCCTTTAGTCTGCATAATAATAAGGATCATTAAAATGAAAACACTCTGCCATTACAGCCAGGAAAGGAATCTATACCACTTATATGATAATGCTATGAAGCTACATAGAGGTTCATGAAATATGGATGTGCTTACATGCACCATAGTCTAAGTTACATTTGTAATGCTAAGTAAAGTGTCTCCCTGCAAAACACACATCCATGCAAAAACATTCCAGTGGAGAAGGCTTAGTTTGATTTACCTCAGGTTGGCACTCTGTTTTCTTATTATTGGGTCATTTTATTGTGCATGTTATGCAGGAATTCTGGCATTGAGTCTTCTAATACTTATCTTGACGGATGGGAGGTCACTGAGGTTCAGCTCTGGGTCATTTTCTACGTCTCCCTTTTCCTGACATCTGTCTGTACTGTTCGCTTCCTGTTTAAATCTTGGATTCTCCACTTCGGAAACTGCAACTAAATTACACGTGCTGTATATTCTATATATGAACATGCCTCTCACACATGGATTATGTGGGATTATTATTATTTGATAATTATATATTTGCAGTTTAAATACATGCTCATAGCCATCAACAGCCATTTATATAAGCCAGCATCCAAACACACAGGAAATTAATTTCTGTGGCAGTGAATTTACAAACTAAGGCAACACACAAGTTTAGTTTTGTACACTGTAGGCTTCAGTGAAACTTCTTCCAGCATGGGAAGGTTTGCATGGGTGGTACAAACATTTATGGGTTCATAAATGCACTAAATGAAAGAACGACGTGATCACAATGAGAGAATAAAAAAATACATCCTGAACTCAAAGAGGGCTAGGGCAAAGATTAAGAGACTCTGGATTTATCATTTTGAGTTTATATGCCTGAATTATGGCTTCAGGTTGCAACTGGTGTTACGTTGTAAGCTCACAAATTCGTAGAAACAACCCAGAGGAAATTGTATTTTATCAGAAAATGAACGGTTGGAGGTTTAATGAAAATAATGATGCCTTAGCCACGAAAGCCTTCTCTATTGCTCATTGGTACTACATAATTGCTTTCGAGTGTCATGTTTTAGAAAGGAAAGGAATAGTCTTTGGATGCTAAAGAGAGAACTGGACAGATCCTGCAGAGATGGTGGGCTTGGCCCAAGGCACGCCAAGCACTGCCACTGGCATTCCTGGCCCTTGGCTCTCTTCCCTCAGCAGCAGGAGCTGCAGCTCTGGGATGAATTTGCAATCCAGTGCCCGTTTAGTTAAACGGGCTGACACTGCAAATGTTTGACACAAAACGGTGCTTGTCCACCTGAATGTCCCAAATACGGGGTGTTAGGCAGACTGGACATTCAGTCTTGCGGGGAACTGAGGTGTTTTTAGTAATTAAACTTCAAGATTCAGCTGTTCCAAGATGTGTCTCCCAGCAGGGTCTTTCTGTAGCACGGCTGGCACTCGTTGTGCTGCCCCATGGATTTGGGAATGTTTGAAAAAGCTGCAGTGAAGCTTCTTGTTCTTCCATTTGCCATGGGGATTTGGTGCACGGGGAGTCTGTAAGGGATGGACCCCGTGGGATGCTCAGCCTTGCTTTTGCTGATGCTTCTTCTCACTGCCAAGAGGGGATGCATTAAGCTCTCAAATACTGTGTCTCCTTCTCAGTGGGGAGATTTTTGGGGGTTTTGTTGCAGGACTAAACCCAAACCTCCTGTGTCTCCCCAGGACCCTAGGGCCAAGCCCTGCCCTAGCAGAGGCGGGGTGTAATAGCACAGACAAGAACCGACAAGGACAAAGCAAAGATCAATCCTGTTCCTGCAGTTTGATACATTTATAAACACTTTCTTGCAGCATTTAGGACAAGTGTCTAACAGCCTATTTTTCCTGGGGTTTAGTTTTTGAAGTCTGTTTCTCCCCTGGAAGTTGAATGGATGAGCAGGAGTTTGATATTATCTGCCCCTTGCTGTGGGAAATGTCAGAGGCATGCCATGACAAATGCCACTGCTCTCCTCTTTCAGAGGCAGGAGCATCAGCTGCCAGTCACACACAAACCGGTGGTGTATCTTACCAGGCAAGTAAAGCTGGCTTTTACCCAAATCCACATTTGTGGAAGAAAAAATGCCTGTGCGTTCCTTTGTGGCAGAAATGAAAACCAAGATCAATGACTGACTCTTTTTAAGTCTTATGTGCAAGGTAAAACTACTCTTTCACTCTGTGATAATGTCGAGTGCAGAGAAATATACACCCAGCGAGGTCATGGTCAGTTCAGGAGAAATATGTTAAATAAATCGCCTGCCTTTTCTGTCTGTGTGGTGGTAGGGAGTGGCCTTTTTAGTAATGAAAAGTGTATCAAATGGATGATTGCCATATCCGGATTAAGCATCATGAAAATTAACAGTTATGGGAATGTTTTTTTCTATTTATTTTTAATCAGTGTGATATTTCTACTCTTTACTTCCTGGCTGTTCTAAGTTTTTGGTGAAGGCAAGCTGCCCTTGGCTGGCTTGACATTGATTTAAATGTTGTCAGCTGCATTTTGCAGCGCAGCCCCATAGTTTCCCTAGTTTTTACAGCAGCGTGAGGGCGAGATATGCATGGAACCACTGTGCAGAAACTGGAAACCAGGGGACACCGTGCTCTGGAGGGAAGGAGGGGATTGCCCAGCTCAGATACCAGCCAGGAGCTGGGCGCTGTTGCCCACAGGTTTTGAATGGTGGTTTCTTATCAGGAATACCAAGAAGCCACCCTGAAGGTGCTAATTGGGTGAGAACCAGATCCATATCCAGATCTTCCAGAGCTTTAACCACAACAAAGAGCTGATGGAGAAGCAGGAGGTGCAGCTCCTCACCCCGTTGCCAGCCACTGCCCCTGCCCTCTGTAGCAGAGACAACCATGCCAGTCCTGCTCTGGGCACCATTTTGTTTAACTTCATCTCTTCCAAGAGTTTCCAACTGAGAAAGCCGGAAGTTAATTTAGAAAAAAAAAAAATCAATCCTTGGCACATCCACAGCTGAGGGTTTCCTCAAGAGCAACTTTTCTGCTGTGGCTTTGCACGCATCCAAAATCTGAATTTGCTGTCCATGTAAACCAGCACTGCTTCTTATAAGAGTTTCTATATAAAGCAATATTGTGTGATAAGTATTCCAAGCTCTTTTTCCTTTATAAATAAACCCTGATCTTGTCTTTATTTTGTGTTTCCCTGCATTTAATTTAGACTTTTAAGTAATTTAGCAAGATCACCATTGGGCAAGATCTCTCTTCTTGGTCCTGGCACAAAGCACAACATTCCAGCACGGGGATCCTAATACTGCTGTGAAATATTTAACAGGTGATGGCTGAAACGAGCGCCTTCCTTTCTCTGTGTAGTTCCATTCTTCCAGCCTTGGGCACCCAAAGTTGGAATTTGGATGCCTCGGGGAGGAGATTTGCCAAACCACTGCTGGCTTGATTGTCTCTTTATTAAAATTATTTTACTAAACTGGTCATTAGGGGAAAGGCAGTGCTTGTAATCCATCTACATTTTATAACAGGCCAGCTTCACAGTCCTGCTTGGAAAAGAAGTGTGGAGGAAGCTGGTGGTGCACATGATTGCACAGAATCCATGCTGGCTGAAGGACAAACAGTGGTGTATCAATCTGGAGAGAAATAATAATTAGAGGTACTTTGGGGATTGGTCTTAAGCCTTGTTTTATTTAATGAAATGAAAGATGGAGTAAACACCAGGTAAATGGAACTTTTTCTAAATTGTGAAGAGTTGTATCACTTTGAAAAAAAGGAATAAATCAAGAAAAATAAAAAGGGGAGGAAGAAGAAACTTCCTGGTTTAACATTGTAATAAAATTCAGGTTGTTGTAATGTGCAGTCAAAACAACTGGAAAATAAGTAATCTAGGAGGTAGAAAATCAGCTGGGGAAGCAAAAGGGATTTAGGAAGCAGCAATGACTTCAAGCAACTGCAGAAAGCAAAATGGGAATAATGTGAGCAGGCAGAGCAGGAGCACAGGGAGGCACCCTGGGTTAGTGCTCTGTGTGTGTCATGGGGAGATGTCTCTTTAATGCCACAGAGCAGGGCACCTCTGAAATATTGAGGACATTTTGTCCTGAAGGCTGGAATTTTCACAAATGCTCTGTACTTGCCAAAACCTTCTTCCAGTGAGGATCCCGGGAGTTTTGCCATTGATTTCAATGGGAGCAGATTTGGGCCATTGCTGAGGCCTTTCTAAAATTGACCCTTAAAACACAAAAGACGCTGACAAGTTAATTTGGCCTCAGAGGTAGGCAGCCAGGATGATTAGAGTGATTCATTTAAAAGACAATATTAAAATAATTGACTACATGTTGGCTGCACGGATGTTTGGCAAGATAACGGCCTTAGCACCAGTTATCTGTGGGCAGCACCCAAAACTGAGGTGCTAAATGTGGATCAGGAATGTCCAAAGGGGGAACATCTGGAGTGAAAAACCACTATGAGAAATAAAGGTTGAAATGCAAAGTCCTTCTCCAGGATGAAGGGCAGCCAAGGACTATTCATCAAAAAGAAGTGCTAGGCTTTAAAATACAGTGAACAGAGCACATGAAATTAGAATGTTGCACTAAGGGGACTCTTTCTCTCCTGGTTTCAGTTATTCCATAGAAATTAATTGGATGGATATTTGTGGACCGAAGTTAGAACACATTTTGGTTGACAGCAAACATTTCTCATCCCAGATGCAAAGCAATAATTTTACTTTTCTTTGCATCTTTTGGAGTGTTTGCACTTCTCTAAATCCCTCCTGTTATCCTCTTGTGATAGGGCTTTAAGAGGACATTAGAGGCTCAGTTTCTTTTTTAAAGTGGTGACATTTGGGGACAGAAATGTGCAAAGACACTCCCAAGCCTGCAAAGAGCACTTGGTTTGTATAACCCTGTTACTGTTCAGGGATGGAGAATATTGGACCGATGTCTCTGTGACAGATTTCCTCTCAAGAGATAATGCCCTTCATGGAAAATAGCTAGGTATGGTTTGTCAGTGCAGCAGGAAACACTGTTTAGAAACATCTGAATGCAGGTGTTTAATTTAGCTTTCATCTGGGCTCCACTAATGGACACGTTGTTAAATGCAGCATTTTACATCTCGCTGCAAACCACCCTGTGCTGCTGGGAACTTCTCAGGGCTGAGTGTCACTAATGCCCACCAGCATGAAAGGGCTCTGGAGAAAATGATGCTCCTCCTGACATGAGATGAGGGGTGCAAAACTGTGTCAGGAAATGCTTCCATCAAACCCTTCATGGAGAGGTGATTTGAGGACAGCAGAGGGTGAGTGCTGGGGTTCACTGAGAACCAAGCCAGTGCAGTATGAACTGAAACATCAAAAACTGTTAAATCCAAGTCAAGGGGAATTTCAGACGTCTTGTTCCTCAGATATCTACTTTTGGTTTATTATAGATCCTTGTTTGATATTACATATTTCATATCCTCACCCCTGCCCAAATATAGTGAAATTTGCAATGCAAAGGAGGTCATTGTGTTACTACAAATGAAAAAATCGCTACTGCATTGGTTAGCCTTAATCTATGATCTCATCTACAATATTTTATTCATAAATGCATATCTGCAAATCTAAAGTTAGCATCCACATAAAGTATTATAATAAACACCTATACAGAAATATTGGAGGATAAAGAGGTGAAATACATCTTTTCACTGCTGCTCTGAATTTAAAAAAAAAATTCAATCAGCTCTTATAATTCAATGTCTTGGCTGTGAGATGAGCAACAGATTTAAAGGGCTTGATACATTTCAATGGAGATGCAGGAAGTTTGGGTATGAGGAAGGAGGCATCTGACTATGAGTCAGTATTGCCATCCTTGAGTACTCAAAGATTTTGATTTAACTCTAAAGAAAATATTCACAACTTCTTTTAATAAAGAATAAAAATAAGTAGACAGTGTTATTTGACTAATAGGTTTTGTCGCTTCAGGGTTACATTTCACTCCACTTCCCACCTTCCTGTGGTATTAACCAAATGTCAATATCCTTTCCTCAATCTGAAGGAATTGTTCTAGGTATTGGACAGTGAAGAAGAAAACAGCTGAAAATTTGTCGGATGTGTGCTCTTGCCAGAAAGATGATAAAATTGAAGACCGATAGGGAAATGTGAAAATTTGAACTAGGAAAAAATGCATGAAAAATCCTGACAGACAGAGCACGGGCCATGGATATATTTGTCACAGGGACCATTTGTGCTGTTGGGAAGGGATTTATGTGCCCCAGGCAAAATCCCTGCTGCTCTAACCCACAGAGGGCTGGAGCTGTGGTGACAATGCTGTGTCACCACCATGCCTTGGTCTAGAAGGTGAGTGACACATGCATGATGATTTTACAGGCATTTCGTGTCAGTGCTATAGCAAGGACTTTTGATTTTGCTGAATTGGTGTCTAAATTGGCGTCTAAACACCACAGTGCGTTCTGGTTCTTTGCAGTCTTTGATGAGTGTTTAGCACTGACTGTTATGTGCAAAGCTTACACCTTACAATAAGTCCTAAACATCTGGAAACTAGTTAAGCCTAATATTTTAAAATGAATCAAGCTCTACACAGGTTTCCCTGACCTACTAAAAATCACACAACATTGCAGTCATAAAATCCTGAATGAGCAAGATTAAGCTGTACTCCCACAACTCCAAGACTAACGACTTCATAGAAAAGTTTCAGCTATGGCAAGGCTCAAACTAAAGTCCCAAAAGCCGAGCTAAGCACTTGGGCAATACTGGTTACAGGCAGCAATTTTTAAATTTTGGTTAAACCCACAAGTCTTTTAAAGTGTGATCCAAAGTAAATTTGGGAGCAGTGGCAAGATTGGGATCACAACCTCTGATCTCCATGCTCCAGAATGAGCACAAGTGAGAAGATAATGTTAGCCCAGGGTCAACTCAAGTTAATGTGGGGGCCAAATGTGGATTTGTATTCATGGAATTGCACATAGCTTGTCTATTCCTTGCTTATTCCAATGTACACCCCACATATGTGCATATGTGTACAGATAAATACATGAATGATGACAGAACCTTTATGAAGAGTCAATGAAACATTTTAAGGGCATTGAAACAATTGAAATATTGCTAAAAGATATTTTTGAGAGATTACATTGCTGATGAATGAGGTAGTTTTCCCTCCCCCCCCCACCTCTTTCCCAACAGGAAACTTTAAAATGCGACGCATTAATTCCAAAATCAAATTTGCAGCTCGCTAAACTTTTTGTGTGTGTTCAGAATGCACCCACAGAATGAATTTATCAGAAATAATTAGTGTTTTTATAGCCGATGCTGATTGCTGCAGCATCACATTCCAGTGCTGGTGTGTATAATTGCAAATCATTTCCTAGAGGTGCCACACAAAAGCAGAAGATGCCTTTTGGAGCAGTCTAGTGCCCATGGAATATGATTAACACTTGTATAGTACAAGAAGACATGTAAAGACTATCTTTTTTTTTTTCCCTTTCTAACCTTGTTGATGTCATGAATATCAATTTACATCTTTCTTTTTTTTGAGATAATTTAACACTCCATTTAGTCATCCTTGGTAATGCAAATTATATCAATTCTGCTGCCAGACTACAAGGTGATCTCCATTGTATCCCTTGGAAATGAGAGATTCATTTTTCTTCGTTTATTTTTATTAAAAGAAAAATCCTCCTTTTTAAGCCTTTTGATAAGAAACAATTGAGAATTCCAGGAATTTTAATCAGGGAGTAAAGTCATAACCACCCAATAGCATTACCCTTTCCTCCTCAGTTATTCTGTCTGCCTCCTCTCCCTCCTTCCTGCTCAGCCCATTTGCATAACGTGATTAAGAGAGCAGTAATAATTACAGCAGCACATGAGGGATGTACAGCCTTGCACGCTCCTTGTAGGAGGCAGCAATGCTGCCCTGCACGTTTTCCAGACCTGTGAGCCTCTGGGGCCCTGGCTCTCTCCCAGCTCCACCTGCAAGGTCCTCAAGCCTCCTCTCCACAGAACTGGGGTCACACGAGGCCCTCTCCCACCCCCGTGGAGCTCCTGCTCTCTCAGGTCATCCCGAGACCCCACAAAGGAGCTGATCTCCAAGGCACAGTGGTCCCCTGGGTGTTTTGCCCTTCTGAACCACAGCCCCTGTTAATACAGAGCCATAAGATACTGAACACAGTAAGGCAAATGCTTTTTCTTGTGGAAATCAGTGGGCAAAGGTTAAAAAGCTTTGCAAAACATTTGTTCTTCTAGTTTGGTTGCTTTTGTGGTTTTTGTTATCATAGCATGAGTTGCAGACATTTTGCGTGCTCGTGTGTGTTCTGTTCATGCCTTAGCTTTGCCCTACCATTAAAGGCTACTCATGTTAGAATGAGGAAATTCAATATGGAATTTCAGTATTGTGTTACAAATCTGTAAACCAGGACCAGTTCATTCAATAATCACCATTGCTCAAAGCCTCTGAGGTCCTTTCCAGCCTCACAGCATCTCCATGAAGAGTGAAGTGTCCGGGCAGGGATTGCAAATCAAAGCACCAGAATAAACTCCTCCTGCAGCAGGAGAGCAGCACCTGCTGATCAGTGCCTTCCCATCCTGCTGCATGTACACCTGTATATATTTAAGATGAAAATATATATTTTCTCTTTATTTTCATTACACAAATGCAAAATTAAGAGCTGAACAAATGCTGTAAAAGAGGAAAGACCTCAAGGACTTGTACCTTTACAGCATAAATCAGATAAAAATATATTCAGTGTTTCAGAGGGGAGAGGAAATAATATCTATAAGAAAGTAGGGTTTTTTCTATTGTGTATACCCAGGTGCAGAAAAGAACCACAATACCATTTGACAGTTTCTTCAAGCCAAATATAGGTAATGTTGGGGGTTTTTTTTCTTCTAGAAAAGATTATCTGTTTTGGTTGCTCTGGGATGGGTTGCAGCCAGCTACAGATAAGAACTGACACATACGGTGTCTGAAAACATTGATATTTCTGCCTGGCACACAAAGCTTGTTGTTGCAAAGTGGAAAGGTGCTGCAAACACTCATGAAAATAAACACATAACACCCAGAAGGAAAGTCGAGCACACCAGAGCTGAGTAACAGACAAGACACTTTCCCCATTTCTGCAGGAAAGCCCAGAGGAGATGGGCCCCCAGGGACCACCCAAAAACTCTCCCATCCTGCAGGTCCCAGTGGTGTTGGGGATGGGGATGGGGATGGGGATGGGGATGGGGATGGGG